>KZ505800.1:311151-323950 GCA_002844005.1 Limosa lapponica baueri | reverse complement strand
ATATTCTTATACTGCATGCAGAGCAGTACGTTTCCCAACAGCTTGCTAACCCAATCACATCTAGTTATTGACATTTCTAGATTGTCCAATGGAGTATGATGAACAGAAAGGTATGCCATCTGTGAACAAGTTTACTGAAGAACACTAAGAATAGCTCTCCATCAGCTCAGAAAACTTAATCAGGTTTCTGTAGAACAGAGGTTTACTGGCCCAAACAGAGCTCCTTGATGTCGTTTTAAAAGTGCTATGTTATAGACGCCAGACTTGATCAACAACTTGCACACATTTTTTGAGCAACCTAGTCTAATGGGAGGTGTCCCTGCCCATGGCAGAGGGTTGGAACTAGATGATCTTTGAGGTCCTTTCCAACCTAAACCATCCTGTGATTCTATGATTTTCAGTTCCACTGGTAAGAGCCTCAGGTTTAGATGACCAGAACTTACAAAACTTGCTATAAGCCAACTATATTAGTTCTACTAGAATTGCTATGCATTGCAAAACCTTTCCATGAATTAAAACATTGCATAGAACTTCACAGATCTTTGCCCTTGAATTAGGATAACATGAAATTCTAAATTGTTTTCTGTTTGCCTTTTGCTTTAAATAAAGGAGGGGAGTGAACAGAGAAGCCTGCACTCAGAAATGCCAGGTGGAATATGTACTTCCTCTTGTCTAATGGCTTCTTGGGTGCCTAAGACCATTTAGAATGCAATGAGTATTCTAAAAATCAAGAAGCAAATTTGCAGTTTTAAGAAATACAGTGCATTAAGGGATTTTTTTTAGGTCAATGGACTAAATGTAGCATCAATGCATTCAAGTAATATTGGCAAGGAGTCATATCCACTTCAGTGAATGGATGAACAATTAAATTAAGCTGTTTAGCCTCTGAGATTGATTCATTTAAAAGATGTGCTTAGAATTGCTTTGGACAAAGAAGAGAAAAAAGAAACTAGAAAGCATAGAAAGAAACTAGGAACTTGGTAGGTTTTTGAGCAATGTGAAATTCAAGCTAAACAGAAGGTTACTGCTCTGCTCAAGAGATCATACAAATGGGACAAAGCACAGAGAACAGAGTGAGAAGGCTGATTAAAAAAAGACTGTGCCATGAGAACATGATCAGCAGTGTGGTAATTACCCTTTCAGACTAGCAAAAAATGGCCTGGACTTCAACAGTGTGACTGATGATATGCTAATACGTCAAATAAGAGTAGTGTTTTATTACAGAATTTTATAGTTTCATTCTTAAGGCTATAACCCAGTATACATCCAAAATCTCTGTCTTGTAGATTAAGAAAATAGAGGTGTACTGAAATCAAAGAGAGTACATGCCTCGCTTACATACCAGGATGGGGTTCTGAGAATGATCTCAATAATCCTCACCACTGCCGACATTATTTTCCCTCTCTAAAAGCATACACTGAAAAATTAAACACTTTCCTATTACCTGAAAGAAAAGGCATCATTGACTGCTTCATCCATGAAGGGTGATGGCACAGCTTTCACTTGATGGAAAAATAAGGTTTTCATACCTCATCAATCTTTCACACTTGAGAAGGAAACAAACTGTAGCAGCCAACCTTCACAGGTGAAGTACACCACCCAGCATGCCTGACACCAGAGTTTAAAGTCTGTGTAGCAGACAGTCTTCATAAAAACACTAGTTCTCCAAGACAGAGCAATCTTATTAATCTCTTAGTTGCTCTCTATTACTTCCTAGCCATTTTTCTTTTGTATGGTGGGACGGCCAGATGCAATAATCTGAGAAATTCTTAGTCTGCAAGCAATCTATACTATGGATAGAAACTGAAAATTATACAAGATTTGAGAAGCAGTGATACTTTGGTTGCATGCAGTGCTCTGCTTGTAGACAAAAACTCTGTGCAAAAGGTCAGTAGTGGAGGTTTGGATCAAATGATCAATACTGGGGATCAAAATCTGCCTTAAATAGCCAGAGGGTGCTTATTTCCACATAAGGTGGCATATAACCAGAAATCTGCGCTACTTCTTTCCTTAATAGGAGATCATTTGAGGAAGTCTGCGGAAAAAAGAAGCACACAAGTGTATTAAAGAATAAAGAATAAAATTCTGGATTCCTCTTTCTGATGTATATACACATTTAAACTGATATTATTTATATAGCTAAAACAAAAACCTATGTTTCGTTGGAGAGTATCACAGTCTCCACATACACATACAAACCTAAACAAAGCTACCGACATGAAGTGTTCAAAATTGTGCCCAGCATAAACAACATAGGATTTTTCTTTTGTTCCTGTTTTATTATTTTAAAAATTTTCCTACTCCTTACTTATTTTGTAATTTACTGGCTTGCTATAAAAGTGACTGAAGTTTAGCCATTAGAAGTCGTGTTCCAATCTGTGCAAATGAATGTATGGTATTTCTGAAAATCAGCCTTTAGCTGTGTTCTACAATTGTTAATGGCCCTATTACTTGACTGTTGGTAGTTGTCGTAATACTATTGGCTGCTTATTATTTTCCTTTTGATAACAGTATTAATTTCTTTCTCTAATCATTGTGTACGTATCCCCGCATTTCAATCTGGCTGAATTACACATGATACTTCATTGTATTTTCTGATTAAGTGATTTGGGTTTTCTCCACATATAAGGGCCCAACCATTCCTCAGGTATATTAAATAATAATACTACATTTTGAAAGGTATTCCCTGTTTTGAACAGGTGTCATGATTTAGCTCCAGCCAGGAACTAGTACCAAACAGCCTCTCATTCACCCGCCCTTGCCCCTCAGAAAGGTTGGGAGAAGAGGGGAAAAAAGGAGGCGAAAGGCAAAATAAAACCTTTTGGGTTGAGGTAAAGACAGTTTAATAGAACAGTAAAAGAAAATAATTAATAATAATAGTAATAATAGTAATAGTAATAACAATAATAATGGTGAAAGCATATACAAGACAAAAGTCACTCTCGCCACCAGTGAACTGGTTGCCTAGCCCGACCCAAGCAGTGATTGCGGATTCACACTCCCTGGCCAACCCCCCATTTATATACTGAGCATGATGTCTATCGTACAGAAAATTCCACTGGCCATTCTACTGTTCTCTCTATGGTCATCCTCAGCTTCTATGAGAAGTATAGTATAAACTAGTATAAACACCACTTAGCAACAACTAAACCAACATGCATTATTGACATTCTTTTCATACCAAACCTAAAAACACAGCAACCACTAGGAAGAAAATTAACTCTGTCTCAACTGAAACCAGGACAACAGGCTACCAAGCATTGTTCCTCTGCAGAGCAACTTCTGTGATTCTAGACTGGTAACTGCTTTGATTCTTATCCTACTTTATTTTTTATCCCTTTTATATAACTTTTTTAATTAAAAAAGCCAAAACCAAAAAAAAACCAACTTAAAGAGCACAATGTTTTTTCCCAAATTACCAAAACTTGAATTTTTACTTGTTAAATTTATTTAGAGCCTTTGAAACATTTTTTTTAAACTTTTTGCCTAAGATTTGACTATAAGAATCCTGCATTTTTAATCTTCTTTTTATGTGAGATTTAGAAAAGTTACGCTTATGCTCACTTAGCTTGTGACAAGAAACAAGGAGAGAAGATACATGAGACAATATATATTTACAGAGAGACCATATATTTATATATAGAGCCTTGGAAGCAGAACCAGGTCCTCTTCAGAAACAACTGTAATGCAGATTTCAAAGCACTGACTTGGGATACATAAATTTAAAAATTCATCACCACTAAATGGGCTTGGTGTCAATTTCAATGTCATTTCTATCATCATTGTATCATGGAATCCTTAGATTTAAAATTTAATCCCAGATTGTGGGATTTTATGAATTACCACAACCTGTTGATCTAATGTGGGGGAGGAAGTACTTCTAGGGAGCGGTGATTCCCTTCAAGTGCACTAATTATTTCTGTGTGAGTCCTACCTTAAAATGTTTTGAAGCCAGTAAACACCTTCTATGTTCACCATGGAAATATACCAGATAAATCCGTTCTGTTATTAGATCCGTGTGTATGTATTCTCTTTGGCCTTTACCAATACCATTATTTCACTCTGTGTAGAAGACAGCTGAAATAAGGGTAGATATTATTTACCATTCGGTCTTTAAATTTTTGAGTTGTTTATGCAACTCTATTGAACAGTCTTGGAGATCAGAGAATAGACAAAAAACTGCAATTTCATTTTCTGGAAAACAAAACAGTTTCAAAGGTTTTGTACAATATTGATCTGAAAAGGTTTTGGCCTTTCTCATGTGATTTATAAATTTTCCTTCCTATAGGGAACAAGGTTTACATGATCTTTGTAATCTGAAATCTCAAAATCTGTAGCTTCAGGCAAGATTTCATGTTTTGCACTTACTCTCTGGCCAAAGTCAGCTTAGAAGGATGCTGAGTTTGTGTTTCTAAAACAAAGATTCTTGATATCTGAGTGTAATTTTTCTCTTTTTGCTGAATTTGTTGAATTTGAGAATCATCTTTGAACACATCTTAAATGAAGACAAACATTAAGACAGATTTTCATGTCTTTACATGGAGTATGGCACATAAGTTAATTAGAAATGTTAATTCTTGTGCATTTTATACCACATTCATTTTCTTTGTCCCCTCCATTTCTTTTTTGTTGGGAGGAAAACCAAAATATATGCCAGCAATATGTTAAAGTCATAGAAAGATCCAAGTACTGCCACTAAGAAGTTGTATTTCCGTGTATTTTCAAGTGGGGGATTAATCAGTGTTGTCTTTTAATATTGTCCACCTTTTCTTTAATATCTTAAGTCAGAGTTGCTACAAAGACTTGCCTATTTCCTTTCTGTTTCTTTCCTGGTTTTAACTCTTTTTTTGATGAGTGAGGTTTCAGTTGTTGCTGTTCCCTAGCTTTTGTTCTCACCTTATATTTTAGGATTGAAGAAAAAATTATTAAAGAAAATGGTTTTCCTGTGTGAAATAGAAAATGCACAACCTTATTGAGAGCTGTTCTGCATAATCACAGGTTTGAGAGAAGTCTACAAACAACAGACATGCAAGGAATTACTTTGTGACAAATGAAAATATAAACATAAAGATTTATGAAAGGTCTAGTCTACTTCTATCTTTTGTTGTTACCCAAAATTTTAATTCTTCTGACATGTGAAACACTTTCTACCTTAGCCTTTAAAATAGTTTTTACAAATAACTGATACAGATCTTGCCTTCCGTAAAATTATTCCAACTACATATGTTTTCCTAAAGTGAAGCAAAACAAAGTTCTGTTGTATTCACTTTCTGGTCCCCATTTCTGGCTGCAGGTCTGGGAAGCTGTTGCACCAGCTAGTTGTCAGGATGACAACTACAGCATTTCTGTCATCATCCAAGAGAGTTTAACACACAGTTCTTTCCACTGTGGAGAGTTCCTTACCCAAAGGTGCACAGAATATTTTAAGTAAGACTGAATAAAATATTTCCTGATGGCAGTTCACAAATAGCATATGTTAGACATTATTCCTATAGGCCATTTGCAGTCAGCCACATGGCTTTAGAGTATACGAGGGTTTAAGAGGGTGGAAGCAGGCTGTTCAGTGCCAGCTGATCTCAATGCCAGAGAAAAGCCCTGAGTACATTTAATTTACTAATGTAGGCATCTTGATGTAGCATAATTTACTAATGTGTGGCTCCAACTTTCTAGCTTGGCTTTCTCGTTATGCTACTGTCAGGTTCTCTTCTATATTCAGAAATATTACATTCTTGCCTATAAAGCAGCCTGGATTCATACAAGGAGTGCATTGGGATAAGAGGCATTTGGACAATGACCTTAGCAACATGCTTTAACTTTTCGTCAGCCCCAAACTGATCAGACAGTTGGAATAAATGATCATTGTAGGTCCCTTCCAACTGAACTATTCTATTCTATTCTATTCTATTCTATTCTATTCTATTCTATTCTATTCTATACAGATACTCTTCAGACTTACCTCTTTTTGATGTTTCTAGTCAATTACTGTCACTATTTAACTGTTTAGCAATCTGGCTCCTATGGGTCTCTGGAGAGTCATAAATCCTGTGCTTTATATCAAAGACACTTTCAGTGTTGGACCTGTCAATTACAGCGTTGGATTTAGGCACCTAATTTCTTAAGAGTGCATAGTCAAATACTTGGGATCTTCTCAATTGCCTGTCAGAGTCCTTTGAAATAAATGACTCAAAGCTTTTATATAAGAATTTGGCCATAACAACAGCTCATGCTAAATTCATGGAAGCAGGATTTATGCCCCTTGTCAATAGATAGGTTTTTATTTTATTTTTCCAATCGGAATGATCCCCATTCTTCTTAAATAATATTCAGTATGAGGTACACAGTCAATGAGCTATGACATCATCATAATCTTGAAAGGATCTACATGTTAGGTGTAAGAAATCATGGTAATATGTCAGTAACTAGATACAGTAACTGAATGTATCAGTGAATTTGAACAGTTTAAGTCTTTTTAGAAATCCAGTACTATCTTCCATTATCCTGTCTAGATTCTTCCCAGTTTCCCTTTTTTTTTTTTTTTTTTTTTTTTTTATTTAATTTTCTCCCTCTCTGAGCATATATATAGAATAGCACTCAATTTAGTTGTCTTGACATGTGTAGGCTTTTATAGGTCTCTTGTAAATGCCAGCATGTTCATGCTCTTGTAAAGGATCTAATGCAGGAAAGCTGACTGTGAAGGTCATAGCAACATTTCAATAATAGTTTGAAGAGTATTTAGTCATACGACCAGCTAAAAACTAAGACACATTCAGAGAAGAAAACATCCCCAGAGGCTTTAAAATAATAATAATAATAATAATAATAAAGGTATCTCTATACAGTAACTCAAATTTCTCAGTTGTCATCCTTAATATTTAGGCAATCTAAGTATCATACTCCCTGTGGAAGTAAAGTCAAAATGCTGTCCTGCAGACAGAGTTGTTGTTTTTGACCTGCTTTACTGATAACAGAGATGAAGTAGCTTCACTGCTAGTCAGAAAAGACACAATCCTCATATTCCTACTTAACTTCAGAGGGGCAGCATTTAAGAAAAAGAGGTAGAAGATCAGGCCAAAAAGCATCTTACAATCATAGAATCATAGAATTGCCTAGGTAGGAAGGGACTTTTCAGATCATCTAGTCCAACCATCAACCTAACACTGACAAAAACCATCACTTATCCATATCTCTAAGAACTAAGTCTACCCATCTTTTAAATACCTCCAGGGATGGTGACCCAAGCACTTCCCTGAGTTGACCTAGGTTGACCAATCTTCCTATGAATGACCTATTTTCAAGGAGTGGGTGACAATACAGTTGGAGTTTTAGGTATTGTAGTCCCTATATATCATACTTTTAACAGTAAGGAAGTTGCTGCTTGCTTTAATGTATTTATAAAATTGCTTTTTAGCAGGATTTTAGTGAACAAATGCATATCAGACAATATTTGGCTGACAAATTACACCTGAAAGTTTTTTATTTTTCTTTTAGGAACAATAATTGTTGAATACCTAGAAGAAAAAATGTCCAGGAGGTGCTGACAGGTAGTTGACTTCATTATTTTCAGAAAGGCTTCTTAAGTAGAATGTGATACTGTTCAGGATCATTGAATTAGATTAAGTTGCTACATCAGACTTTGTTAGCTGACTTTATCATCACTATCTCCTTTTTCAGTGTTAACTCAGACATGTATGTACAGGATGGCTATATGCATTATAGGCATAGTCTTTAAATTGTTATGGGTCTTTGGGTTTCAGGTGTGGTCCACAAGTCTGTGAGAACTGAGCCTAGCCTAAACATTTACCTTTTTACACCATCTTATATGGAAGTTCTTTTCCAAGTAGTTCCCCAAAGTTAGGCATGGATCTTTAATGTTATAAATCCAAATAGGACAGCATGGATTTACTCATCCAGAAATACTTTTTTTGTCATCTTTAAAACTTCTGTCACTCTCAAGAAATTATCTTATCTTGCTTTTCTGTTACTGTTGTTTTGGCGGTGGACAACCGTGGACTGAGAGATTTTCCATAGTTTTCTAAAATTTTCCTGAAGAAATAAGAAAAGCATAGAAGTGAATGTTATTAACAAAAGTGGAAAGGAATTTCACAGATGAAAATGTACTTCTCCAATGTAATGCTTATCTCTGTCAAGTATTAGAGAATGGCTGCAGGCAATGGCATTTCTTAGGCCAGTATTTTTTATAATGGAATAACTAAAAAATCTAAATATAGAAGTCAATTAACTCTAAGTGTAACATGAGTTATTACCTGATCTTGTCTCAGTCAGTTAAATGATATATGTTGGTCACAGAGGAGAGATCTCAGAAGTCACTTAGCAGCAGCATAGGGCCATGGCGAATTGTCTTCTGCAGAGATTGAAAATCTATGCCACTTGAATTAAAGCATATAGCTAATGGGTTGATTTCACCAATATCATGGAAAACCTTAAAAATATCATTCTATTTTCTAAATTCTGACTTCTACAGCAGCATTCAGTTGTGCTTAGATTTTCATTTTGATTAAGGGTTGAGATATGTAGGCTCTGGTGCAGCTATGAATATATCCATTTATGATTACATACAACTAAAGACTTTTATCAATAGTAAAGTCTTTATTTTACAATGGTTGTCTGTAAAAGGAGGTGAGAAGGTCTGAATTCAGCCTTTTTTCATACTTAAATAACAATTTAGTACGTCTTTGGATTTCTCACTGCTAGAGGTTAGTAACAATGATGTGCATTGACTGATCCAAATTTTCATCTTATCTTTAAAATAGGGCAGAGCTATTGATTTTTCTCAAGACATATTGTACCCTTAGAGCTTGCTTTCTAATTGATCAGCAGTTCATTGTATGATCAAAAGTAAAAGCTTAATGTCAAATTTCTGAACAGTAAACTGACATGAACTACTAAGCCTATTCAATAAGCATTGTATTTTTTCTATGCTATTTCTGTAATGCTGATGTGCTTTTTCAAAGCCATTAACATTATAACAGACAATTTTAACCACAACAGACACCCCTTCAAAATTCTTGAAAGAATAAAAACTAGACATATTTAGCTCTCTTGCTAATAAAATTCCTTCAATACTGAGGAAATATATGTACGGTTGAGCAATATATCATTCTAATTACAATAATTTTGATCCTTCTAATTACAATAATTTTGATCAAATACAGAAAATATTCTTTATTCATTCCTCTCACCAAATATGTCAATATTTTTAAATAGTGTTTCACATTTGAGAAGTCAAAGTTTTAAAAACTCGCTAAGTTTCGTGGTTATTTAGGGCATATATTCACCACTGGCTTCTGTTTTCTAGAGATAGATCATTGGCTAGATAAAACCAATCTCAAAAGCCCCAAAGCTGCCAAAAGATCAAACTCAGGCCAACAGACATGACAAGTCCAAAAGGAAGTACTCTAGTGCTCTAAGCTTAGTGCTCTAAGCAAACTTGGTTCAAAGAACTTGTTCTTGATTTACCAAAGCTTATTAAACAGGTTACCTAGCCATCCAGCCATGGCTCACCTATGCTACCATCTAAAAATTTCATATACTTAGATCTGTTGCCATGAAAGCTATGCAACATTGTTTAGACCAGTTCAACCAAAAAAAAAAAAAAAAAAAGAAATCAGCACAATAAATTTTAATATGTCTTTGCTATCTTTGATGATTCTAACTGTATCTTCTAAGTTAACTTTTCTCCTTGGGTACTTAAATGAGCATGCACACTTGTCTAGTACTTCATTATATTAGAAAGAAAATAGCTAGGTTGCTTTTCAAGTGTATTGTATCTATCCCCAGTTATGAAGAAAGAGTATAAATTTTGTACATGCACAATTTAATTAATGGATTAACATTAAAAGCTATTGTAGCTTAATTCTAAAAACTATAGTTTCAGCTACGAGTTTCAGCCAATGAAACATTGCTAATCAAAGCAATACGTTTATAACATTTAAGACACTATATTTTTTCACACACTGAATTCCTTTTGTTTTTTTTTTTCAGGAATAACATTTACAGGTAATTGTAGAGAAAAAATGGAGAAGAAATACAGAAACATTGGAAGAAATGAAAAATAGTACAGTAATTATTTCTATAAATAGATCTGAGCAGTAAATTATGTAGTCAACAAAACAAGATGGGGTAAAATAAACCAATCAAATAAAAGTAAATGTTTAAAAGTATTTCTTGATTAGTTTCTGTTAGCGCTGTTGCACTAGTCAGTCTCGAGAAAGAATTCAATTAGACAGTGCTTTTATGAATTCATGTAAAGGTGAAGAAGGTCCTCCATGTGTTTCAGCATAGCAGAAAGATTAGATAGCACTGAGTTATGGAATGTACTGCAGAAGAATTTTAGAGAAAATAAAAACAAAGGCAAGACTGAATTAAATGGAAGTGGATAAGTTGAAAGCTATGTTTCTTGCTTTAAACTTCAAAAAATAGCTTGAGGTCAACCAAATCTGAGTACAAAGTGGTTTTGTATTTGTGTATACACCTGTATTTCCTTCCATTTTATATTTCTGGCATCAAACACCTCCACAGACTTAAATAAAGTAATCCCCTATAACCAAAAGGAAACAATGAGGTTTTACACTGAGGACTGGTTTCAGATCCATGCATCTGTGTTGTTTTTTCACACTCACAAAAGAATAAAAAGTAATGTGTTTTACATTAGGCAGGAATCATTTAAAAAAATATAACAACCCAGACATCATAAAAAACTGAGCACTGTCAATTTCAGACTTATAAAGTGCCTGATGATTGCTTCAATAGTATTTTGCTCAGTACAACCACTGATTTACTGGAGTAATTGAGATTAATCAGATTAATAAAGTGATTTCTTGCACCAACGTTTTTGATTGATTGTTTGTTTGTTTGTTTGTTTTTCTTTTTTGTTCAGATTGAATTTGGAACAAAGTAATGTAGATTTCATTGGACTACCAGTTGCATTTTGTTTCCAAATTAAATTGTGAAGGAAAGGATTTGATTTACTAGCTTGAAAGATGAGATATCATGTACAATTTGTATATTCCAAGATAACAGTTTTATGGGTAAAAATAATTGAAATTATAAATGTTCTAATATCAATATGTAGAGACTATACAATGGAAGACCAATAAAATACCTCTGTTTTGGTAAATTCTACAAAAACTAGCTGAAGAAATATATAAACACTGAAATTAGGAAAATTAAGCAAAGTAGTCACCAATAGGAAGTGGTCGAAGCACAAAAAAAATTAAGTGTCTTAAGCTCTTGCCTTGAGTTCTGAAGGAGTAAAATGCCAGTGGAACAACGCTTGGCTCGATCTGTAATGAGAATCTTAACAATTAACAGCTGTGTATGTCTTCTGGGGGCAAAGTTCATCAAACACACACACTTGTCATCCCATAGATCTGGCTTCACTTCACACGTTTTATTTCTGTTTGCCTCACTTCAAGGTTTCTTTTCTTTTCTCAGAAGTCTTTCCAAACATCATCGACTACCTCTGCAGAAGTTCATTCACTGGTTTGGGCTTGTGATTTTTCTGCATTTTCTCTGTACTGGGGTTTTGTACTTTATGTTGTTAAAATTATAGAATTTAAACATTGCCTGCTGTAGAAATTTTCTGATAGAAGGCAGGAAATACTGGACAAAAGTCAACCATTGCAAACCGTAGAATAAAAGGATTGTACTGGCAGTCATTCACAGTTTCTGGAAAATTTTTGGTGATGATAATGCACTGACATACCAGCAGTGCAAGGAAACTTTCGTAGCTTAAATGTTCAAGTGTGCTTTCATCAACAAATATGAATAAGTTACATTGGTTCTTGAACATAGTTTTTATCTGACAACTAGGGAATTTACACTTCTATAGGCTGAACTAGTCCCTTTATACAAGCCTATGAAATGAGTCTGACTTTCATTTGACAGTTCATGAAGGCCTACAAAGCTGGAGACTGAAAGGAAGTCACAACTGTCGCCTAGAGAAATTCCACTAGAAGCATTTTTGAACCAGGCTTTGACTGAAGTGGTATGTCACATTAGCCGGGGATGAGGGCATGAAATTGGATCACACATAATGCTAATTAAACCCAGCCATAGTGAGTCAGATATATGGTAGAGATAGATGACATGAATAATCAGTCAGCTACTATATGGTGACCTAGTGCATAGAAAAAGAAAATTGAATTCTCTGGTTTGGGAGAGGAACTCATTTTATGTTACCCATGTTTATTTACATAACTATACATAAAAGTGTGTCAGGCTTAGCTGATGCATGCCAGCACTGTCACCCTTTACTGTGAAGGAGTCAACAGGATGGTGATAGCGTATTAACATATTAGTTGGACTCACTTCAACAGGTCCATGTGTTTCCTGTGCTGAGAATTCCAGAGCTTGATGCAGTACTCCAGGTGGAGTCTCACAAGAGCAGAGCAGAGGTGCAGATTCACCTCCCTCGACCTGCTGGCCGCACTTCTTTTGATGCAGCACAGTATATAGTTGGCCTTCTGGACTGTGAGAGCACATTGTCAGTTCACATGCAGCTTCTCATCCACCAGTACCCCCAAATTCTTCTCAGCAGGGCTGCTTCCAATCCCTTTATCCCCAACATGTATTGATACTGGGGGTTGCTCCGATTCAGGTGCAGGACCCTGCACTTGGCCATGTTAAACCTCATGAGGTTCACATGGGTCCACTTCTCGAGTTTGTCCAGGTCCCTCTTGATGGCGTCCCATCCCTCAGGCATGTAAACTGCACCACTCAGCTTGGTGTCATCTGCAAACTTTCTGAGGGTGCACTTGATCCCACTATGTCATTGATG
>KZ505800.1:293973-310582 GCA_002844005.1 Limosa lapponica baueri | reverse complement strand
AACACTCACATTGAGTGTTGCCTG
The DNA here is from genome assembly GCA_002844005.1 of Limosa lapponica baueri. Classification (NCBI taxonomy): domain Eukaryota; kingdom Metazoa; phylum Chordata; class Aves; order Charadriiformes; family Scolopacidae; genus Limosa; species Limosa lapponica. The sequence continues at coordinate 310,558 of KZ505800.1, read as the reverse complement.
TCTTCCCTCCGTCGCAACAGGGGACCATGTCAAAGGCCTTACAGAAGTCCAGATAAACAACATTCGTAGCTCTTCCTTTGTCCACTCCATGTAGTCACTCCATCATAGAAGACCATCAGGTTGGTCAGGGAAGACTTGCCCCTGGTGAAGCCATTCTGGCTGTCTTGAATCACTTCCCTATCCTCCATGTGCCTTAGCATAGCTTCTAGGAGGATCTGTTCCACGGTCTCCCTGGGCATAGAGGTGAGGCTGACAGGCTGGTAGTCTCCACGGTCCTCTTTTCTACCTTTTTTAAAAATGGGTGCAAGGTTTTCCTTTTTCCAGTCACTGGGGACTTTGCCTGACTGCCACAACTATTCAAATACCATGGAGAGTGATAGCTTGGCAACTGCATCATCCAGTTCCCTCGGGACTCTGGGATGCATCTACTCAGGTCCCATAGGCTTCTGTATGTTCATGTTCCTCATGTGGTCATGAACCTGATCTTCTCTTCCACTGGGAGGGACTTTGTTCTGCAAGTCCCTGCACTGAGGTCCATCCACTCTAGAGGTGTTGGGAGAGAGGCTGCCAGTGAAGACTGAAGCATGTACTGTTGAGTACCTCAGCCTTCTCCTTGTCCATTGTTACCAGTTTGCCACCCTTGATCATTAGGAGGGTAAGCTTTCTTTGACATCCCTCTTCTGGCTGACATACCTTTAGAAGCCCTTTGTATTACTCCTTACATCCATTGTCTAGTTCAGCTCCAGCTGCACCTTGGCCTTCCTGGCCCCATGCCTACAAAACCGGGCAATGTCCCTATACTCTTCTCCGAATACCTGTCCCTGTTTTCACTGCCTGTGCATGTCCTTCTTGCCCTTTAGTTTGACCCAGAGTTTGTGACTCATCCATGCTGGTCTCTTGCTCTCCTTTCCTGATTTCTTACACCTGGGGATTGATAGCTCTTGCACTGTGTGGAAAGCGTACTTAAAGATCTGCTAGTTCTGTTCAGCTCCCTTTTCCCTGAGGGCGGTTTCCCAGGGGGTCCTACTGACTAACTCCTTGAAGAGCTGAAATTTTGCTTTCCTAAAACTCAGGGTCCTGACTTTACTCTTACCCTGACCCATATCTCTCAGACTCTGAACTCTACCAGTGCATGATCACTGCAGCCCAGGCTACCTCCAATCTTGATGTCACTGATTCGCTCACTTGTGTTGCTGACCAACAGGTCCTTCTGGTGGGGCTGTCTCTTACTTGGCTTAAGAAGTTGCCCTAGACTGCATAGAGCTGCTGTGCTACTTTTCCAGCAGATGTTGGGGTGTTTGAAGTCCCCCAGCAGGATGAGAACCCGCAAGTGCGATGCCTGCTTTAGCTGGAGTAAGATGGCCTCAACAATAAGCTCCCCTTGACCAGGCGGCCTGTAGGGGAGACCAATGACAAGGTTCCCCTCACTGCCTCAGTCTCTAATTCTTACACATAAGCTTTCAACCTGCTCGTGGCTATTCTTCAGAGACAGCTCTTCACACTCCATTCATTTCTACATGTAGAGGGTAACATCTCTGCCCTTTCTTCCTCAGCTGTCCCTTCTGAACAACCTTTAGCCATTGATAGCTGCACTCCAGTCATGGGATTCATCCCACCAGATTTCAGTAATGGCAACTAGGTTGTAGCTTTCTAGCAGCACAATGGCTTTCTAGCAGCACAATGACTTCCAGCTCTTCCTGTTTGTTGTCCATGCTGTGTGCTTTGGTGTAGAGGCACTTCAACTGGGCTGTCAGCCATGTCACCTTCTTAGAGAGACACCCCTTAATTCCTTTGTGGTATTTCCCTGGTGTATCCCTCTCGGCTTTTATTACCTCAGGAGCCCTGTCTCATCTCTGTAGGACTTCAGGTGTGCTGCAGTGTAGCAAACATGTCTCAGAGCAGCAGGCTGGGGCCCTCGCTAGCATCCCGTCCCTCTAATGTTGGTGTGTCATCCCACACCTTGTCACGGGCAAGCCTTATATTATACCCCTACCCCTTCAAGCCTAGTTTAAATCTTGGTCAATGACCCCTGCTAGCATATGACCAAAGACCCTCTTCCCACTTTGAGCAAGGTGAATCCCATCTGACATCCACAAGCCTGGTGCTGTGTAGGCCATCCCAAAAAAAACCAAAAATTGTGTTGGTGACACCAGATACAGAGCCATGTATTAATAGACTGGGCCCATCTGTTTCTTCCAATGTTGCTGTCTGCAACTTGGAGGAGAGAGAAAAAAACACTACACTCCAGATTCCCTTACCAACTGTCCCAAGACACTGAAGTCTCTTTTGATTGCTCTTGGACTAGGAGTTGCAGCTTCAGCACCACCCACATGGAAGACCAATAATGAGTAATAGGTAATTTACAGCACAAATGTTAAAATTTTATTTCACATATCATACCGACACTAGCTACAAACATAATAAATATTTAAGACTTCCATACAGACTTCTGAGTGCATCTGCAAAAAACCCAAATATAGAACTATAGAAATATAAGCCACAGCATTCCATCAAAAAGCAACCATGATTCTAGGCATCAATCAAACCCTTACTGAAGTGCTTTAAAACACATGGAACAGTGACTTCTGATTCCCCATTATAAAGCATCCTTTTTTCAAAATCTCAAAGCATTTTAGGAAGGCTTTTAGCAAGAAGTCAGTTAGCAAAAAGACAATATGTTAGAACACTGAGTCCTTAAAATCATCTTTGTAGAAGGTGAAGGTTGTATAATGGATTTTCGAAGGTGAAATCAGTACATGTAGTTATAAACCTGTAGAAAAGCAAAAGACATGTATATTTCATGAGTTTTAGATTTTACTTTATTTTCAGTACCAAACTGGAGAAAGCCGAGGCATATGGATGGGAAATTCATATTCACATAACAAAGCACCATGAGGGATGATTGATTCTCATGACAACTTGTGTGATGGACCTACTTTTGTGCAAGGGGAAAAAAAAAAAAGGAAAAAAAGAAGTCATTCCAGTTCACAGAATCATCCACGGTTTTCCCCTGAGTCCCTTTATCACACAGTGCTATATCCATTTGTAATGGAATCAGTCCTGTATTCCAGGCTTAAAGAAACCTACTTTTCAAATCTGTCCACACACACTGAAATGATTATTCTCACATTCATGTATGTCCTTGTGTTTCTCAGCACCGGGTCAATTCATCTACATTGCCTACATTGTTCTGAGGTTCACCATCATGTGTCTTTGGACACATGAAGAGAAGCTGCTATAGACTGTTCCATTAGTCCAGCATTTTTACTACTGGTAGAAGAGGGTGGCTTTTCTCCACCTTCCCCATTCTTTTCTTACTCATTCCCCCTATGGGAACAAGATGAGGTTAGGAGGGTTGAGAAAAAGGGCATGCTTTGCAGCAATGGAAAAATTCCATTTGGTTGGAAAATTGCCTTTTTCATTTTGGAAGAAAATTATGAAGCACCATAGCTTGGAAAATAATGAGGTGGTTCAAGCATATTCTGTTGTCACCAGTTAAACCACAAGGGCTGCAGTAAGAATCACAACCTGAACGGAGAGGTTCAAGAGAGAATGGTAGTGGGACACTACTTTGTGGCAAGCAGCCAGAAAGGCAACCTGGTTAGAAGGAGAAAATTAATGAGCAGAAGAAAACATCCACTCAAATGCCGACAGAGAAAATGCCTGCCAGCCTGGGAACTAGGTCTGTGAACCAGAAGCATCCTTGAGAAATACAGCTGGCATTTTTGAAGGGCAGCTGGGTACTTAAGAACCGGTGACATCAATGTGCAAAACCAACAAACTGGAATGGCAACTTAACATCTGAAAAGGTGAAAAGTAGCCTGGAAAAAGGGGAAAACATCCTGAAAAGTAAGAATTGATAACTGCCATGGACTGTCCTAACCGCAAGAACAGGAAAACAGTCTGGAAAAGTAACAATTGTTCTGAAAGTACAGAAAACTTCATCATCTATTTGCTACCCCATGTGAAAAATGTGTAAGAAATCAGGAAAGGAAAGCAAGAGACTGGCATGGATAAGAAAACAGCTCATCTCACTTAAATTCATACAGAAAGAAATATCAGATCGGTTTAAAATATACACTGTCATTGGTACTTAAAGTAAAACCTGGAATTGACCACTGAAATTAAGTTTCTTTCTCATCACATCGAATGTAAGGAGATATGTAATGAAAACCTAAGCAGCAGTTCTTAGTAATGGATCTGGTAAACCAAGCAAAGAAAACAATTTCAGAACTGTAGTCTTTTGTTGGTTTGCTGTTTTAACTTCTCAAACAACTGAACTGCAAATGTCGATGTTTTCTCATTACACACTTGAAGGAAAAATCCCAATCAATTTCTTAAAGTGAACAGTTGCCTGCACAAACATTGCATTTCAAAGTATTCTTCTTCAGACTTAACAAATTAGCCCTTATTAATTGCATTGCAATCCATTTTTCAGAGTCTTTGAGCAAGATGTTTGGTTACTGTGATTATTTTGTCACTAATATTAAGTGTGAATGTGAAGTTGAATTATAATTAATTCCCTGACTGAAATGAATAGTTGTTGTTCCGCTTTACTTCCATATTATTATTATGTAGAACTTGCAAAATAATGGCTTTAACAGAGAAAGCTGTGTGAGTTTTCATCTTAAAAAAGAAAATCTAACAAGACAGAGTAAGTACAGACAGAGTAAGTCTCTTTGCTATAAAATACAATCATGAACATGATTGTAGAATAGCAGGTATTGTTGCACAGTGCTTGAGGTACCTTAGCCTTAGTAATGCTAAGAGCATGGTATTTGCAGCTCTGTAACCATTCACATGTGCTACTGTAGAAGTACTTTACCAGAGCCTCTCTGGCTTTATTCTTCCTTTTGTTCCCACACTGTTGTTCTCATGCCGTTGGTCTCACAGGCTTGCACCTGCCAACCCCAATAGTGCTGGTACAGCAGGTTCTCATGGGAAATGTCTGCCACTGGTATGGCATGACAATGATTGCTCTTTACACCCCTATTCTTTCCTCTTGTTTTGCAGATTCTAGGTGTTCGGGTTTAGTTTGGTTTTGTTTTTCCCGTTTTCTCTAATATGGAGAAAACCAAATATAATGCACAAAAAAATAGACAATAGTCCTTTAAATGCTTGACCAACATTATCCAATAATACATCTTCGCAGAAACTGAACAGACAACCAGTATGCAATGCTTACATCTGATCGGTACACATCAACCTGTGCTAAGAGCATTACAAACAGGAGCATACCATAGGAAGTTAGAGGGTCATGATGGAAAGTATACAGTGCAAAGGGCTAAAGGCAAGGCAATGAAATCTTCATCACCGTTGCTGTCACATTCTTCCTCACCACCTCTTGCACTGGAGAGAACTGCCTCAGATCATGCTTGCATGGAAGCCTGTGACTGCTCTTCCAGGCCAGCTGCTAGTGAGAGTCTACATTTTCCCTTGCCTTTACCCTTGCTCTTGCCCATTTTTTTTTCCCTTTTCCTCTCTTGCTTCCCCTCTTTATTCTTCCCCAAAAGTATATTTCACTATTAGAGTAGTTGTATGATATCAGCTGTTGCCCCCACTAATAAATATGTACTTGTGAACCTATCTTAACTATTTTTGCACAACAGTTGTGCTCAAGAAAGTTTAGTAGAGTTTGGCAAAATCTAATGGCAAAATCCCATTTACATCCTGAATCAACTACAGAAAGCTGTTCTGTGGAGAGTGTTAATAATACCTGCTGGGTTCTTGCTTCTAAGCATCTCTTTGACTTTGCATTCCTACTGCCTAGCCTTCTCCTTGGAAATATTTGATGTCCCTTTGACAGTACACCTCTGAAAAATCAGTATGCAAATAAAGAAGAAACTTCATAAATAGGAAAAGGAGAGGAAAACAAAATACAAGGAGCATCAGAACCAGTTAGTAACTAGACGAAGCTGTGAGAAAAAAATCTTAGATTAACTTGAAGCACGTGACCTGTGGCTAGTAAAATCTTAGATTGTTCTTATGACATATTGATTTTGAAATTAGAGGACTGCTCAAGGAGAGAAAATAAATCTGCCAGATCTGCTTCCAAATGACTTTTATTTTAATCTTTCATTATCACACTGACTTTGATAAAACCTCTTGGTGACCATTTCTTTGAACAATAATAAATTTAGCATTGAAATAAAGACTAAAGTAATAGAATATTTTTCTCATAAGGCGCACCAGAATTAAAAGTTTCCCTCTGATAGTACTTAAAAGCATCTAAACCAAGGGCATTTTAGTTTCCCCTGAAACCAGTTTGTTGATAAAATAAGTTTTACTACTTGTATCTCAGGGGTAAAATATTTTCTATTTCTCTCAGTTTTTAATTTTATTATTATGCCTGGTGAAAACTCATTATTATTTTCCAATATTAAAAAGGTTAAAAAAATTTGATGCTGCTTTGTTTGCAAACATAGTTAGTCAAAGGTAAAGTGAAGATAATCTTCATGTTGTCATAGAGGGTTTTTTGGGTAAGTTCTCTACTCCTGTTTGTAGTGAGAGTATTTGGTCAGGTGCCATTTTCCTCTTTTCACTATTCCCTTCTCTGTACTGCCAAGGTATGGTGTAACATAGGAGGTCCTGGCCCACTGTTTCTAACAGCACAATGATGTAGCCTCAGTGACCAAAAAAATAAGAATAAAAACAGTGCCAAGGCACTGGAAGTTGGTTCTCTATCCTGTTAAATTTTAAAATTGGTGTACTTTAACCCTAATAAATAATTAATAGACATATATAAATAAATACTAGGTGCAATAAATAAATAATAAGGACATGAAGGATTAGAAAGCGAACAGGAGTAGACAACATGAATTCATCAATGGGGGGAGTCATGGCTGATAACCTGTTTATCTTCTATGAAGAAATTACTAGTTTGGAAGGTGAGGAGAGAGCAGTGGATATTGTCTACCTGGACTTCAGTAAGGCCTTTGACACTGTCTCCTATAAGATCCTCATAGAGGAGCTGATGTGTGGGCTAGATGAGCCAACAGTGAGATGGATTCAAAACTGGCTGAACAGTTGGCCCAGAGGGTAGTGATCAACGCCGAAGTCTAGTTGGAGGTCGGTGAGTTGCAGTGTACCCTAGAGGTCAATACTGGGTCCAATCCTTTGTAACGTCTTCATTAATGATCTGAATGATAGGCCAGAGAGTACACCAAACCTGGAGAAGTGGCTGATATGCCAGGCAGTTGTGCTGCCCTTGATAGGGACCTTGATAGGCTGGAGAAAAGGTCCAACAGCAAACTGAAGTTTAACAAAGAGAAGTGCAGAGTCCTGAACCTGGGGAGAAGCAATCCCATGTACCAATGTATGTTGGGGGCCACCCAGCTGGAAAGCAGGTTGGCAGAAAAGGCCCTGAGTGTGCTGGTGGACCCCAAGTTGAACATAAGCCAGCTAAGTGCCCTTGCTGTAGAAAAGACTAATGGTATCCTGGGCTGCTTTACACAAAGTACTGACAGCAGGAAGGTGATCCTTTCCCTCTGCTGAGCCCTGGTGAGGCCATACCTGAAATACTGTGACCAGTTCTGCATCCTTCTGTACAAGAGAGATATGGACATACTGAAAAGAGTCCAGCAAGGTACTGCAGAGATGAGCATTTCTTCTATGAGTAAAGACTGAGAAATCTGGGACTGTTCAACCTGGAGAAGAGAGGGCTTGGAGGAGTCTTATCAATGTATATAAATACCTGAAGGGTACAAAGAGAATGGAGCCAGGATCTTTTCATCTTGTCCAGTGACAGGACAAGAGGCAATGGGCAAAAACTGAAACACAGGGTGTTCCCTCTGAAAATAAAGAAACTGTGAAGATGACTGAGCATTGGCATAGATTTTCCAGAGAGATTGTGGAGTCTCCATCCTTGGAAATACTCAAAAGTCATCTAGACATGGTCATGTGCAACTGACTCTATATGGACCTTCTTGAGCAGGGTGTTGTACCAGATGACCTACAGAGCTCCCTTCCAACCTCAACCTTTCTCTGATCCTGTGATAAAGTAGCAGAAACAAAACAATTTCTGGATACAATTCAGGAATTACTGTGGATCAGAAACTCTTTCAAAAATAGTTTGCATGTGGCCATCTTTTTTTGGAGGATAAGAGAATTTAATAATATTGGTGCTAATCATGAGGCCACTTAGCCTCATTGACTCACTGGCATAGATTTAATCTTAAAATTTGTCTCATTTTAGCTGAGAAACACTGTACTCTAATGCAAAATATACAGGGGGATGGGGTGAGGAGAGGAAGAGAAGCTTTAAGTAGTGAATCATTAACCACCACTTCACCTTCCAATTATGATTCTTCCACCTAATCACAAAACAACTAATAATCCCACTAAAAAAAAGGAGGCCACAAATGAGCATTAATCCTGACCTCACTAATAGTACTCCTACTCACAATCAACCTACTGGGCCTACTACCATACCCATTCACCCCAGCCATCCAATTATCAATAAACATAGTGCTAGTCTTCCCACTCTAACTTGCTATTCTCCTTACACGTTTAAGAAACTAACCCTCAGCCTCAGATTTTTCTTCCATGAATTAATTTCTACATGGAAATACAAAATTAGTATTTGCAGCATTAGACAGTCCTTGTCTACTTCTATAAGCAGAGTCCATGAATGGACTTACGAATATTAATGAATATTACTTATATGCATGCCAATTTCTGCAGTGAACATACACCAGAGAGGTTACTATCCATTTCTAGCTGCCTTTTACCCCCACACTGCTGAGTCTTGGCAGCAGCTTCTGGCACTGATACTAGACTTGCACATTCAGCAAATGCTTAATGTAATACACTGATGCAAGAGCTTGTTTAAGATTCCAGTAAGAAAGGCACTCGGGCTCTGTCAGATATTGATTAAAGTACCATTTATTGGACATAAGAGGAGAAGGAAAAGGGGGATAGCATAGATAATCTTACACCCCTTCAAATGGTGGGAATCCTGAGTTCTACGGCATTGGTCAATACTCTTGTAGTCAGGGCATGGCATGCTGCGCAGATGCTTTCTTGTTGAGGTTTGTCAGCACTGTAGTCTTTAGAGCATTTACAGATTTTTTCTTATTGGTAAACAGCTCTATTCATCATTTCTTCAGTCAAACAGAGGAACATTTTATGTAAACATGCTGCTTAGCTTCAAGACTTTCTGCTCATTGCAGGGGAAGTTGGACTAGAAGACCTTCAAAGGTCTCTTCCAACCCAAACCATTCTATGATTCTATGATTGTCAGATAAAATACATGGAGGTGGCATAAAGGCCAGGGGCCAAAAGAGAGAAGGAGCTGCATACAGCCTTCCCTGTTACAATTAATCAGGTATGTTGCTCTGGCAGCCAAATAATGTGGACAACACAGCACAGACCTGCACCTATTCAGGTCAACTGTTATGGGAATCATTCAGTCCTTGATGTATAGTAGTGTTCTCATTAGGATTACTATACCCTAGGTTAGCTATTATTTTCTCCTGTAATATCGTGATCATCAGTAGTGAAACACTGTCAAACAAAGTCAAACAATAACTTCATACCAAGAATCACTGTCACAGAGTAACCAATATGAATATTTGCAGTGGTATGGGACACATAAAAGAGATGGATAAAGGGAAGATTGGTGTCAAAGGCTTCAATGACTCTGAGCAATGGTTGGGGATGCTGCATTCCTAAGATTTCTGGTCCTCCAAGTCAAAGTTCCCTTCCAGCTGGCTTATCTTGACTTCTTCCCTGTGAAAAACAAGGTGCAAGGGTTTGGGGAGTTATTGTCTTTCTGGACTGCACATTACAAAAGTGTTCACTTGTTCATTCTTTGAGGCATAGTCTTTTTTGTGCATCCTGAGATGTTATCTAATCAAAAGATTGTTCATGAGCTGGGAGAAGGGGAACTTTGCATGACCAAATCTTATCAGCCTTTGTAGGCAGACTTCCTACATTTTAATGTAAGAAGGGAGTATATATGATTAAGAACTTAAATACAGAAGTGTTTAACAGTGCCACAGAATTGATCTGCACATGATATGAACTACCACAGAGAGCACCTGTTGTGTAAGTGGCACAACTGAACAAAGGAATGAGTGTAAATTATCCTCCCACATCAAGAAAGGAGTGCTGGGGTTAATAGGATGGAAAAATGTATGAAATCTACCCAAATTAAAGGCATCATATAAATAGAATCTTTCCTGCTGCACTATTCATTATAAAAGAACTTCTGGGGAAGAAATGCAGATTTCTCTATATGAAAAAATATTTTTATTTGTTTCTGTATCCATATAAATTATATGACTTATGAATTAGTTCATAATATGTTACTTATCATAGCAGTCATTAGATTACCCCAGCGCCAGGGCCCTGCGGGCACTGCTAATCCTAATTGTCCATGCCTAGCTGCTCCCTGAGGCTCCCCCTACCCTGCTTACAGCCCAGGACCCAATTGCAGCCCCCTGTGGGCTCCCCTCACCCTGCCCACAGCCCAGTGTCTGAGCATGAAACACCTAGTGACTGGGTCGTATTCCAAATTCAGCTGCTCTGACTTGCGTCCCTTCTTTCTGTAGCACATGAAAGATTTCAGTGCTCTATTATTGCCCTGAAAAGAAAATTCTTTAGTGTATCTATTTAGTTTAATGAAGTCTCTGACTGCTTTTTTATCTAGCTTTTTCTGAATTACGTTATATCATAGCATTACTGTCCAGCTGACAGACCACTGTAATGATGTTCTGTAGTGACTTTAAAATTTGCTCTTCTTTCTCAACAGTGCCACTTCTCCATTTATTTCCCCAACATTTTTGTCATGGACAGTCATACACAGGTGGTCTGCATCAGACAAGGGAAGGGCAAAGGCAGTTGGAATGCTGGTGGCAAAACTCTTAGTCTAAATTTTGTTAATAGTGTCATGAGGATTTCTGAAGCTATGCTCAGTTAAGTGGAAAGACAGAAAGACTCACCCCTAGAGTTCGTGAAGTTCAGAGGAATTGCATTAACTGACCAACTGCTTAGTCTGTATTGCCTGGAATACAGCTAAGCACCCAGTTCTGCTTGCTTTCAGAAATTTTCATGTCAATTTGCGGGTAGGGATTCTCTAATTTGGATCTTGAAGTCTGCTACCACTGCAGAAGGAAAACACACAGAAGCAGCTCTGGCTTTGGTTAACATCTGTTCAGACTATCTGATCTGGCAAGCTTTGGGAAAGGAAGAGGTTTATCCTCCCACATTTGCTGGGCCAGCTATGTCAGTGTCTAGTTCCTCCTAGTCTGATTCAACAGCCAGTCTCTACGGTAGCAAAGCTGAACATGTATTACCTAAAGGCAGCTTGCTCTGTATGCAATATATACACACATATACATGACTGGCCACACAGATAACACAGATGCACTTAGAGAACACTCATACAAACATAGGCAGCACCAGTGGCCTGATCCTGCTGCCTTCTCTGGCTGAGCAGGATGGAAGTCCAGCAGTGAGTCCCACTAGTTCACCTCCACCTTGCTCGGCTGGAATATATGTATATATATGAAAAAAAATGTACATATATGTGTGTTTGCATATATGTACAATATAGATCCATCCAGCAGCTAAGCTTAGGCATCCAGTATGCCCAGTAGTTGCACCTGGATCCCAGTCTCCCCAGTGGCTGACACCTGGGGGACATACAAACCCCCATTCTCTTTGATGATACAGACCACCTCACCCTGCCACACATGCACACATACTAACACACGCACCTGCAGCTGGCTGGGATTCCTCTGATCACCAACAGCAACCTCCATCCTCTTGGTCTCACCCTTAGAGACACGCCTGGCATCCAGGTCACCTCACCTACTTGTCTGACTTGATCTTCACTGGTGCTCTCACTCACTTGCACACCCTCACTCACTCCAAGTGCTGCACAGTGGGCACGTGTGGCTCTAACCCACTGTCCCACCCCAGTGGCTGGTACTTAGTTTCACTCAAGTTTCTCCAGGTGCTGCCACCATGGACACACAGGCCCTCTGCACCCACGGTCTGACTCCAGTTGCTGGCACTCAGGCCCCCATAAACACATATGCACACAGAGCAGGGAACTGAAGGTAGAATTTAATGAGACAGGACAGATTACACTGATAAGGTGCAGGGCGTGGCCAGATTGTACTGACCAGCCCCTACTTATAGGTAACAAGACCCTTTTATTCCCTTATCCCTTCACTTTCCCACCCGTGTTCCTCCCCCAAATCACTTAGATCCCTCCCTTTTCCCACCTTTGGTTCCTCCCTGATACATGCCATAACAAGTCTTGTGAAATCCCAAAATTCTCTTCCCTTGCATCCCATATTGTGTCCCACACCTGTAGGCAATGACAATCCATCAGTCCAAAAAGGTGATCCAGAGGGTTGTTCCCATCTTCCTGATGCGTTTCATGTCTGAACAATGGATCTGATAGCCCTGGGAGGAGCCTGGACAAGATGTCCCCTCTTGGGAGTATATAATTTGGGTTTCTTTGCCTTTCATCATGCCTCTGTGCTTGAGGAAACAAGCCTTTGATGGTCTCACGGCTCTCCTGTGATAAGCTTAAGAGCAGCTGGGACAAATTATTAATTGAGTTACCCCAGCTGTCAGTGTTTCTCTTCTGCTCTCTTTTTGTGCCAATGAGCTTCTTATTACTTTACCTAAAAATATCCTTCAGTAGAGCTCTAGCATTTGAATATGAAGTCTTAATTATTACACCTGATTTAATGATATATACTGCTTATACTATAGGCTTATTTTAAATGCATAAGTTCCTGTGTTGTGCTTGTGAAGTACATCTTTAAAGAATGTCTTATCTACCATGTTTTCAAATCACTTTGTGTCACCTAAGAATCAGAGAGGCATTCTGCATGAATACCATATGGAACAGTTTTAGTTGAGGGACTAATCAGCACTGGATCATTAATTAAATATTTATTTTTTTAAGACTATTTGAGAGTATTAGCCAGGAAGCACACTTGGGAAAAATATGTTCTGGAGAATAAGTACTATCTTCATCTCATTTTTATCATTTGTATCTTAAGTATTGCTGAACAAAACTAAAAGACTATGAACACTTATGAATACCCATACTTTTTTCCAACAAAATAGAAGAAACTAAAGACTCTATCTTTGCTTTTTTTGAGGTTTAATTCTGAGTGCAGAATCACTGAATCACTGTAGAGTAATGCATTTTTCCATACTTTCAATAGAGAAAGACTGATAACTTGCCTAGGGTTTGTGAATTACTCCCTGGAGGTACCTAATTTTCCTTACTGAGTGTATAGGCAGCATTACTGCCTACTAAGAGAACTTTGACTTGGTCAAGTAGGATAGACTCTGCTGCCTAGGAATTGTAATACATCAATTAGGCACCCAAAATAGAGCACCTGACTGTGGTTCAAAATAAATAACAGCACTCAGCTTGAGCTTACTGAGCCAGGAAAAAAAATCCATTATATTGCTTAGTATTTTGCAGTTAAAGTTCTACCATCATCAAACTGCAGAAACTTTCCAAAACTGTCTGGAGAAGAAACAATGTTGCTTTGGGAGCTGCATAAATTACAAATGTAGTCTTGAATATTCTTGAACTTCCCAAACTGTATCTCCATTGTTAGTAGTTGAAGTCTTGAACTTCCCAAACTGTATCTCCATTGTTAGTAGTGTGACCATAAATACTAAATAAATGATCGTGACTTTTGAAAACATGAAGAAAAATTCCCTCAAGTGTCTTAGTATCACTTAGGAAAAGTATCAGGGCAAAACTGAATATATATAATAATATAATTATAATATAATATAATATAATATAATATAATATAATATAATATAAATCTATATGATATCCCTCCACTATCCTCTCCAGTGTTTCAGAGCCTTAATAGATTTTTGGAATCCACTCCAGAGAAACCTTCATTTAATCATCCACATTAGCTAGAGTAATTACAATTTTCAGTACCTGACACTCCCAGACCTCCAAATAGAATTACCTTGAAGTGTTATTTGTACTGGGATCTTAGTATTCAGAAGATGCTGTGTAATTTCTGCCAAACTCCTGAGATTCGATAGCTGTAATGTCTTTTATCTGACTTCCATTTTCTCTCAATAAAGAAACTGAAGGAGTATTTTCTGAGATGCATAAAACTATCAAAATAGATAACATCTGAGTGACAGACCACTAGCACTAATAAAAATGAGAGGCTGAGTGATCAAAAATCTGCCAGACATTAATCTGTCATGTACATTACTTCTTGCAGAAAAAATATTTTAGGGTTAATAATTATTTCTGTTTGTAAGCCAGAGACATTACATTGCAATGTTCTTTAAGTTATTGACTCTAACTCTGAGATAACACAGATGCCTTCAATATTAACACTTATAGGAGATGGATAGGTATCTATGTTCGTAATGCTGGCACCAAAATAATTTAACTATGATCTTTTTCACTAATGAAATCTTTACTGTTTGGTTATTCCTGGACTGGAATATTATGGTAATTATAATATAATATATGGTAATTATATTATTTAAACTGATGAGTCTTTTGTGCTGTGGATATCTCCAGATGGAGTGCTGTAACAAAAACTTTAAGAGTTAGACGAATACCTGGAGAGCTGGGTCATTCACCACACTTAAATGGTTAATGTGAGACTGCAGGTAGGGCAGCAAAAGCAATTTTATGGCCTCAAAATCTCTGCTGCATTAGCTGGCATAAATTGCATTGCTCACTTTGCAGGCTTCTTGTATATTGACTGACATTCCCACTATAACATTCACTTTCCCCTATGCCTTCTCTCCATTTTACAGCTCAGTCCACATTTTATGCGGTAATTAAACATCTCTCCACGACTTTCTTGGAGGCATTTAAAGTTAGGCATATTATATAATTGAATGTCTGATCAAAGGATGGCAAATTGCTTATGTGATATTGTAGGTGTACTAAGATCTTTTCAGATAGTCATATTTCTTTTATTTTGTGGTTAACTTCCAAGCTATTCTGCACTTCCATGATATGTTACATGAGGATTGGAATAGAGAGTGACAGGCTGGGAAGGAAATCTGATGCTCTGTCAAAGCGGAATGCAGATTTTCAAACCAGAAGTCACGCTTGGATTTAGGCTATCTGTCCTGAGTAATGGAGCAAGTCAGGGGCATTGATGAGAATGACATTGGTAATTTGCCAGTACAGGTTTTATGTATGTTTATATAAATTTGTATGTGCTTTAAACTAGACATAGATGAGCAATTGTTTTCAATTTTTGTGATTTTTTCAGAATTAACTTTTCATTGTCCAGCTTACCTGGAGAAAATGTGTCATGGGTGAGCAGGAAACAAACACCAAATAAATTATGAAAATGGCATGTGAGTTTGTAGGACACTGAAGTGTTATTTATTTATTTATCTAGCTAGCTTTATAGATGCCTGGCATCACTTATGCTGGATGTTGTATGGCCACAGCTTCAGTATGTTATACTTTTAACCCTTAACATTTATGAAAATCAACATCAAAGCACAATGAAGAAATAGAAGTTCTTAATGTAACTCTGGACAGCTGTAATTAAAATAAATAATAATATACATTCAGTAAATTTTTTAAAATTTCTAGATTTTTAAAAATTCCTTTTTTTAAAAAGTTTCAAAATATTATGAAACATTTCAGTGAAATTTTGATCTTAAAGGAAGACATTTGAAGATCAGCATTCTTTTTTCTCTGTTTATTCCTATGAACATTTTCCTTGGATTGAACAAAATACAGGAAGAAGATGTCAGACGCATCTGAAACCATGAAGTTTAAGATTCCAGTTTGAACTTCATGCACATTTGAATCAGTGGTATTTTGGATTTGAATGTCTACTTTAGGTCGGTTTCCACTATAACACAACATCCATGAGCAAATTTTAAGTATAAATTTTAAGCAGCTTACCATATCAGCCTTTCTCTTTTAAGGTACATATGATTTCTTCAAGTGAACTCACTGGCTAAAATTTAAGACTCTGTAGGGACATTGTATCATATATCTAAAAGTAGTATGGTTACCCACTCTTTTGAGCATCACTTTTCTTTGTGAAAGTTCTAAAATGGAAGAAAATGAAGTGTATATCTGAAACAGGAAAGGAAAAATTCCATAGCTTTATTCTTATACTGTGATACAATATAATCAAAAGTATTTTCTGTTTCATAAGCTTTACACCCCATCTTCAGTTTTTATGCTTTCATTTGCCACCCACATAAGCACTATTTCTAACAATTAGATGTTCTCAGCGGTGAAAGTTTTTGTCATTTCTGAAGCAATTTCAATAACTGTCATAAGTTTCAGAGAACAGTAACCTTCTGGAATTTTTTTAGTACACAGTGTGAACAATAGAAGGAATTTCCCATTTTCCAGCTCCACAGCTATTGAATTATTGTGGTTCTTTTCATAGGGGCTATCTCATTAACTCTTTGTGTATAATTGTCACATTTGCTGCCTTATGTAACAAGAACAAAGGTTTTCACACCACAGGAATTTAATAGCCCCTAGTTTATAATAAACTCCAAGTACTTTTCTTTAAGTTTCTTCTGTTTATTAGCCAAAAAAGGAAAGGAAAGAAAAAAGAAAAGAAAA
>KZ505800.1:254767-283978 GCA_002844005.1 Limosa lapponica baueri | reverse complement strand
ACAGGTGATAGGACAAGAGGAAATGGCCTCAAATTGCACCAGGGGAGGTTCAGGTTGGATATTAGGAAAAATTTCTTTACTGAAAGCGTTATCAGGCACTGGAATGGGCTGCCCAGGGAGGTGGTTGAGGCACCGTCCCTGGAGATATTCAAAAGACGAATTGACATGGTGCTTGGGAATACGGTTTAGTGTTGGTGTGTGTGTTGTGGTGTTTTTTTTGGTTTGGTTTTTTTTTTTATGGTTGGACTAGATGATCTTAAAGGTCCCTTCCAACCTAGGTGATTCTGTGATTCTGTGATTGTGGATCTTTATGTCCATGCCAAATCAACAGAAAAGACAAAGGATTGAATACCTTATCAGCTTGAAAAACACTGTGTGTCAATGGCATTCCTAGACAAAAAGTCAGTTTTGGTTTGTTTTATATTTTTCCTGAGGAAATAATGTTTCCATGCTCTTGAAAGGAGAGTTTTGTAACACAGGAGAGAAAGCTTTGGTGCTGCTGTCAACTCTGATGAAGGAGAATAAAGGATTTCACCTTCAAAGCCAAGAGAGAGATGAATAGGTAGTGATAGCAAGGATAAATGAGAAGCCGATGCAGTCATACAAACGCTCAGCCTAAGAGGCCTGACAGAAGCTATTAGGATTCACCCCACAGTTCTCATTTTCACACTAGCAGGGTGAGTGAGCACCAAAGGCTCATGTAACAAGCTAGAGATGCAGCCTCTGGGCATGGGCTTCACCAGCCTATTGCGTGTTATGGATTACCATTGTGATAGCTTTGATATGAATTCCAATAAAATGAATCACTGAAAATAACTTGGGGGGTTGGGGGTAAAAGGGTGGGTGCGGTGCATCTGCCCCCTATATTAATCCCATATATTCTCAGCCTGCCGTCAAGGGTATCCCACAGCAATAAGTAATTGACAAATTAGGGCATTTGATATTATCTCTGCTCAATTTTACATCACAATCCTCTAACAATATTGCAAGAAAATGCACTGGCATGTGCATTTTGGAGGCCAACACTCAGCAGTCAGTCATGCTAAATCAGCAGAAAACTTGACCCTTTGTTCTTTATAAATATTCTAGCTGGTTAGTTTGGCCTTCCAATGGTGATGTGGGTCTTAAGTAGCAATCCTCTTATTTGGCAAGATAGGAATCCAGAAAGATGAAGCAAAATTCCACAGAATAAAATCATAGTAGGGACAAGATCTCAACCCCAATGCCATCTTACCTAGCCATTCTATTTTGATTGATTGATTGTTTATTTGTTTTTGTTTTATTTTGTTCTTAATGTCGGGCTTATTTAATGAATAAAGCCACAAAGAAATTTCAGGCTTTGATTTGATTTCCTCTAGCACAATAAATGTCCTTCTCATACTATAATTACTGTGAGATCTATTTCATCAAAAGTTTGGCACACTGTAGTTTTTACACACATGTAGGATACTTTCGGAACTTGATTAATAGTTAAGACACTGACTTTGAAGCCCTGTTTGACACTAATGCAATGTCAGTTATTGGACAAGCAGTGTGGGGTCAGTTGCAATGGAAAGATGAAATACAAGAAGGCATAAACTAGTAAGAGTTTCCCTTCAAGTGCCCCAACCCACTTGTCTCTGTGCCTTACTGACTTTTCAGAGGTTGTTGCTGCATAATAGGACTCCTACACTTTCTTCCTATTTGTGTTTCTCCAAAGTCTGAGACTAAGCAGTCTTTCTCTTCCAGAAAGACATTTGAACAAGATGCTACTGGGCATGGATTAAAAGAAACAGAAAACTGAGACGTAACCTTAAAGCAGTTACACCAGATGAAAAGCAGCACACGAGTATTACTGGAACCACAGGCACTACTGATCAATTTAAACAGCATTTTCTAGAATAAGGTTCTTACTGCTATTCTGCATTTGTCTTTCTCCCAGATTTTTGGGTCTGCTCATATAGGCTCAGGCAAAGAAACCTCAAAATTAGTCAGCTGCAAAGGTATCCTCTGAGTTTTTCTCTGAAAATTTGTGAGGTACTTATTTATTTATTCATTCATTTATTTATTTATAAGAAAGCTGACTTTTTAAGCTACAGTGGTTAATAACTTTTCAACAGAAGTTCCTATTTTCTTTGACACAAATTACCATGTTGATAAAAAACATTTTCAGACATCAACAAATGCCAAGACTCCTTACTTTCAGGAAAAATTTTTATTTCAAGTGTGGATTTTTTGACTAGCAAGTAAAATGAAGGCATCTCAGTCACCTAGTTGCCAGATATATGGACTCAAGTCCTTCTTGCCAGTGAGGCAGAGCCTCAATAAACCTAACTAGCTTTAGGTGACAGCACTGAATTTTGATAATTCTCAGCTTTGCTCTAACAAATAACAAAATAATAGTAATATTAGTAATAATAGAATTAGTAATATAAGCAACATTAATAATGTAGCAATATTAATATTAATAATAATAATAGCAACAACAACAACTATAAGTTATTTTGCAAGTAGAGTTTCAGCCAGCTTGTTTGGTAGCCACAGCCTATTCACTTCGGCTGAGGATGACTTCTGCTAAACGCTCTCCACTCAGTCTGCCAACTCAGTGTTTTTTCCACACTACCCCAGTGATACCAATAGCCCCACTAATGCAAATAGATGAATGTCTTCTCATGACTGAATTCAAGAGAACACACATAAATATCCACTCTCAAACTAATTTATTTATTATTTAAAATTATGTGTTGAAACCCTGAATAAGGTGATTAGAAGACTTTGCTTTTTCTTGTTTGTCCTGATTCTTTTTCCACTGATTGGGTTTCAGAATTTTTTTTAAGCATTAGGAAATTATGCAGTTTCATTTCATTTTTAGTCTTTCAATTTTCAGTGTTTAAAAGTTCTTTCCTACACTATTATACTTCCTGGAGGCTTTAAACTGACAAGATTTTTTTCATTGTGACACACTGGCATTAACATACAGGATCAATTTTCAGCCCTTTTTGCAATTGGAAGCAGTTCATACACAGAATAAATTTGAGGCATAAATATCCTCTTTCTTGCACAAGTTTAGAGAAGTGTGAAAAAAATTCCCAAATGAAGTCAGTGAAGTTGTATTACTCTAAAAGCAAATTCAATGCAACAAGATTTTCACCCTCAGATACTGGAACCTTGATGAGAACTAGTAGTTTCATCAGAGTGATATTATTTTCTTTCAATATATTTAAGATATTGGTGTTTATTTCTGTATGATTTGGATTATCCAACTAGCCATGAACAATATATTGCTTGGTATTTCTGCTTTTGTAGCAAATGTTATATTTCATTAGTCAAATGTAATTATTTGCTGAATCAAAAGATATAATTAGGTGAGTTTTTAAAGCAAGCTATTGGTTGTTTCATGATTTTCACATTTCAGTCTCTTGAAAATTACTTCTGGAGGATAAAAAGGCTATGAGAGTCAAATGACTATAACTGATTGAGTTTCTTTTATATTTACATGTAGGAACAGCTATATGATGCAATTACATTATAATAATTTAGCCATTGTAAATTATGAAGACTGTGACTTAAATATCTAATGTATTTCCAATATTCTTAGAAATAGACTTTGACTTGAAGTTCAAAGATAATATTTTATTACTGGAAACTGAAAGACAAAAAATAGTTTTATTTCTTGTCAAAAAGAGGTCAGGTTTTAGACATTGTCTTGTCCAGTATGGACTGGTTTAGACACATCATGAAATGAAGCTCATCTTGGACTTCAGTCATTAATTCTCAAGAATATTATTATGGTATAAAGCAAGAATGGCTCTTTTCTCTAAGCTTCAGCTTTTATTGCCACTGTTCCCAAGCCAACATGCTTAAATTTCCAGAATATAATTCCAGACATAAAAGGTCTTGCTACATCCAGACTTGATACACATCTCTCCATAATACATTCACAATAGCTACAGCGTGGCTGGGATTTGAATCACTCAGCAGTTCTTATAGTTTTATAAAAAAGAGATTGCCGACTGAAACTGAAACATCCCACCGTCTATCCTAGAGAGAAATGTCCAACCATATCCTAGAGTTGCCCTCTCAGTGGATATGGAGAGAAAAGAGCTTCTTGTTTATTTATGGTTTTCCACATAGGTCTGTTAAAGAAACAGGCCTGATGGCATTTTCAGTCTAGGGTATCAGAAGAGCAGCCAACATTAATTTCTGCCCTCAGGAAAGCAGGAATAGTTTTCTCTCACTGAGCTTTTAGCTTCATTGCTGCCTACTATTCCTTACTGTTGTCAGCAGCCATTTTTAATTAGATGTTCAAGTGCACTTCCAACTCATTTTTCACACAATGTCAGATATTTTCCCTTTAGTTATAATTATTTATATATATAACTATTTATCACTCACATTTCCTCCAACACTTCAGGAACTAGTGAGAAAGAATCTATTAAATAAAGCACTAAAGTAAACCCACGGTTTCCAGGTCTTTTCTTTCTGTGGTGGATGCTTTAGTGCAGTGGGAAATTCAGATTTTGTCACAACACAGAGGATGACAAATGCAGTCTTCTAACTGTTTAAAACTAGTGTTTGAAATAAAATTTAGCTGAAAACTGTTTCCTTCTTTCATGTGAGAACATCCCGGTTTTCTTCACTTATTCATCCACTTTCATGCATATAACACATAACACACACAAAGTACAGCAAAAGGAAAACAATCCAGTTTTTGCTTATCTATAGAGGGAGCATAGAACTTTTTGGATAAGGGTGTTGTCACAGAAGTGTGCATGCATGAGGGGAATGCATAAGATTCTCATATTCCCTGTTAGAAGGTTGGATGCCTGGGGATCTAGGTAAACTACTGATACAAAACCACATAGATCCTAGGAAATAAATGAGAGGAATGGGAGCAGGAGACAGTAAGTCTGTATGAAGTCTCAGAGCCACGCATCATTGGAATTAGAGATGTGATGTGGTAGCTTGCATGACTGGAGAGCTGCAACAGCAGTTACATGTTCTTGAGGAAAGAACGGCAAGGAAAATAAGGAGTGAGAATGCACTAAATGCAAACGTGAAGCTAAAATTCATGGATACCTGCTATGGAATAGGCAACAGTCCTTTGGAGAGTTCATTTATCAGAACCAGCTAAGAAACCAGCAAAGATTGGGGGCAGTCATGCATGGTGGGCATCTGCTGCAGATGGCCCAGTGAAGAAGAGGAAGTAAACAAAGCCTTTTTAAAGCAATTGGAAACAGCCCTACAATTACAGTCCTTGGCTCTCATAGAGGACTTTAGCAACTATGACAACTGCTGGGAGGGCAAGATAGCATGGCACAGACCATCCAGATTGCTGAAATGTTCTGACGAAGATTTTGAATGAACTGATTAAAGGATGCGTCTTCCTGACCTGGTACCCAAAAATAAAGGAGAACTGATTGAGAATGTGATAGTGAATGGCAGATCGAAAGGATATTAAGATCCTGTGAAAAGTGAGGAAAGAAACTAGCAGATCAAAGCTCTTAGCTTTCAGAAGACCCCAGCTTGTTCAAGAAACTTAGGATCCCATGCATCAGAGCCCTAAGTTCACCATACTCAGGACAGCTCTGTGACAGCCCAGATGAGTGGCATGGGATCACACAGCTTGGAAAAAGCTGGGGCAGAAAGAGCTGGGACATGATGAGGTGATGCCTCCCACTTTGTTTTGGAGCTGACTTAAGCTTAGGTTCTATCCTTTGTTCCTTCCCTAAGCTACATTACAGGTATACATTTTCCCACCAGATGCCTCACTGATCCTTAACTCGACCTGCTTACTTGACTCCTTAACTGAATCTCAGACCTTTTCTGTCAATGCAACCTTGCCAGGTGATCACTGGGCTCTGGAACTGACTCCTCACTTTGTCCAGCTTGATAATTGCTGGGTGATAGTTAGGTCTTGTTCCTGTCCTGGTCCTACTGGGGTGCTGTGGGAGGGTCCCCAGTCAGTGGTAGGACTGCCTTTACAGTATGGTGGGTGCCTGTGGCTCCCAGCTCATCCTCCTCTGCGAGGCAGCCCCACCCTGGCTGCTCCTTGACAGAGGAAGTAACTGTGGGTGAGATGAGCAGTGGATTTTTGTTTACTTTGACTATGGCCAGGCTTTTATGTGATCTGTCCATAACATCTTTGTTGGGAAGTTATAGAGATGTGGACTGGTTGAGCGGAAAACTTAAAAGGTAGAGATCAACAGTGAAAACTCCAGCTGGCCACTTAATACATGAAGAGTTCCTCAAGTGACATAAAGGACTCATGCCATTTAAAGGCATCATCAGTGATCACGACGACAAACCAGAATGCACCCTCTGCAAGCTGGAGACAAAACATATGAGGATATGCTGGGGACAGGACTTCCATTCAGAAATACTTTGACAAGCTGTACAAATGGGCCTACAAGATCCTCATGAAGCTCAGCAAAGGCAAATTCAAAGTTCTGCACTTGAGACATCAGAAACCATGCTTCGGTATAACCTAGGGACTGCCTGGATAAGAAAGCAGCTCTGTAGAAAAGGACCTGGCGTTCCCAGGGGACAGCACATCAGAAATGAGTCAACAATGATGAGGGCTAACTGCATACCAGTCTGTATATTTGGCTGCAAGGGTGAAGGCAGAATATTGACGAAAATTACTATCCCCCTTTCTCCGCACTGGTAGGGTTGCACTGAGAACACAGGTCTCCTCCAGTTTTGAGTCCACACCACAAAAGAAGTTTTGACAGCATGGAGATCATCTGGCAGAAGGCTGTGAAGCTAGCTGAGGGACTGAAGCATATGACATACATAGGCTGAGGAAGTAGGATTTGTTTAGGCTGAAGAAGAGAAAGCCCCAGGTGAGTATAAGTGCAGTTTCCCACCGCACTCCAAGAGTTTTATATAGAAGAGCCTTCTGAGAAATGCCCTTTCTTTCAGAAAGAGAAAGAGATGAGATCCAACTTACAAGTGAGGGTGGTTAAACACTGAAACAGGTTGCCCAGAGAAGGTGTTAAACACTTGTGGCTTTTCAGAACTGAACTAGACAAGGTCCTGATTTAATTTTGAAGTCCTGTTTTGAACAGGACCTTGGACTAGATGCCCTCCAGACATCCCCTTAAATCCATGTTTTTCTTTGATCATATGATCAAGGTCAAATTGTCTTAACTGTAAGCACTCTTCCTTCACTGAACAGGGAAGATAATATCCCTGAGAGCTAATGAGCTTTCTGCCATCTAAATCTCTTCAAATAAGAGGTCTGAGTGTTTGGAAGAGTGCGATAAACGTCTGACAGATTCAGTCTAACACTGTAGAAGGAAGAAAAACTTTTGCATTTAATTTTGTAGATATACAGCTCAGTAGCAAAAGTCATTGGGTTGGATTGACCAAAACAACTGTGATGTTTGTCTGAGCATTAGTGAGTAATAAAACAGAATCCTGTAAGCACTTTTTGTACTGGAAAAACATGCCTGATTGCATACATGCAATTTTGAGAAATTTTGAGAATTTTGAGACAAGGTGTAGATGCAATTTAGAACTCTAAAAAACAGTTTTTTACAGTTAAAGCTTCAGCAAGTAACCTCTTTAATTTAGGGGCAGATCCTGAATCTTTGAATGAGTATTTTTGTAAAGATGCAAGTGACTATTAATGAATATATTTGATTTACAGTAAAACTCAAGCAATTCGCCAGGACTGGTGTCACCATTGGACATTTGTGAAGAATCAGCTAGAAATAAAATTTATTTCTGTGTTTTTTTTAATGTCGGTTACAATTTCTTCCTTCCTTTCTACAGCAAATATGTAAATAGTAGCAAAAAAGTGCCAACAGATACAGTCTGAAGTCAAATGACATTTCTTTCAATCTATTTATTCATCATCATCCACTTAACACAGCCAAATTGTGATAGGCGGTCCCAGAACTTCTTCATACCCTAGTAAGCAGCAAATGCATGATGAATGAGAGTTAAAGCCATGAAATAAACAGCTGCCAAAATCAAAATAAGCAGAAGAAAAAACCTAAATCCAACAACGAAATAGCAAAACTATGTATCTGAGTTCCGTCATCCTGCAACAATAATCAATTTGATAGATAAGAAATGTTTCAAAGATAATGCAGTGACAGTTTCTCAGTGGCAGCTTTAAAGGAAAATTTAAAATTAAGAATGACTTTATATTTATAAAATGCAGCAATAATCTTAATGAGGTGATCACTCAGGAAGGAACATGGCAAGAAATCAAACAATAAGTTTCATGGTTTTATGAGCCTTTAAGTATGGAAAATTAACTTACATTTCTTAACATCGTAACACCAACAGTATGAAGTGGCAAGCACCCTGAATCAAAAAGCTACAGCATCGTGGATTTAATACACGTAAAGGCATTATCTGTCACATTTTTCAAAACATTTAATTAATCATTCAAATACATTCAACTGTGTCATCTCTTGTCATCATTCAGAAATGCATATGGCACTTACTGATTCCCAAGGAAATAAGTAGGAAATGTGTTGGTTTTGTTCTGCAGTTTTCCAGTGAGAATCTGGATTACATATACACAAAATGACAAGAATAGCTTTTAATAACGTAACTGCACATTTGAAGATGGAAAACACTTTAAGTACAAAATAAATATCTAGTAGACATGGGACACAGTGCTGTAAGTACTTACAGTCTTAGAATCAAAAACTGATAATGCTCAATTTAATGTTCATGTAGGGCTGATTAATTTCTTCTATTGAAGAAGGAAGGAACAAAGGAAGAATCCAAAAAGGAACAAAGAAAAGTGCACATTATACATACTTAGCAATAATTACAATATTGAGTCCAATTTAACTAAAAAAATATCAGCAGACTGGTAAGTACAGCCATATCTGGACTATCTTGTTATGAAGTTTTGAGACATTGTTCATTTACTCTTCATGATACCTTGGTTCCACAGAATACATATGGTATCATGAATCTGCCCCAGGAAAAAAAGTAGCTTCAAGCACTCTGTATGACCCAATAACTGAGGGTTTCCTACTCAGAATAGATCAAGACTGCTGGCACATAGATGTGTTGGGAAGATAGTATGGTAGAAGACCCCACTTTTCCATCATTCACTCATGACATGACTTTTCCAAAGCTGTATAGTTTAGGCTGAATACTTAGTATGATATGGTCAAAATCTTCATAAGGACAAAAAGGACATACCTTAGATGTAAAAGCCAGCAATTTATTATTAGCATAATTGAAATCTCAGGAACCTAGTCAAAGAATTATTATTAGTGCAGATTAAATTATTAGAATAAATAAATAAGTAACCTAAAGAAGAGAATACTATTAAAGAAAAAAAATCATCAATAATAATAATAAGGTAGTTAAGACTGTTACACACACATCCTTAGTATTTACCCCTTTTTCCTGGTGTTATTTTCACCTTTCTAATGTTCTTTTCAGTTCTAAGGCTGACAGTGACAATATTCCCTGGCAAATACAAGGATGGTTGAAGCAAATGTTGAGTTTTCTAGCTTCTTCATCAGTTTCTTCTACCTCCTCTCCTTTCTCTTTTTTTGGGGGGAATTCACCAGGGTCTATTTGTACGTGTTTTCTAAAGTGCTTTAATTTCTTCTTTGACTTGCAGTTCCATGTTGTATCTAAATTTACTAGTCACAATGTGGTTTACATATGTTTTTACTCCTAAAACTGTTTTTGTGAAGCTCCTCTCTGCATTTCTAGAACTGACAATTGGTGAGCTGTTGGAAAACTTCTGGTATATTAGTTTCATCCTGTGCTTTGTTGCACTTCTTATTGATGTACATCTGTAGAGCCTTGTGTCCTGATTTATCAAGGTCTCTGATGTCAAATAGGCAGTGTACAGAAATAAAATTCTGTACACTGAATCATTATGTTGCAGTTATAAATACCTAATTTACCCAGAATAGCTACTTGACTGCTGTATGTGTAAAATTATGGTTGTAACATAAAAAGATGAGGGTGGGTTGGGGGGGAGAGCTGGGGGGGGAAGGTTAAAAGTAAAAAGTATGTGGCCTTTATAGCAACCTTTTCTGTTCCCAGCATATTTCTTGGAGCGTGTCCATTCTGCTGTCAAGTGAACTCATCAGGATATGTAGAAGGTATTGCTACTTGAATATTAAGCAAGTTTCACGCTAGAAATTGCTCTCTGACTGTGATATAACCACCACTGACTGCCTCCCATTCCTTAGTAACACCTTCTTATTATTTTTTTTCTGTAGTAGGTTTTTTGGTTTAGTTCCTTTTGGCTTTGTTTCTCTTTTAATAATTTGACACCCTGCCTCCTGATACCCTGTCCCTTGACCAATATGAGCAGCATAGACAGATTATTGACATGCTGCTTTTGACCAGTACTGGTAGCATAGACAGACTCCCAGTCCCCTGCAAGATGCTCCCCATATTAGTCATGTAAGGGCTGATCCTCTCAAATCACACTGCCGTTGCTGGAGCCAAGGGATGCTTTGACTTTTACCTGCATTCAAAAGGCATTTACACTTTTTTGAGTATAAAATATTAAAGAAGAGGTTGATAGAGGCTAGACTTTGAAATGATCAAGTTCCTCTAACTTAAATTCTTGTGTTTATGGTTATATGGAGCACTATAGCCTAAGGGAGTGCTTGCTTACCAGCCAAATTATTCCTAGTTTTGCAGGTTTATTTCCCCATCTAATAGCAATATGTAATGAAAATTAATATTGAGTGGCAGTGTTGAGTGCAAACAGAACATGAAGTAGTGGCATTCTTGGGCTAATGTGATATGAAAGTCTTATCATAACAGTAAGTTTCTATCATGTCTTATTAGCCTTGCACCATGTTGATGTAGCTGGCATTCTTTAATATGCTTTGAAAGTAAGTAATGGGATGAGACAATTCTTTTACCATAAAAAATATCAATGTTACACAATGGTGATATGACATGATGTAAAATTGCTAATAATAAACTTTACAGCCTCTTATCCTAACTGAGGGCATTTTTGGTACAACTAAACCTTTACTTTACCAAGATCATACTTGTATGATTCTCAGTAGCAAGAATATAAATTATTTGTAGGGAGAAGAATCAATCCTCTTTTAACTACTTTTGAAACCTATTTCATGTCTTCAGTGTTTTTATTTTTCTTTTTTTTTTTTAAGATTTTTTTGAGAGGAAAGGTGTGAGAAAAAACACTGATCAAACTGACTATCTTATAAAGGATATACAACTACTCATTCTTGGCAAAACAAATACAATTTAAACATATATAAAAAAAAGAAAAGTCTTTTCTTTTACAAAGTAATTTCTCTTACATATTCTGGGTTTATTAATGGCATTTTCCAAACTCAAATGTAACCTGAATTTTTAACTGAACAATTCCTTATCATTTGGTTTTGTTAACCTATTAAATTCCAGAACAAAATTTTATGGGGGTAGAGAACAAACATTAAAAAAGGTAAACACAAAACCAAGCATCTGACCACAAAAACATAATTCTGTAAAGCAGAATTTTTAATAGAATTGTATAATTTCTTACATCATCATTATTATTATTATTGTTACCCAACTGCAAAAAGTTAAGAGTTATCATGTAATGGGATTGTCTATTGAGTTCCAATATACCTACATTATTAAAAAAAATTGTTGCACAGCATTCTTGTTTAAAGCTTTTCCTTAACTTTGAACATTTGATTTTGATTGGAGTTTCTGTAAGACCGTTTTTGTGTACGTATAGTCCATAATTAGTGACAAATTTTCTCCCAGTGTGAAAACCTTTTATGGTATCTATATATATCCCAGTAATCCTGCATAAAGAAGTGAACACTTTTAATTTTATTTCCATTACTTTTGATTCCAGAAATAATTATTAACTTTTATGGTATAGTACTTGTAATATTAGATTTGTATAGGTTTTTTTTGAGAGTTGTGAGCCAGACATACTGGTTAATCAGCAAGCAACTTACCCATGGTATTTAAGACTGCATTTGAACTTTCAGAACTTGTCTTTAATTTTCTTAAATTAAAACTAATTTCATGATGGTGATCACTTATTTGATTCACAAGCACCATGAGCTAATCAGAGAATTCACAATGGCATTACTGATTTGGTTATCACCTAAATTAAGTCATTATCAAACACCATCCACTTGAAAGCAGCCAGACAAGGGTAGAAAGAAGATATTTTAATTTCAACTAAGCAGGGAAAGAAGAAAAATGAATAGAACAGGGAAAATGAGGTGATAGAAATATTATAATGAAACAGATTAAGTAATCCACAGGATACATTATGTGCCTTGATGTTGTTTAAATATTTGCATTATTTTTACTCTTTATTTTCACCTGTGAGATCATACACAGCAGCATTTTAATGAAGCAGACAGATGCACAACCATATCAAGAGTTGAATGAACTAACCACTGTTCAGACAATTCGAGGAATCCTACTGATGTCTGACACCAAATACTCAGTATGTGAAACCTCAGGAGGTTTATGAATGAGATTAATGAGATCATTCTGAGCCACCTGGTATTGGATCTAGCTCAGGTTTATGCAGGGTAAGCAACTTGCAGAAGGTATAGAGTCAGCACCACAGCTATGGCCCTCATGCTGATTTGACCCATGGAAGAGCACTGAAAAGTCAGTTTATTGAACTGCTGCTGCTGAGGAGCGTGTTGTTAGGCTATTCTATATGAAGCAATGGCTAGAGCAGGAAGCAGGGAGAGGAGCAGTGAGACTACTTATGGAAGGGAAGGCAAGGTGAGGGAAGGCAAAAGAGGAGGAAAGCAGAGCAGAGAAAGAGAAGAAAAGTAGTATCAACTTTAAAAAACTTGAGAAAACAGAGTGCTTTCAAGTTGCTTTTGGCTAGCAATACCTAAAATAACAGCTAGACATCTAGTCTCTCAGACACAATGTCCATCTTTAATTTTAACCCATAAGTGGTTTTCAAAATCCCGCTAGGTACTTACCTTCATCTTTAGCTGCCTGCATACCTTTAACACAGCACTTTAAACCTCCTTTAATTGCTTCTCTGAGTTTCCTACCTCAGAACCATGCTGACTGAATAAATGTATGGAGGATTTGAAGCAGTCTGATACCATGGTAATGAGGGAAGAAGGAGCACAGAAATATCACAAATGGACAGACTAAAGAAAGCACTCTTAACTGCTTAAATGAAGCCTCCTGCTTTAGACCACCAGCAGCTTTAATCTCTCAGTGCTGTCAGGAAGACCAATAGCCCTTTTGATCTTCCAGTGTATTCTCGAGTGCAGTTACTACCTAATTAATACTGATGAAGGATAGTTTAATTTGGAACAGAAGGTTTTGTGTGAATGACATAGCCCAAAGGAATTAGTTGTCCAGAATTTATCTCATAAAAGATTTATCTTATTTAGTGTCCAAATGTTTGCCGAAGGGTTTAATAATGCTCTGTTACAATATAAAATATACTAAAATATATTTTCCCACTAAAAATGTAGTTTTAATATGAATTATAACAGGAAAAAAAAAAAAAAGGAAGTGGTCTTTCAGTAGGCTCTGACCAGCTTTAATAACACTGACAAATGCCGTAGAACTAGAACACAAAGCCAGCAGGTCAGAAAAGGCTTAAAAAGTATGGTCTAACTCAAGTAAAATTTGACAAGTTTTAAAAGCCAGCCACAGCAACAGGAACATTTCAGGGCCTACAGGATCCATCCATCCTAATATTAGGTGTCTAAATCTTAGCTAGTCACTCTAAGATCACTTTGCTATCTATAGTAAGAAATGAGAACCCTTAGATAGTATTTTATCAAAACTATTCTGCTTGTTTACATGAGAAAAAGATAAACTGCCCTCTGGAAGTTCTCATTCTCACCATGATCTGTTAGGGAGTCTAAATGAAATATCAAAACTGGGAGAAATTAAATAATCTACTTTTCCCAAACTTGAGGTTCCACACTTGATCCCCACCAGAATCTTGAACTTGTGGTAAATGGTGAGATATCCCAGAATGTGCACACAGTGTGCTCTTTAGCTGAGTCTGAAAATCAAAACTGGTCCAAGAGTTCTAAGACTAT
Organism: Limosa lapponica baueri; assembly: GCA_002844005.1. Classification (NCBI taxonomy): domain Eukaryota; kingdom Metazoa; phylum Chordata; class Aves; order Charadriiformes; family Scolopacidae; genus Limosa; species Limosa lapponica. Next base: position 269,972 of record KZ505800.1, on the reverse strand, counting down.
AAAGTAAATAAAGAAAGATTTCACAGAGTATTCCAAGGTTAGTGCTAAGATATAAGATCTTGTTTCTGTGTTTGATGTTGGCTAGAACACCCTGTTACTTCTCACCTACTGCTTTACCACTAACGTATCATCAAGCCATTCAAGTAAAACCTCAAGGAAAAAGAAAACACAGAGTTACTGTATTTCTAATTTACTATGTTGATACCATGAATATGCAGTTTTCAGCTTCCTTTATAATTGGTAGGATTTTTACAAGTGACAGAATATGTTTTTAGGCAGCAAATGAAGAGATGCCTTTGCAAGTCTCTCTACCTCAGTGGAGCAGTTCTAGATTGCCTCCAGTAAAAACAAAGTTAATATGATTTGCAAATACAATTTTCTACAAGTCATTCTCAGTCATCTTTGCATAGACATGAATCTCAGCAGGGTATAAGACATAGCACTTTAACCCTTTTGGTGGACACTAAACTTTAAGGAAAATAATTCCCAAAGGGTGAGTACTCTTCTAAGATATTTAGAAAATATTTTTCTCCATTCTCTGTATTATTTAAAGCTCCGATATTACCTTGCAGAAAGTGCCTATATTTTTATCTTTTGTTGATGCCACTCCCATTATTTTCATTCTTTCTTTCTCTTTCCCCTATATGCCTTTTCTTCCCACTGTTTCGTAAAAGTCTACACCTGCCAAAAGTCTAAGCATAAAGATTTGCTCTTAAAACCAAGAAGAGTATCTGGAAAGCCTGTGAACTTGGCCTGGGACATAATCTGAAGCATTACTTAATAAAAGAAACGAACAAATATTTGGAAAATTGAGATAATTCTTCATGATTAAAGTTTTTGGAAATATCATTACAAATGAAGTGTATCTTTAATTATTTGAATGAAAAACATTACCAACTTAAACTGAAGCAACTAAAACTAAACTAAACTAAATCAACTACTTCAAACTAGTAAGCAAAACACTAGCTCTGCTTGTGTGCATACATATATATATGTATAAAAAAATAAATGTGTATTTGCATATATATCCCACAACGATACTTTGCTGATGTATGAAGTACATTATGATTCATTTTCCAGACCACAGGAAACAATGCATATATGTTATAAAAGTAGTAACTCTATCTTGCACAGTGATCAGCTATATCTAGTAAAAATATAGTAACTTGCAGATTAGTTTTCCAAAGACAGTGAGGACATTGATCATTGAAATGTACAAAAGGACAAAGGAAACTGCATTTGAAAACAGACTATAGAATCTGTCATGGACATCAAGCAGGTGATCCACCTGCAGCTGGTTAGGAACTTTTCTGTAATTTTCAGTCAAAAAGTGAGAAGTCCTTAAACATGAATATTTCTGTGAGAGTGCATCACTTTTAAAATAATATGCATCTGTTTAAGCTGTGTACCTCCAATAGGTCAAATATATGATGGCCTAAGAAGGTATTTCTACCCTGTCTTACGTAGCCCTGTGAGTGTCCCTGCACTGGGGCACCTTTATTTTTCTGTGACTTCTTTTTCTTTAAAAATCTTCAGAAGTTCTTAATTTCTTCTTGATGTCACTTTTTTTTTTTAAATATCATTTGCTGCACCATTCAACAACCACCTCCAAGTACACTTCTATTCCTAATGCTTGTTCAATACTTTTATTCATCTATTTAATGACTAGAATGGCTGCAGTAGATATCATGAAATATATTGTTCACAGACTGCTAGAGCCTTCCTGTATGTGTGGAGCACATTCAGTGCCTACAGAAATCAATTACAACATCCGCCTCTCGTTTCTTATTTTTATCATTCCTAGGTCTCAGACTAGGAAAGTATTTTCTGGCATACAGAATGTTTGAGATGATTACATCTCAGAAAAGGCGTGTGAGGAGGAAAAAGGAACCTTTCCTTTAACTTAACGTTACAATTCTCACTGGAAAAGAACGGTGTTAAAACATCTTCAGAAGAATGGTGCCATGATCTGAAATAGAAAAACACATGACACTGTCTTGGAGAAGACAATTTGCACACACTGAAAGATAAGATCACATTTGAGCCTGCTGATAAATACTTTATTCCAGCCTGAAGGAATAATAATTTTCTACTGTCCTTTAATAAGGTTAGGCCTGCTGCATTTTTCCCCCTATATGTGTTCCGCTGAGGTCTTGCTGTGAGTTTACACACAGTCATTTTGAAGTGCTATGCTTTCTTATGTGACAGTGATGGAAAACTTGCATGAAGGTAATTGGAAAACAAGGCACTAACTCTGAGTAAATGAAATTTGAACACTGTTTAATTAATGACTAAATTTGTTTATTCTTTATCTTCATGTTCCCCTATTTTGGGGATCCTTAAAGCAAAAAAAATAGGAAAAATTGAGTTTTTTTAATAAAACTGTACTATAAATTCAGAACTGTCACATTTAGAAAGCAGGAACACAGAAAAATATTTTGAAAGCTTTTTTTCTTTCTCTTTTCAAGTGGAAGGGCTCACTTGGGGAATATCATGGAACCTTCAAAAATCCCCTAGCACAGGTTTGTGCATTTTTTTAGAAAACGTGACAACAGCCATGGCACTTATTCTGTTATCTATTGTAGTCTTTACATCTTGCATTTAACAGAAAGTAGAATTGTTCTCTAAATAAGAATTCTCAGCACTCATAGTGTTTCCTTATCTTTTGTTCAAAGGGTTTACATTTCAAGGATTATTGAGTTTTATAGGTGTAGAAAATGAAGTTACAGAAGCTTTCTCTGAACAGATGGCTACCTGCTTATGCAGACACAGTGCAAGAGTACAAAAAGGCAGCTTATGTCCTAAATACGCAGGTTGAATGTGAAGGGTTCAGACATTCATTGCTCATGAATAGGTAGGCTTATCCCCATATATACACTGTTTATCTCTTTCAATAGTGGCCTTTTCCTGTGCAGTTTTCTGAATCTTATGAAAAAGAAGAAACACAACCCAGATTACTGTCATGCTGAAAATACATGAAAATACACAGTATTTCAAGAAAACTGTGAAAAAGACTTGTGTGTGTGTGTCCTCAAGGAGCCCTCTGGTTGAGAGCCAGAAAACTAAACTTTTTCAAATAATGACTTTGCGCAATCGTCACTGTGGGAGCTACTTTCAAGTGGAATTGCTTCCCTAGAGGGTTAGGTGTGCCAGTGCATATTTCATTTTGATTTCTTTTTGGGACTAGTTCACACATATATGGTATAAGTACTAGGCATCTGTTAGACGAGGTGAAGTTACCGCTCTCCTGACGAGAAGGAATGATAGACATATACTATAATTGGTACAAGCTCATTGCTAAAGATTCTGCAAAAGCAGAACTGAGCCATAGGAGGGCCAGCAACATGTGCCTTAAGTAAGGTTATTCATAGTAAAAAATAAGTATTTTTTTTCCAGTGGATGAGACCAGAACAGTTGTCAGAAATGCACAATGTATATTTTTAGATTCCAGATGTCCAACAGCAGTGTGGATTATTGAAAGAATCCTAATGAAATGTATAAACAGCTTCCCCATATACTCCTGTGCAGATGTCAATCTGTATTACAGAGAGTATAAGAGAGAATGAGTCTTTCTGACAGCCATAAGACATTATCAATATATTTTAAATACTCGGTTTCTTGGATTATTTTTGAAAGAAATTCAAAGTTTTTCCAAAATTATCTAAGGATGACTACCAAGGATGAAAGAAACAAAATCATCTGCATTCACATAGTGATGTCTTTCTAATGCAGGCACCATTTATGTCTTGCAATAAAGCATTACAGACTGACTACTGCAATTTTTTTTCCCAGAAACTGAAATCCAAAACTGTAGATAGAGCACTGCTGGGGATTATCAGTGGGATGGATGTGTCTGGCATGAGTGTTATTCTTGGTTTGGCTTCATTAAATGAGCCATTATCGGGGAAGACAAGTTGTTGTATACTTTTATTGCTTTCCACTGTTTCCTCTATCAAATCAATAAGCCTGTTTTTTAGCTTTGGTTATAGCACTTGTTCTAACTCCATTTCTTGACTATTGGAAGTATTTCATTAGCTTTTAAAATGACAAGGAGGAAAAGCACTCTTGAGCTGCAGAAGTGGACTGCTATTGTTTTAAAACTGTGAATATCCTCTATTCTATGTCATGATACACAAGTAAAGGTTAGTAAATAAAAAGAAGTAGTAATTCTATTGTACAGCATTGTTCGAAGTCCTCAGATTGAGAAAAAAACAAACCAAAAGAAAAAACCTCAAAACCAACAAAGCATGAATAGGTTCAAGAAAGTGACAAGATTATTGTCTAAAGAGTGGTCTATACATTAACTTTTTAAGAATCTCTCATTTTCTCAGTGATATCTTACTATATTCATAATTATTATACCACAGCTCACTAACAAGTAATGTGTATCCATGGGAAAAGGTGTTTCACATCTATTAAATACACCAGAAAAAACAGTTAAATTAATATGATTTCCCATTTTCCTTAGCTCTTAAACTGGTTGTTTTCAGAGATGTCTTTAGTGAATGGCTAAACAGGAACCATGCATCTCCTCTCTTGATGCACTAACACCATCTTGAAGAACTTATTCTCCCACCACATGACAGAAGAGAGAACATGCTGTCCCTGTGTCTCCTACCACAGTAGAGATCTCTAATTCACTGACTGATAATATCAGTAGTACATTAGCAGGATTTAGTTCATGAGTGAATAATCTGAAATACTGTTCAGTGTTTTTTCTTCAAATCATACCCTAAAATTTGGTTATGATAAAAGAATTTTTTTTTTCTGGAACTCAACTGTAATTAACTAAAAGTGGTTCTTAGGGCTTAGTAACAATTCTTCTTTCATTAGATCTGATTTAAGCTAACACTTTTTTCTATTTTCTTTTGAGAATTCCTTATGTCCTAACATCTTCAAACAACTGGCAAAAAAAAGTATTTCTCTAAAACACTAGAAAATAACCACGATTTGAAAAAAAAAAATATCTTTTTTTTCCCCCTGATTACTTGGTGAAACAATCTTATCATTTTCCAAGTCTAAAATATTTCAGTTAGACCTTACGTGCATAACAATACAATAAAATATCATTTTAACACTACAGGGATAGCACAGAAAACTTCATGTCAGGCTTATTACCTCAGTGTGACAGTGGGTTCTACTTTAATACACATAAACAATAAAATATCTCAATAAAATGTGAATGGATGATTCCAAATTTCTTCTTTGTGCTGAAGATTAAATTTTGTTGCTACGTTGTTTGAGCTGCCAGACAATAGATGGTTGCTTTGTCAGATTCTTTGGCTTTGATATTCTTTGCTATTATTTTAAAGATGCATTTGTCATATCTGATAGTGGATTGACTGTGAAATTGGTACTGCTAGTGTTTTCCAGAATTCCTTACTCATACATTTACCAGAGTTCAGTCATTTGCAACAAACAATTATTGTGCCCTAACTAATTTTTTTATTGTGTAGCTGACACCTTAATAATAAATACAAATGATGCTAAAACTAAAAGACTCCTTAGCTTTTAAAAACTAAAGAACTTTTTCTGTAGGTAATAATAAGAAGCAGAATCTTAGCTATTCTGATTCATTCATTTTGCCCACTGTAGGTGGAGATGTCACTGCAGGAATATCAGGAATGTTAACACTGAATCCTGAAGAGAAAGACACGTTGACTATCAGATATTTTTCTCCAGGCTTGCATTTTCTGCCTTCACACGTTTTACAACATTGTTGCAATTTACTATTTTCACATTTTGTCTTAAATTTACATAATATTAACCTCAGATTTCTCTCTGATATTTGTTATACTTTATTTGTCCAGTCGTTTAGCAATTAGAGCAAACATATGAAAGAAAGCAGCTTTATTTTATTTTTTTTTTAAACAACTCACTTGATTATGTCACTTCTGCAATGGTCTCTGCAGTAGTAAAGTCAGCTAAAACAGAAGATTCAATCTAAGAACTGCCTTTTAACTGAAGAATTGTTAGAGGACAGCAGGCAAATAAAGAACTGTATATGAACTAGTTATGCAGTGTATGTTGATTAGAACTGTAAAAGCTAATGTTTTCTGATTTTTTCATATCTCTATCTTTATCTTTCCAGGATGTATTTAAATTATATATGAAAACTTAACATTTGTTGCAAAAAGAGAAATGCACCCCACTGTCATGGGAAAGTTGACAGCACATTAAGAAAAAAGGTTACATTCCCCTTCTTTGGAGATTTTCAAGACCCGCCTGGATGCAGTCCTGAGTAGCATTCTCAGAAATGGGTAGCAATCCTGCAACCCAGCAATCCTGCTTCAGCAGGGGAGTTGGACTAGATGATCTATACGGTCCCTTCCAACTCTAAAAAATTCAGTGAAATTCAGTGAAATTCTGTATTAAAGCAGTATTTGAATAGACCCAGTGGGAAATCACAGTTTTTACACACTGACAAATATACATATATACAATTTTAATTATGTCTCCTGTTAGACCATGCAGACCATACACAAACACACACGCACACACACCCATTCACCATGTTCAAAATAACATCAAATAACTTCTAAGAACTGCTAGTAGGTGCTTTATTGTATTTATGGACTTTATTTATGGACTTTATTTAGATTGTTCTCAAGGTTAGCGTGCAAGAGGGAAGTCCGCCTGAAGAAGAAACTCCTCTCAGCAAAGTATTCTTAACATAACTTTACCCTTGAACATGAGAGGTCAGGAGGCCAAGTGATCCCTAGGATTAATTATTTTCTGTTTAGTTGATTTAATTATTTCATTCAAATAAAATTCTCTCCTTTATATTATAGTACAATTAAGATGGGATCTGTTCCCTTTGGAATAATTAGGATCATCAGAAAGAGCACAGAAATGGCTTTAAGTGTAAAAAGCCACCACATTTTACTTGAATATAATGCTGATGAGCGTCTGCTGAAGATGAAGGGGTATTTCCTCCAGTACTTTGAGTTTATTGCAAAGTTTAACTACTTAACAAGAGCTTTGAAATTACAGTCACTGTTTGTTTATCTTTTTCAAGTGAAGAAGTAAATTCTGTCAAGTACCTTGTTTACATTTACTAACTTTATATCATGCCATCTGATAAAGATGCTAAATTTAATGCAATTCAAAGGCAGTTTCCTTCGTCTTTGACAACTAGTGTCCAGTGAAATACAGTTGAGAAAGGTAGACAAGAGGAACTGTAGAAAGTGGAGAGCTTGGCCTAGGCAGCAATTCGGTGAGAAGAAATGGAATGCCTGCACTGTATAAAAATTTTGTTATGATGTTCAGGTTTTCCAGCTGTTAGCATTGTATGCTAACAGCTTGTATGTACGTATTCCAGCTGTTAGCATGTATGCTTGTATGTATCCACCATTTTATGAAGGATCATACACTCTGGTATCACAAAGTCGTTCAAGGACAGGAACTCCTTTTTTGATGGTAATCTATGGAATTTGCTATTTCAGAAGACGTTCAGCTAAATAGCAGTGTGCTAGGCAAAATTTTATGACATCCATTAGAGTACAGCATCCCAGAAACAGTAACAGAAGACACAGGTATGTCTGACTTGAACAAAAATGGAGAGAATGTATAAATAAATGTATAAATTTCTCCAAACTGGTAAGAACACATCTGCTGTAGCAACAAAACAATATGTGGCAGGGCCAGCTCAATGCTTTTGCTCAGAAGCTAGGTTTTGTATCCTGTTTGCAGCCCTGTATTAGCTTACACTTTCCAGAACAAAAGTTAGTGTTTCTGTCTAGCTGCACCTCTCTTTGACATGGCTTAGTGATGGTTTTTATCAGAGTTATGTTGATGATTGGACTAGATGATCTTAAAGGTCCCTTCCAACCTAGGTAATTCTATGATTCTATGATTCTATGGCTCTGACTCTGATCAGTATTAGCTCAAGGATCTCTGTGCTGCTCTAAATAGACGGAGTTACACGCACAGCATTTTCAAAATACCAGCTGAAATTGAACTTGCTAAATACAGCAGACACAAGTTAGTTGCTGACTGAAAGTGTTTATGGCCTAAAAACCAGAGCTTTCTTCCTCAGTCCTACAGCACAGTGCACATATGGTCCACCGTAACTCCCTTGGCTGGAAGTAGTAGTGTCTTTGTGTACTAATTTCTGCCTCTGTTCTTGTGTTCAGATTAAGGTGAATCTTAACATAGCTGGTTAGAGGGCTTAGCATAACAGTTAGATAGAGGGTATGAGGATATACTTAAAGCTCTTAAGCAGTGTGAACAAATGACATACACAGATTTTTTTTCAAACTTACTGAGCTTGACATTAGGAAAGCAACAAATTTTTCTAATTAGACATCAATTTGACAGTTGCGCAATAATGACTACTGCCAGCCACCTAAGAAAGTGGTATGTGAGAATTTCCATTGATAATAATAATTATATCATCAAAAGTGTATCTTTTACTAAGGATTTACAACCTAGCTTGTGAATAAGTCAAACCTTCATCTTATATAAGATCTGTTTCAACCCACAGAAAGAAATAGTAACTCATTGAAAAAACCCAACCAGCCAACCAAAAAAAACCCAAACCAAAGAACAACACTCTCCAAAGCTCTCCTTCCCTGTGTTTTCCAAATTCAACACCATAAACAGTTTTCAAATGTCATGTAATGTAGATTTTACTGGAGTAATCTAAAAAGCCAAGTTAAAAAAGCAATCTTGTATCACAGCCAAATAGCGTGTCATATTTGTTGAAAATGTATTGAACATACGCTTATATATATATGCATATATAAAGAAACAATATAGTTTAATTACGATTTAAGCAGCAGAGATTTGATGTAAATATTATTGTTTATGCTATGATATTTTTATTATTCTTGTTATTGCAATCTGTATTTGCATTTCAGGAATCCTAACGAGTTCCACTTCTGGGACTGACTGTGCTAGCTACTCTCCTAATACAACCAGAAATGATGATAACTGCTCCAGGGAGCTTTAAATCTAGGTGTAAAACCACAAGAACAGAAAGAGAGGAAAAATAATGCATAATACAAAATTATAGAATCATAAAATCATTTAGATTGGAAAAGAGCTTTAAGAACATTGAGTCCAACTATAAACCTAACACTGCCAACTCCACCACTAAACCATGTCCTTAAGCACCACATCTAGATGTCTTTTAAATACCTGCAGGGATGGTGACTCAACCACTTCCTTGGGCAGCCTGTTCCAGTGCTTGATAACCCTTTCAGTGAAGAGATTTTTCCTAATATCCAATTCAAACTTCTCCTGGTGCTGGAGGCTGTACAGCCTGCATGCACTGTTCTCCTGTTTTGTAGTCTCATACTCCAACACAGGTATATTTATATATGTAGCAGCTTGATGGATAATATTTTCTGTAGACTGTCATTTTAATTGTTTTCAAACACAAATATGATGGATAGCATGAGTGAGGGAATTAAGATTTTGGACGAGAAATCTGCTGAGGAGGTGAAAGGAGAAGGGAGACTGGGCTGACTGAGAAGAAAGTTAATCTCTCAGTGATGAATGAAAGATGATAGAATAGGAGTAAGCTATGAAACTGAAAACACATAAATAATGGTTGATCTGAGACAGAGAGAGGTGAAATAGTTCAAATGATAAGCCAAGAGGAAGATCTGCAAAACAATATTGTGAATGGAAATGAAAGGGACAAAGCTGCACTTTTCAGAATGAGAATAGTAAAATTGAATTGAGGAAGATATGGCAAGATGATTCAAATCCTAGCAAACTTTCTGGGGATCTGATACCTTAACCAAGCCTTAAATTATCAGATTTGAATGACATTTTAAGCTTCAGGGAGTACTTACATCATCTAGCTTTAGAATTTTTAAAATTCTTCTTTGAGGAACAATTTAGATCTCTAGGCACGTGTTCATGTGTTTCTTACAGAGTTCAGATGTGCTGCCGCAGGTTATTCAGAAGTTTTATAGTAAGCCTATTTGCTGTCTCAAGTGCTCTAACATTGTCCTGGAAACAGGCTCCTCTCTGTTCCTTGTTTAGGAAACCAATGTTTCTGGCTTGAGGAAGATAAGTGACAATACCTGAGTCTATTGGATTTCATCCATGTGGTCACTGATGTGTTAAAAACATGAGAATCAAGAAAATAATTTCAGAAGTTAAAAAACAAGGAAGAATTTTTTAACTTAATACAAATAGCTTCTAACTGCCAGAATGCAGACCAATGAACTCACTAGCTGTAAACTGCTCCTTCTGATTTCTCAGAACTGGATAGTAGTACTTTAGAGTCACAGGCCTGCGGAAGAGCTTATGGTATGCTTAATTGCAGCATAAATAATTCAGAAAGTCAATATGGGTAAAGTTAAGCTTGAATCATATGAGTTTTTTCTGGGAAATTGAATTATTTGGCCCTCATCTGTGTACATGTGCTTCTTCATGTTATTGTGGAAATGTAACTTGCAAAAGAACAAAAAGCCCTAAAATGTATTTTTTGTAGTTTGACAAGAAAATGGTGCTCCTGTGTAAATGCAATGGTCTTCTTGCCAGAGTGCACGGAGTTTTGGCATTGATACATCAGTCACAAAAATTGCTGAGCTGCTGATGGCTTCACAAAACAATGTTCTATTAATGAGATAAATTTTCATCTGCTCATTAACATTGAATTTCTACTAGAAGGTAGAACCCAAAATGTTTTTAGGCAGCTATAGAAAGTTCTGTGATTACACTGATGCTCTCTAACATATTATTATTGGAATAAATGGTAAAAGCAATGATAATTGACATTGTGCTTACATTTGCATTTTCGTAGGACTGCACAATTTAAATCCAGTGCACGCTGAATAGGACAATTTAATCTTTAATGTTAAAGAAAAGCAAAATAATAATATAATCTAAATAAAATACATTAGGTAAGCATTTTGAAAAGAAATCTTCAAGCAGAAATGTAAGCCTGCTTGCCTGAAAAGTCAACCATTTAATGTCCAGTAAAGCAATTTTCTGTAGGAAATTGGTTCTATCTTGGCTTAGAGATTAAAAAATAACACTATAAAATGGAAGGGTTTTGCTCAGTGTCATACCTGTAGTTTTTGCTCATGATTTGAGTTTTAATGACATTTTAGCATTTATTTTCATACTTAGATTCACATACAGCAGGTTTCAAGTTCCAGAACTTTGCTTTGTTTCAAAATATAAGAAGGCTGCATTCAATCAGAAATCTTGTTAAGTTTTAAAGAAAATATCAGTTGTTTTGATTTCTTACTTAAACAGAGAAAGAAAAAAATCTATGTAATCAGATCATGGGAGTTAAATATGGAATTCCAAACAATATCTAAAGAGAAAATAAAAAAAAAAAGGAGAAAAAACCCCAAAACTGTCTGAGAATTTCCCAAAGCAGACAGCTACATTAACCCTGGAGGCTGCTATTTTTTTGCTAATAGCAGCAAGAAATACCGTTTCATGGGACTACTGCCAGACAGGAAGCTATCATCTATTTAGTGCTCAAAACCGTGTTGAGTGCTTCACAAAAACATATTTTTATTTTTTTTTTTAAAAAGATACTAATCTGAACTTGAAGAACTGATGGTGTACTACCTAAGACAAGAAATCAACAAAACAATTATCTGGGATATCTAGAGCTATAAGAAGATGAAAATGCAGAACCAATACTGCAAAATTACATTTCAACTTAATCAGATGATGTTTTCTTGTGCTTGAGATCTTAATGATTCTGCTGAATACGGGAATGAATGGAAACAGATGTGTAAGCATATATGGTGGATGTTTGTGGTTATCCTCAGAAGGCATTAAGTGGGAATCTTAGTTCAGATATTTTTCAGTTTGTATGTTCCTTAAGCATGTGTAGAAAAGGAATTAAATGCATATTTTAAAGAGTTCAAATGAACAACTGCATAATGCTAACATTTCCCATCAGGAGACATGGATACACACATGAAAACATACACACACACACACACAAACCTACATAAGTGCCCAGAGAACTTGGCTTGAAATGTTTGGTATTTCTTAAATTCCTCCCTTTTAATCATCCTACTGGCAGTGTGTCTATGTTTTAAGACATTATTTCTTCTGCTATATTATCTTAACAATGACTATAAACATTTTGGATTAGCAGACTGGAAGTACCTTCAAGGTCTGAAGGAACTGGCTAACAGTAATTGGATTAGTTCCTTTCAGAAGAAAAAAAGTTCCACATAAAACTAAATTGTATTCTTTCTGTCTAATTCCCAGGTTTCTGACATGAAAAATGTTTGGAAATAGCCACAACCTCTGGAAGACTTGGCCACATAACTACTGTGGGCAAAACCCCGTGTTATGTGGACTCCTAGATTTTCCACCATGGCTGTAGAAAACCTGTAGCTTTCATTATTAACTGTTTTGTGAATCACAAACTAGTTATTCTTTTAATTCTTGGAACACATGGTTAAACTCTTGGCAAGACTAGAAAGGAGAGAGCGAATAAGTATGTAGATTCAAAGAGCTTTTGGGAAGAGTTGATTTCAGCTGCCTTTGGCTAAACAGTTCTTTCTCCCACTGGTGGAAAGCCTTCATTTTCCATAAAACTACTTTCTCCTGGCATGCCAAAACAGCTTTGTTTCAGCAGGGTGTATGCATGCATTGTTATGTTTAAACGGCAGTGTTTAGCTTTTGGCAGACTGAATGTAGCATAGGAGAGTCTGTAACAAGTTGTGCCAGAAACATTTTGACAGTAATGTTCAGGAGAACACGAAAAAACCAATATATTTCCAAGGTCACATCTATACTGATGTCTTTTGTCATCTTTTGGGATGAATGATACCACAAGAATATTATTTCACAAGATCACCATGCAGCAAATGAAAGTCAACCCACTCCTACATAAAGGGCACTTCTTTTACAAGCATTGTTCTACATGTTTTCAAGTATCTTGTAGTTAAACTTCCTATATCTGTTGCATTGCAGTTATATTATTGGAGAAAAATAATTGCTTTTAAAATTTTTATCAGTTCCTCATTACTGTTGTCCTCTATGGAAATGTAGGAATAGCATGTATCAGATAATTCCCATTCTCTCTTCAGTTCAGAATACAAATGGTCTGTGTATGTGGCAGACTCTTTTTGAAATCTTTGATCTGTCACAAGAACCAAGCAAGATTCATTTGAAAAGCTCCTGTGCCAGTAGTCTAATGTAAAGCCTTTACTTTTGTCTCCATTTTACTCACTGATCCAGATCTTCAGATGATGTAATCTGGCAGTAGCTCCATTAAAGTCAGTGGAGCTGTGCCAATTCATGCTGCTGAGGATAAGTGCTGATCTGACCTTGAATTGCCCTCATTGGTTTCAGCAGCTCTGCATGCTGAATATGGGTCAGACTGTGAGTATTTTATTCCCATGTCAAGTAATTACTTTTTTTTACACAGATAATCTCATACTGACATAAGGTAAAAAGATAGAAGGTTAAATAGAAAGTAAAATGAAAGATTAATCTGCTAAATAAAAAAAATATACTGTCTTACAAAAATCTTTGCAAAGGAGTAATACGGTACCTGAAAAAGTTTGCTAAAAGTATATTTAAGCCATTTCATGTTTGCTAAATTAATAAAGGACCTACCGAATATGTTAATGATTTACAAATCGTTGACAGAAAATTGTCCTAAATTAGACTTGTCAAGAATGTTTTATGGGTGTGAGTTTGTGGTAGTATAATGGATTGTCTTGTTTATGCCTATGTTACTGCATTAGAGTGCTGATTTAGTAGAATTTTAATTAAGTTTGTTTCTAATAAGACATATTTATCACAGTTTATCACTGTTTGTAAGAAAGACCTTAGTGCCCATATCAAACCTTATACACTGAATAGCATTGGACAAAAGGTGATTTGTGTGTCTTATACTATACTACCTACCTTTCAAACAAGTGTAGCATCTTTGCAGGAAAGAGATAAGATTTTGCTTGTACAATGTACTAGTTGTGTAAATTTTTAATGCAATACAAAAGACTGAGTGCATTGTCTAGTATTAATAATTTATAAAGAATCCTTTTAGCTATCCACAAATTGGCTGCAGATAGCACACAGAAATTGTCTCTCATATGTCTATGTGGATAAACATTTCTAATTCTAGCTTCTTAGGAGATCTCTTCTCTGTAGCAAGCAAACTTTTTGTTGGATGTTGCATCTAACTTTCCTTTGATTTATAGGCAATTATTCTGTTCTGAGTTATACCAGCATGGACCTACTGGTCTGGGTTCAGTCAAAGCACAAAGCAGTTTACTACACCGTGAAGAAGCATGAGATGTGTCCCCAGAGACGGTGGATATTTCAGTCTACTTGAACTAGACAGAAAACTTTTCAATCTTGTGGAATTAGAATGGTTCAAAAAATTGCTACCAGCAGCTTCAGTCTTTCCATGATTGCTGTCAACTTGTGTTAAGGTGTGTGCCAAGTCTTATGAGAAGCAGCTGAGGGGCATGGGATTGTTTAGCACAGAGAAAAGGAGGCTGAGGGGAGACCTTATCACTCTCTACAACTACCTAAAAGGAGATTGTAGTGAAATGGGGGTTGGTCTTTTCTCCCAAGTAGCAGCCAACAGGACAAGAGGAAACAGCCTCAAGTTGCACCAGGGGAGGTTTATATTGGATATTAGGAAAACATTTGACATTGAAAGGGTTATTAAGCATTGGAACAGGCTGCCCAGGGAAGTGGTGGAGTCACCATTCCTGGAGGTATTTAAAAGATGGGTAGACATGGTGCTTAGAGATATGGTTTACTGGTGATTTTTGTCAATGTTACATTGACGGTTGAACTGGATGATCTGAAAGGTCCCTTCCAACCAAAGCAATTCTATGATTCTATGACTGAGCAAAGGACAGCTCCTTCTCCCCACATCACTCTCAGGCTTGGACTTGGATGTCTTTGCTCTCCTCTGCACATGTGAACCCTATACCCAAAAAAGCCTACTGAGTTTGCAGTTTGAAACACCCTTGTCATCCACCCCATACTGGCAAATGGTTTAATACTGTTCTGATGACACACTCATGCCCACAAATCTTGACATATCTTATGGGAGTTTCAGTGCTCCTCTATCAACAAGAAGCTAAAAAATTCTTTTTTGTGCTGTGTTAGTTAACAGGATTGTGGAAGAAGCAAAGACCAGAAGAAGGAATAGAATAAGCAGGAATACTGGCAGGGGAAGCCCCTGAGCAGCGCCTAAAGACCCATAAACAGCCTCTAAGATCCTACTGACTGGGGGGAAATC
>KZ505800.1:218358-242659 GCA_002844005.1 Limosa lapponica baueri | reverse complement strand
CCTGGGGAACACCACTTGTTACAGACCTCCAACGAGATTCTGCGCCACTAATCTGCACCCTCTGTGCTCTGTCTTTCAGGCAGTTTTCAATCTACCTCACTGTCCATTCATCTAACCCATACTTCCTAAGCTTAGCTATGAGGGAGAAAGTGTCAAAAGCCTTGCTGAAGTCAAGGTAGACAACATCCACTGCCCTCCCTTTCCCTCATCTGTCCATCCAGTCATACTATCAGGCTATCAGGTTAGTCAGACCTGATAGAAAGAAAGAAAACTGGCAGGAGCAAATGGGAAGAAGTGACAAGATCACAGTGGTCATTTGACAGTAGCAGGAAAGAGAGGAAGAAGTTTTGATGGTATTTGCAATAAATATTATTGTTTATGGTCTTTACTGAAGAAACACCTTTTGGTACATCCTTCCATCCACCCCTAAAACATGGTAGAATGAAAGGTTAGGGATGGAAATAAACACCAAGCTATTTGCATGTTTTTTCTCGTGTTGTAACTGGTTATACTTTTTCCATATCATAATATTTCCTGGTGTTATCTGAATGCATTTTAATTCAAACCTGACATTCTTTCCTTGCAAAAAGCTATGAAATATTTATGGGATTATACCTGTATGTTTCAACTGTGATACAGGGATTTAAAAACAGTTTGGCAGATGGATGCCCTACGTTGTCCAGTGAAAGGTCAGTGTCAAGTGAGATGCATCTCATTTATGTCATCTGTTTCCTTCCAACAACCAAAAAATATAGGAATTACATTTTCATCTGTTAAAGAAATTGAAGTGCCGCAAAACATTGTTTGCCAGTGTAATTTCCTCAGAAGATTATATTGCTCAAAGAATATATTTTTTTTGTTATTTAAATCTGTTTTCTTGCCCTTACTGTCTTGCTTTTCACAGAGTAAGATTTAGCATCACAGACTCAAGAAAACAAAAAATCACTTAATCTGTTGTCATGCAACCTCATTTGGACTTTAAAAGTCTTCCCAAGACTTAACCTTCAATTTTCCTGTTCAGTTCAATCCATTACTTCAACTACTACATTATAGTCTCTACATTTGCAAAGATGGGGACAAGACTGCATTGGTGAGTTCCCTTGGCCTGTAGAAAGAAAATTTGAAACAATAGTTGTGTGAAATGTACACAGTCATGTTGTTCTTGTTATCTATTTTATATTTGATCATTTCAATAAAATATTACTATTAATTTTAAAACTTCAAACCGAAACAAAAAACAACAGTTTTCTGATCAATGTGCTTCTATACAGCTCTAGAATGAAGTGGGGACTTATTTCTAATTACAAAGTGGACTTCATCAGTTCTCTCTTTTCCTTTTTTCTGTGGCTTTTGGGACTCTATTCCCTTTTTGGGAAAGAAGAATGAACTACTACCATTTTATTCACTCATGCCAGAAATAGCTGAAATGAGAAAGAAAAATTTGATGCCACAAGCCAAATCTATTTCCAGTAAAAGATAAATTTAGATAGTGGAAGGGGAAACCATTCCTTCCTTTAAAGGTATGTTGTGACGAGTTGACTTTTTTCTAATTGTCCTTAAGAAATATGTAAAAATCATCCTTTTTTTTTTTTTTTTTCCCCTCCTTTGTACTCATAAGCCAGTGGAGAGGAAACAAAATATACTCTCATTGTGTCATTTCCTAATTTAGCTCCTGGGACAGTAAGAGACATATCCAAGAGGAAAGAATACTCTTTAGATCCTGTGAGGGTCAAGCAGTAGTTCAGATATTACTATATCTGGATGTGAAGAATATGATGCTGAGTAGAACAGCAGGGATAATACCAAGATGGATTACAAAGACAAAGAGTTATTTTCTATCATATTTGAGAAGATGTGGCAGTCCGGTGAAGTTCCCGCTGACTGGAAGAGGGGAAACATAACGCTTATTTTTAAAAAAGGAAAAAAGGAGGATCTGGGAAACTACGTGCCAGTCAGTTTCATCTTTGTGCATGCAAGATCATGGAGCAGATCCTTCTGGAAACTCTGCTTAGGCACGTGGAAGATAAGGCAGTAATCAGTGACAGCCAACATGGCTTCACTAAAGGAAAATCGTGCCTGACAAATTTGGTGGCCTTCTACAATGTGGTTACAGAGTTGGTGGATAAAGGAAGAGCAACTGACATCATCTACCTGGACTTGTGCAAATCATTTTAATATGTCTTGCACAACATCCTTGTCTCTAAATTTGAGAAACATGGATTTGATAGATGGACCACTCAGTGGATAAGGAATTGGTTGGATGGTGGCACTCAAAGAGTTGTGATCAACAGCTCAATGTCCGAGTGGAGACCAGTAATGAGTAGCATTCCTCAGGGCTCAGTACTGGGACAGGCACTGTTTAACATCTTTGTCAATAGCATGGACAGTCAAATAGAGTGCATCCTCAGCAAGTTTGACGTCAACACCAAGCTGTGTGGCGCAGTCAACATGCTGGAGGGAAGGGATGCCATCCAGAGGGACCTGGACAGGCATGTGGGCCAGTGCAAACCTCATGAAGTTCAACAAGGCCAAGTGCAAGGTCCTGCATATAGGTGAGGGCAATCCCAAGCAGTTTTCCTTGGGCAGAGAATGAATTGAGAGCAGCCCTGAGGAGAAGGACTTGGGGGTGTTGGTAGATAAGAAGCTCAACATGAGCTGGCCATGTGTACTTGTAGACCAGAAAGCCAACTGCATCCTGGGCTGCATCAAAAGAAGTGTGGCCAGCAGGCCCAGGGAGGTGATTCTGCTCCTCTATTCCACTCTTGTGACCCACCCCCTGGAGTACTGTGTCCAGCTCTGGAGCCACCAATGTAAGAAGGACATGGACCTTTTGGATTGAGTCCAGAGGAGGGCCACAAAGATGATCAGAGGGCTTAAGCACCTCTCCTATAAAGACAGGCTGAGAGTTGGTGTTCTTCAACCTGGGGAAGAGAAGAATCTACTCTGGCTGGAAAAAGAAAGTCAGCAATGTGCATCTTATAGCTTTGTAAATAGAGACAATTGGGACAATTATGAAGTAGAAGTGTTCCAACACTTTATAGCACTGTTTGATGTTACCTGACTAGCACTCATTAACACAGAGCTCATAAGATCAAACCATGTTTTAACAATGTTGGAGCTATAACTCTGCTGCTTTCTACCCCAACATGGTCATTTTGTATAACGTAGATGGGATTTAAAGGAATGTCAACATGTCACTAATCACAGAAGACAAAGAAAGGAGGTCAGAAGCAGAAAGAATAACAAGAAAGCATAATGAGTAATAGAAAAAAGGGAAATTATCTGCTACAAGGTTGCAAGGCACCTACTTGTGGGTTTTTTGTGTGTGTTTTTTTGCTTTCTGAACAAAATGCCTAATTTTGCTTTAAGCACAAACTTTATATTCCAGGGAACTAAATGTCAGAAACAAAACAGAAAATAAGTGGAAAACCAACATATTTTTCCAAAAGCTCCCCTGCAAATCTTTCCTCCCATGTATAGGCCAAAATTTTAATTATATTAACATGCACCAACTGATGGCCATAGGGGCAAGGTTTTATGAAGATGAGATTCACTGATCATTCCTGTCATAACCCTGAAGCTTAAATTTATAATCTAGTTGCCGTTGTATCCTCTCAAGATTCACATTACAACAGATCCCCAACAAATGTTCTGGGCTCATGGGGAACTGGAAATCTACTAACCGCCATCATCCCCTAACATAGTTTTTAGGTTTTTGATATCTTTGTTTTCCTCCATGTCTCCTGGGTAGCATCTAGATTATGACACTTCAATTCAGTTTGACACTTCACTTTTCTTGTGTTTGATGTGACCTGTAGCATCATTTGACTAGTGGAAAACATGAAAGAAGCAATCTTGGACTGTGACTCCCATTATTTTTATATTCTTTGTGCATGGCTGTCCAGTGTAAAATGAATAGGTGGTCCTCTGAACACAGATTCCTCCTCCAAAACATTCCCTCCTACTAAATATAATTGTCTGGCTTCCTTACTTTTTTTTTTTATAGTTAGAATGATGACAAAGAGTAGGCAAAAAAATGTTCCCTTAATGTCTTGTAGTTAGGACATTCTCTTTGAAAGTGGGAGTTTTAGGTTCTAACTCCTTCCATTAGGAAAGATGAGGAACATATTTTAGCATACACAGAGACTGGGCCTCTTTAAAAGGTACTTCCCTCCTGACTCTAAATCACAGCTTGTTAAATGCTTGTCAGCTCAGGCTGGGGAAAATCTGTGTCTTGTGAGGTAGCATTTAGACATATAAGAAACTTTTCAGTCTGCCTTGGATTAGACCACTGATGATCGGATAATTTGATGGTAAGTAGGGTGAAGTAGGCCCTTAAATTTCACCTTGAATTGATCTAGGTAGTCTCATTATATTTCTTAGATATTGTAGGCACATGCTGTGACAACCTGGAAAATAGAATATAAAATATTATTTCTACATAATTAAAGGAATTGCCTAAAAAAAATAATTGGACGCTGAAAAATAATTTTAGGCACTTAATATTTATTTAGAAAAAACCTGAAAAGTTAAGAGAGAGTAAAAATGACATATTTTTTTAACATTTAATCTTTAATTATTCAATATGTCATATTCCAATCTTTCAGATATTGTAATGTCTCGAAGACATTTGTTTCCAGTGAGGTTGTTCAGCATCTCCCAGGAATTGCCTTATTCCAAGCAGGACTGAGAATCAAATGTTGTTAACTGGCACACTTTTAATTCCTCCATCCTCTGAAAGAAAGCCTACATTTAGAAATAAAACATCAATCAGTTCATTTGCTGTTTCAATATCTGAATTAGGAGCTTGATACTGGGAAATAAGAAATTTGAGATAGTCAAATGTATATTGCTCATTTGTTTAACAACACATTTAAACCACAATTATTTAATTTTCACAATATGGAATCTGGAAAACAAGAATTACTGGATATCTTATGTACTCATACAACACATGTTCTTTCTTCTCCTGTTTTTACTTTTGCATAAATTTCATGAGCCATGACAGTGAATTAACCTATGACTTAAATTTGAAACCATATTACAGGAACTAGAAGTCTTTGTTTATGAGTATTAGTTTAGAACAAAATTGCTTTTTCCTACTCTTCAAACATCTAATATAATAGTGTTTGCAACAGTTTAGTCTTTCTCTCACCTAATCCTTTATGCTTTCCTTCTAGAAGTTCATTTCAATTGAAGAAGATCAACTATTTTCTCTGTTATTTATACCCAACAAAAATTCCACACCAGTGACCAAAATGTCCCTGAAATTAGAGTGCCAGGACTTTAAAGTCTTGCTGCAATTTTTCACTGTGATAATTAGTGAATCAAATTAAGAACTCAGATAATAATTATATGCACCTCATCGGTACACTCCAAAGGTTATCTTATATTTTGAATTTCCTAACAGAATTTCAATACTTATTCACGTATCATAGACTTCTAAATATACTGCTTCTAAAATTAAAACTGAAAATCATATACGTTTTTAGGTAATGCTGGCTGAAAGTAAGGAAATACTATCTGAAACTTGAAACAGTTCAAAGAAAGAGTGAGCAGATAGTTATTTCCTTTCACACATTATGTCCAAAATCTACTTGGCTGTAACTTCATTATTCTTCCAGAAAAAAAACCAAAACACAACACTTCCTGTAGGCAATGGACCATACAGAAGTTATGCAACATTAATACATGTGGCAACCATCTATGGGTATACATTTATAAATGAATAGGTACCCAAAGGGCACGGGAAATAGTCTTTGTCATAAGTTTAGACCTCAGGCTCCAACTTGACCATGGTATGTCATTCTCCCCTCTCTACCAGTTATGCAAATCTTAAACCATTATTAAACCATTAATCCGTGTATCTAGTACACCATCATGATTTCACTGATTTCAGCGGTTTCTTTCTGTTTGGGTTTTTTTTTGGTTGGTTTGTTGTTGGCTTTCTCATGGTTTATTTGTTTATTTGTTTGTTTTGCTTTATGTATGCATCTTTAATAGGTTAATGTAAACACAGGAGAGTTTTCAGTGCCTGTTCATTGCATGGTGCCACCTGTCACTAAAGACAGATGTAAACTTCATGAAACTAGTCAAAAACAGCTTGAAAGAGCAAAGACTTCATTTTATCACTTCATTAATGTGTACAAACCTATGAAATGAGAAAAATGATGCAAGTTCCAGCTCTGTCATGCACAGAAAAGTCTGCAGGCTTATGAAGCATCAGGAGTTGTCAAAATACCACTGAAAAGCAGGCATCTTAGATGCTTTTATGAGTGACACATTCTGATCTGTAATTCAGAATCAACCAGCTGTTTTCCTTACACAATGTGTGAAGACATATTTTTGACTTAAATTGAAACATGAAACCCCTTTGCAAGCTATTACCTCAGTGCTGTTGATTCCAACATCACTAAGAATTGTCAGCAGAATAGTTAACTTACTTATTTTTGCAATTAATTAAAAATGTGTGAGGCACGTGATAGTAGATTGAGGAAATATGCTGTTCTCATTTATTTAGTGATAAGTTATTCATGTACTCTTACCCTCAGTGTCTTGGGAATTCAAATCCATGGTGTGCTGGCATCAGGTTGACCCAATACAGCAAAGGAGTTTATTTGAAACCTCACTTCAGGTTTGATTTTGGAGTCAGAGTTATTTTCATTCATAAACCACAGCTTAGATTCTTCTCTGAATATGCATGCTACCTTTACTGAATTTTTAAAATCCTACAGAATGTGAGTTAAAGGACACCAAAATCAAATGCTACTCCTTTGGAATTAAGGAACCAACGTGAGAGGAATGTGAGAAAACCTCAAGAACAGCCTCAATCCTTTGTCTTAGCTGTACAGAGGAGGTTTAGCAAGGGCAAACATGGGGCAAATGATTTTTAAGAAGCGAATCACAGGGGTGTTAGGTCCTGGTCCAAATTTTGGTCCGGGAGGGGGTTTGAAATGATTCTGGGGGCGCGATTAAGCACAAATGAGGTCAGATGCCATTTACTATAGTTTTACTATTGTTACCTAAAAATGACACTAAATGGCAATAGAGAAAAGGCAAAGGTATAGGAAAAGAGGAAAAGAGAAGCAGAATTTCGGAGAGCTGCAAGAAATATTATATCATCACCACGGTCGGTCCACACAACAGCTTGATGATCCTCTGGAGTCAACGGCGTCCCATTGATCTGTGATTCTCAGGCCTTCGCAATGGTGAGGGTCGATGATGGTGAGGGGTCCCCAATTGCAGTGGGCTATAACAGTAATTTATAGTTCCTGTTGACTCGTAGTTTCACCAATCAACATGACAGTTACCTGTGCTCATCCAGTCATTGTCAGACACGGTTGCTGCATGAGCCCCCCTTGCCTCTGCTGCACAATCAGTGCTGGGCCTTGCAAGGCAGGCAAGTTTTCAGGGCAGAGGGTACAGTTGTTTTGAGAACCAAGGATATACATTCTTTGTTATTGGTACACTGGTGACAGAAGTCTTGCGGCAAGCGAGCTTTGAGGCATCTTGTCTTTCTGTCAGGTTCTTACAAGGGGGAAGACAGACAAATGAACCACTAACAAAAGAACCGCTAAGCTCCGCAAAACCTCTTATTTCATAGCCAAGTAATTTCACAATAAGATCTTTTGATCTAAAGTATCTTCAGGGAAGCTGAAAACCTAAATGATTATGAAAATTAAAAGATGATGGCTTTCTAACGAACTAGAAGAAGCCAAAAGAACCAAACTTTCTCTCATAAAGCTTGTTTTTCTACTTTAAGCACAAGTAATATTTTCAATGTATTTTATTACTGAAGTCAGTTTTTAGGGGAATTCAAGTGAAAAAGAGAACTTCATGAGCACATGACCTTGAGGAAGCTATTCCAAACCTAAAGGCAGTACTGAGTAAAAGAAAAAATCAAGAAGGCAATGAAACGAATGCTGAACTTTGTTTCACTTACAGAACAGAACTGCCTGTAATAGTTACTGAGAGAAGATTTCAGCCAGGTGTGTTTTGACAAAATTTTACTCTGGCATTTTTCAAAGAATGAGTAGTGAAAGCAAATCAAGTGGCATGGAAAATGTTCTCAGGATTTGTTTAATCACCATGAATCCCACTGAAAATATTTTTTTTAATTAATATGGACTGAAGATATATTTTTCTCTTCACTTTTAAATAATTTGAACCATATAGCTCCCACAGAAGGACATCCAAATAATTAGCCTAGAAAGCCTAAGACTTTCTTTGGATCTGTTGACTCTGCAGAAGAGAATTTAAGATTCACGGAACAGTAGAACTTCCTGGTCTAAAGGGTAGAATAAAGGCAGTTCTTCAAGAAGTTTTACTAAAATTCTGAACACTTAAAATCAGCGATTTTATCTTGTTTTCATAAGGAAATTAGGTTTTACAGTGTTATCTGTTAGCGTTTGTAAATAACTTTTGAACTTTTTGGAAAGTTTAAAGTATATATGTCAAAGGCACAGAGGAATAAAGGGTAGAAATTTTCTATTACTGGCCATGTAGAGGAAGCAAACTGAAATCAGTGCTCTTACTGAGGAAAAAAGCTGTAATATGAAATCAAGAGCAATTCATTTTCTTGGACTGTAGGATAATAAAGTATATCTGTTGACAAAGGAGTGCAGTTGCTTCAAATCAGTCGCTGCACAGGTTTATTGTCTGCCCAGAAGATATGGAATCAAGGTGGGGATACTGTGAGGGCTGAAAATCGTGGGATTTGAGTGAGAATGAAAAGTACAATAATAAGAAATGAGCCAGAAGAAGAAAGCCAGCATTATTGTACTAGAAAGTATGGAGATAAAGGATGCCATTCCACAGGAAACTAGGCTTCATTATACTTCCATGCTCTGTAGAAGCCCTTTTTTAAGACATAGTGTTAAGGATTCCTAAGGATTAAGGAAAATAAAGATTTTTCAACTTTTCTGAAATGGAATAGGATAGTATCCTACAAAGTCTTGTAATTTTCATTGTGCAGATTCAGCAGAAAGGTCACTTTTGAAATAAGCAGAAATTGCAGGGAGGATTCTTGTTTTCTGAGAATAAAATCAGCTTGAAATCATAATTAAATTTGCCTCTGAAGCCTGTTTCTCACCACGAACTTACAACATGTAAATTCAGAACATGAAGCGTACATTGTTGTTTATTAATGTAATGAAAATATAAAAGCTATAGGTGTATATTACTCCTTCTCTGTTTTGTGGAACTTGTTTTCTAATTCTTTAAAGTTGATTTTACTGATTTGTAATATTCCTAGTACATTTCACGGGAGTAACATATCTACATACATGACTGTTAAACAGTCTGTTAATGTTTCCAAGTATCTCCTGCATGGTAAATTAGTTGCTATTTTCACAAGGTAGGGGAGAAATTATTTCATCAGGTGCTGGAATTAAGAGTACATAATTAGCTTGGGAACTGTGACACATTAAGTTGTTGTGCTTCATTAATTAATAGTAAAATAAAGCAGCAGCTGCATACTAGACTGATATAGTACTGATTCTCAGAGCATCAGGACTTCCCTTTTTGGTCATTGCAGAATTTCTTTGGAGGTGGCTTCAGGATAGCTATGTACAAATTGAGTGAAATTGGGGTTTTTTTGGTGAAATTCAATTATGTAGGATGCTTAAAATAAACCCTGAAGAGTTTAGAGACTTGGAAGATACTCCCTGAAAGAAGAATTAATTCATTCCTTTGTTCGAAACCTCACCCTATTCAGCATCTGTCAGGCAGGTGGAATAAGTTTTTGGCTGGGACGATCTACTATTCCTGCATTAGGAATTGTGATCTTAACACATGCAGCCACAAATGATAGTGAACAAAATGTTTTTTCTCACATCCCCCTAGACTGTGTGGAGGAGCTATCAGTAGTGACTTTCCAAGCAGTGCTTGGATAGCTCTTCAAAGCAGAGTTCATTGCACACCATTTTGCCTTTTCTTCTGTAGGTGAAGAAGAGACAGGAGTTGCTGCCACCATTGCACATGAAGGTGATTTCATGGCACTAAGAATAAACAAAATACAGCTCAGCTACCTAATCAATATAGCCACACACTGATTGTTTCTAGGTATACATCTTATTTAGACTCACAATGTGCAAACATCTCGTTCTGAATCCAGGAAACTAAATCCCACATCTGATCAGAAATAATATACTGAATCTTCCTAAATCAAAGTTAGCCATCAAATTAGTGTGCATTTTATCTTCTCTACAGGGTTGTAGAAAATCTATACAGGTACCTGTTTGATTAACTGTAGCTTTACGTATAGTAGTCTATTTCTCTTTATTGCATGATATGTCATTGTGTATCATATGAAAATCACTAACGGTTTGTCTGAGTGAGAAAACTCAGAGAAAGTTAAAAACATTATCTTTAGGAATCTTACACATTCAGCCCAGATCTCTGAGTAGAGCTGTTTTGAGGATGCTGTAGTCATTGTATTCATTACACTTGATCAATGAAATTTGGGATGTCAGTTTCATTTGGTGGTGAAAAACTTTCTAAGTCAATCAGTATTATCTGTCAGTATGTCACCAACAGTTTTGGTTTATTGGTTAGCAATTCCTTGGTCATGAGGTAGATGGTTTAGATTTTTATATTCTAAGATAGCATTATCCTTAATGTAAAGAAAGTATACAATTTCTCTCCAAATTGAAATTGTTTTCTTTATATGACAAATTTGCCACTCTTTACTGAAATGGTATCTATATAGATTAATGAATAACACTGCAGACTATGATGAAGGTTTCTTTTCTCTAAATAGGTCAGTAATTTTCATCTGAATAAGACCTCTTCTTACGTTCCCATTTTTCATTTCAACAGAAAAGTCAAACACAACTTCACTTAATGTGAATAAAAGGTGAAACTTCAGTTTACTGCTGTTTATTAATAGAGTATATATCAAATCTTGAAATATTTTCAAAAGGAAGCATTGCTGAAACATGATTAGGAAATTAATTCTTAATTCTGTACTTGCATGTGTTTCAGTTGTGTTTCAGTTGTAACTGAGGTGACAAGAGGTATAGGTATATATCTATTTTTCAGGAGAGCATGTAGGGTTCTAAGTTAACAATCTGTGGGGTTGGGAAAATGTGTAAGACAGTGATGGAAATGTATTTGTATTCTCACAGGGTAATAAATGATCTGTCATCATTAATAGCCACAGGAAAGGGCTGGCAACTCAACCAGAATAAGTAAGAAAAGAGCATGACAACCTGTCATTGCCTAATGAAGCTGAGACATTAAAGGTATTCAATCATAGTATTTTACCAATACACCTGGATTCTCTTTATTAAAAAGACATTTATCTAATGATGCATAGCAAGGTATTTCCAGTAATTGGAGATAGTTTTCCTGATGGAAAGTGGATTGCAAAGGACCAGAGGAAAAATAACACTGTATTACACTCTTGCAAGGCCCAGAATCTGAGTGCTGGTCATGCATATTTTTGTGCACACATTCAGCTTTGTGCATATGAGAAGTTCAGTTGTATATTACATATCAGTATTTGTGTAAAAAAAAATAATTACTAGTTAGCTTAAAATAACAGTGATTGAATTTTGGCTGTGTGTGATCAATCCATATAGATTTGAAAACCTGGAGGACATATTTCTCAGGTACAGTTCCACTGACAGAAAGTTTGTTGTTTCAGTAAAACACTTTCATGTGCTTCAGAGGGATTCTATTCTAGACAGAAATAAATTCAAATAAATTAGAAATGGTTCATGGATTTTCCATAGGTAAAGAAGGAGGGAAATTAATCCCATGAATGATTCACTACAAATTACTCACTGAGCTCAACCACACTCAAGGAAATTGGTAGTCAAAATAATTGATTATAATTCCATGATTTTTTTCTTGCTTATTCAATGTGAGAAAAATACATACCCTAGAGTAGTGCTGCTCAGAATCTCTTTATTTGGGTGCAGCAGGAAATTCTGGTATTGCATGCTCCTGAGGGGATAATAGACAAATCTGACAAGTAGCAATAATGGGATTTTTCTGATGCTTACACATGGACTGTGCTGAAAAGGGTGAAAAAATTCATCTTCATACAAAAAAGGAACTTGTATTCAGAGAAAATCATAGCTTTGGAATTCCTGTTAGAAACCTTTCTCTCTTTTTTTTTTTTTAATTTAATACAAAGACAAAAAAAATAATTTTGCAACTATTACAAATTTGCTTTGCTTACACTTCTGTTCTTTGAGTTATTTACCAGCAAAAATAATACAACTATGTTTAAAATTAGGATAGTGAATGTATAAGAAAGAAAGCTGCAAAAGCCATCTTGAAATTGTGTGGTTTCTGCATACATATGAAGGTGAATGGAATATTCAAAATTCTTCTAAATGCTATATAAAATAACTTGTTTGCACTTTCAGGGTCAAAAGATTATGATATAGAATCATGCTCTTGTCCTCCTTAGGACATCTTAGTGCTCAGACCTAACATAAGAGGTAAAAACTGACTTGTATTTTAGTTTTTGGACTTCTGTGTCTTGTAGTGTCTCTGGCCTTTCCTTGTCATTTTATCAGCAACGGACAGAAAATTCCTGGTCATAAACCCCATTTTCTAACAAAAAAATGTTAATAGAGAAAAAGAAGAAGAAAAAAGAACACTTTCATCTTTATTTATATAAATTCACCTCCCTTTCCAAAAACAAAAATGTTTGACAATAACGAATTACATAAAGAGTATGCTAATATCACCACCTTAATTTGAAAGTGAGTTTTGCTAATAAAGAGTTGTAAAACAAGTAACAAGCAGTCTGAATAGTTTAGACAAAAATAAAATAAACACAAGTCTTTTTAATCTTTGTCAGACAAAGATGGACAAGATGAAATATATTTTTGTAGCTCTAGCCTATGTATTATCATAGATTGAATCACTAAGAAAGTTGTCATTTTTCTCAAGCCTCTATTTTTCTTTAGGACAGCATTCTTGCATGAGATGTTTGCAGCTGTCTGCCAAATTTTATTAATTTACACCAGTTACTGAAGGAAAGTCAGGATGTAGGTTTAACCCTAGTAACACCTCATTAATAATGTAATATGTTTTAAAAATTACCTTTCTAGAATAAATATTAGATATAAGAAAATGGAGAAGACCTATGTATTAACCAGGTTGCTATTTACAGGAACCCATGCTACTGGATGCTGACCTTACTCAGGATGCTTGTGAGAAGAAATCATAGAATCACAGAATCATAGAGTGGTTCGGGTTCGAGTTCCACCCCCCCTGCCATGGACAGGGACACCTCCCACTAGACCAAGTTGCCCAAAGCCTCATCCAGCCTGGCCTCGAATTCTTCCAGGGATGGGGCATCCTCAACTTCTCTGGGCAGCCTGTTCCAGTGTCTCACCACCCTCATACTAAAGAATTTCTTCCTGATACCTAATCTAAATCTCCCCACTTTCATTTTAAAACCATTACCCCTCATCCTATCACTACACTCCCTTAGAATGAGTTCCTCCACATCCCTCCTGTAGGCCTCCTTCAGGTATTGGAAGGCCGCTGTAAGGTCTCCCTGGACCCTTCTGTTCCCCAGGCTAAACAACCCCAGCTCTGTCAGCCTGTCCTCCTAAATTTCATCCTAAATACCTTGCAGGGCTAGCTCATTTCATAAGTGGTAGCTTACTATGCCTGCTACACCAACTAAATACAGTTTCATGAAACACCACTTTTCTAACTCAAACCTTCTGAAACTGGAATTATTAGCATAATCTATTAGGTAATGGTCACTTTAAAAATCTTCATTTGTGTTAAATTTCCAGTTCCTGAGCACAACAGAGTCTCAGTTGTTTAACAGCAATGTATATTACTTAGTTCAAAGTACAGTATAATTTACAGCTGTGAAGTACATAAATATTTATTTCTTCAATCGGACGAGTAAAGTTTAAGAGAAAATATACGTTCAAACTGAAGAAAAAGTTAAAATGTATTTGAAGAAGAAAAGGTATGTAATTGCTTCTTTCTCCTTTCTTCTTCTGGAATGTTTGCCTTTTAAGATTTACTAGACATTGAATTTGGAGTAATAGTATCAGAAGCGGGTCTTTATGTCCTGCTATAGTACTACAAATAGTCTTTATAATTTCATCATATTTAGCATGATGTAGATTCTTAATAATTAATACATTATATTTGTGACCCTGGAATATCCATATCAATGAAGTTAATGTATAAAACAAAATTCATTATTGTATACAGAAGTTGGCTAATTAAGAATCTAGCTGTAAGGAAAAAAGTCTCTTGCTAAATAAGAAAATTCAATGAATTAATAAGAAATACAGAATACGTTTGATTTTCTTCTAATGTTATTACTTCTGCTTTTATGCGAGGGTGAAACAGTTGGTTTTGTGAATGAGTTATCAGTTATGAATTAATGAGGTTCTTTATGGATTGGTTTAATTCTGTGCATACTGCATTGATTCTGGAAATCTTTGTTGGGGAATATGATTTCATGTCATATTACCTGTTGTGTATACAAACAAGTACTCATTCATCTACTAACTGGATTTCTCAATTCAAGAAATGCATTTGACATGCTGAAAGACCGAGTGTCTGACACACAAGGAGAAGCTGAGAGAGTTGGGACTGTTTGGCCCTAAAAAAAGATGATGAAGGCAGGCTCTTACTGCTGTCAACAATGACCTCACAAGAGTGTAATGAAGATGGAAGCAGACTTTTTTTGGAGATACACATGAAAGGACAATACGCAATGGACACGTATTGAAACAAAGGAAATTCTAAATGGGTTGTAAGGAAAACTTTAACAAAGAGGACAATCAAATATTGGAACCAGTTGCCCAGAAAGGCTGTGGAATCTGCATCTTTTACCATATTCAAAACCTGACTGCATAAGATCCTGAACAGCCTGATAGTTTTGAGAGGAGAGTTGGACCACATGACATTTAAAATCCCCTCTAGCCTGAATTATTCCATGACTCTATTTTATAATTCCATGACAAGGAAAAAAAAAAAAAAACAAAACAGTTTAATACTATTTTTCTTATCTTTACACTTCAGAAAAGGAGCTAACAAAGGATAGGGAAATTTTTCATTCATGTAGTGCACACAAATATCTGCCAGTGTTTTTTCTGTTGTTCATCTGTTCTATTTCTTCTGCTCAAAGTTCAATGATACAAAGGGTGGAGCAACTTTCCCTGCATTTTGCTCTAATGTTTCTAATCCTTTATGTGCCTCAGCACTTAATACATCATGACTGTACTCAAACAAGTAAAGATCTCAGAAGTATCAAGGATAGTCTTTTCATTTGCCTACTTTACTCTGTCTCCAAGATGACCTTTAGCATGATATTTGAAATCTGTCGTTATTAACAGTTTCAGCACAATTCATCCTCTCTTTCTATCCAACCTGTTCTATCTTCCTCCCATTTTCTTTGATATTTCAACCTGTTCCTCTTTCTGTCCTAGCAACGGGCTCTTCCTCTTTTCAATTTTATCATTCCTTCATTTTAAAGCAATTCTGTAATGGCATTATTTCATGTTCTTGTAGTGGTTTTGTCTTAGTTTCTTAAATTTTAGCTACCTTTTATTATCTTATTTTACAGTTAGCATGATCTCATCTATTTATAACTCCTAAAGAGATTTTGTGTGTATAATCTCAGCCAAGTTGCAGAACCTTCACATTTGATGCTTTCCACCCTCCTTTTCATAGAGATATTTTAATACCCCACCAGAGGGGAAATATATAAGTTTTTTTAGTTTACTGAGGACCGTTTCAAGGAGACTGAAAAGTTCTATATACTTATTCATTACCTTAGCGTAGATTTTTATCTGATGTGCTCTGCAAGTAATTATTGT
The DNA here is from genome assembly GCA_002844005.1 of Limosa lapponica baueri. Classification (NCBI taxonomy): domain Eukaryota; kingdom Metazoa; phylum Chordata; class Aves; order Charadriiformes; family Scolopacidae; genus Limosa; species Limosa lapponica. The sequence continues at coordinate 226,841 of KZ505800.1, read as the reverse complement.
TTTTATCATACAACAAACTGGTGTTGACGCCATATTGTGTTCAACACAAAATAAGAACTCAGTGCATTTTTTACAGTTGAGTATCTGCCTGGTACGTTTATTGGAACATTCTTGATGTTCCCCATAGTCCTTGTAAAGCAGAAAGAAATAGAGTAAGAATAAACACCTTTATCTGCACACCCATTCCCAGAGTTTTTTTATTATAAAAAGAGAAAAAGGTGGCCTTATATAATGCAATAAAGAATAAAATTAAAGTATCAAGAGAAAACTTGATGAAAATCTGATGTAAGTCAATTACTTAATTACTTGATGTAATTAACTTGATGTAATCAACAATGCATAATAATGAATTAGTGTATCTAAATAATAAAGTATCCCTATTGTGACAATAAGGACATCCCACTGTTTGACTTCCCAAGACAACTTCAGTTAGATGAATTATCAGCTGTATTTAAGACAGTTTTCTCAAGTTTACAATAATAAAAATATACCTATACCTATAAAAATATACCTACGCAAGGTTTGCTTGCGTACTGTTTTAGGCAGTTCATCAAAGGATAGATGTAGAGCTGCTGAAAAATAGTTCTCTGATATTTATATATATTTATTTTTCCTTTTTATTTAGGAACATTTCTTAGAATTTTAAAACATAAATTAGGCAGTCATACAAAATAATAAAGCTATTTTTTTCCATCTTAACATTTTTGTCAGGATCCCAAGGGGGCCTCATGCATGCAAGCAGTGTGGAAGATGCAGTTCAGACCAAGACTATTATGGGGAGGAGCCATGGAGCACACACATTACGTTTGTCATAAGACAGAACTGTGATTTACATTTGAGGAATGAAAGAAATTGTTACAGGATGAAATGAGTAGTAGTACAGTACAGTTGGATCATGTCTTCATTCAAATACTCTTGACAAGTCTGTATAGCTGAATTTCTTGCTGCTGGGTAATCTGATACACAGATAGGATTAGAAGGTGTTGGAAATATACTAATCATAACTGAGAATGAAGCAGATTTCAAAGTGCTTCTGTTTGCACAGTAGCAAACTGGTAAGCTACGTTGAAGATCGTGACAATGATGAAATCACTTCTGGCAAAGACACATGGGAATATTTTTTAATATACCATTAAAAGCTCCCCTGCCCCCTTTAAACCAAATGGTTTTTCACCTAAGCTATTAGCTCTGTAAAGACGTTCCACTACACGGACTTGCCTTGTCTGGGTATTTAATGAGGGAGGCTGATGGGTCTCAGCATAGGTTACTGTGTTCAGCAATTTGCATGTTGTAAACTTTCATCTCAACATGGAAATCAAGCCCATTTTTCACTGTCATTCTTTCCACTCTGTGCTGTAACCCTCTGAAAGCATCTCCCCCTGGTGCAACTCATACCAGCCGCTCAGACTGTAATTATCTGAGCAGCCAAAAGCCCAGTGATTTATTGGCTTTATTCTAGCTGGGATAAAATGTAAATCTGGATAATAGCTGTCATTTTCAGGTTCAGAGCTGGGAATGTGAGATAGAGATTGATTTTTAACTGTCCATTTCCTTAGCTCAGAACATTAGGCAGTGTTTCATTTTGGCTTGTGCTGAATGTCTGTCATTGCAGACACAACAACATCTGACCACATCAGGGTGTCTAGCCCCTTTAAAATTGTTTTCTTCTAGCACCTCCCAGAAATTCTTCATCAAAACCAATTTTCATTTGGGACTGAATGTTCTTAAGACTAGACGATATTTAATAGGCTGTGGGGTTTTTTTATTTTTCTTTTTCTTTTTTTTTTTCTCTTCCTCTCCTCTACCGCTCCCCAAGACACTGAAAATTTGAAAGGGCAACCGGTAGATCATAGCATTGGTCTGTGAAGTTATTATTCACAAAAACTAGAAAGCTGAGGAATATTAACACAGCTGATGGCATCTTGTCTTCATATCAATATTTGTCTTGTGTTCGTGGTAGATTACACATGGTAATCTTCTCAGTTTATGGTGGAAACCCTATTTCTGTTTTACTACATATTAAACAGACTTCATAATGCCTTACTGGTTTATGCTGTATTTGAACTCCCTATATTGAACATAGAGGATTATATGTTGTCATGATTTCCTGCAATATTGTATTATCCAAATTGGATTTTGCATAAATGGTAGGGAACGTGGAACAAAGAAGTATTGATATCCCTGAGCCTTTCTATATGAGATGTGTTAGCTGATGAACTCTTCAATTTTTTTTCTCCAAAGCAAAATTCACCAGAAAGCAGTAATAAGGCCTGTTCATAAACACACATCTATAAGCAGTAAAGCAAATATTTCTAAAATGGCATAGATAATATACAGTGCTCAAAGGATTACTGTCATCTTCATAGTTTCTGACAAGTGGAGACTAAGTTTAATTCCTTCAAAAGAAGTTCCCTGATGATAGGACAGCTGTAACTCAGACTATTTCATTTTTTAAAAAACATTTATGTTCATAGAACTAGTGAGAAACTGACTCTGCAACAGAAAATTTCTGAATATTTTGCAACCGATTATTTCTGACTGGAAGTAACCTATGATAACATCCACCTGCAAATATTCAAAATCTGTGGTTTGCTGCAAAAAATATGGAAATGAAGCTATGCTTGTTTTCATTTGGTTCAAAGAAACAGAAAAAAACCAAAACAATAGAGATTAGGAGGAGTGAAAAAAGTTACAGAAATAGACCGCATCTGAAAACATACTTTTGTGTAAATTATTATTACTGAAAAAGGTAGATTTTGAAAATTAGCTTCAGTGAATGCAAACATAAAAAATGTTTTTGGAAATAATAGAAAATGCCTCTCTTCTTTCCTAAGTGTTTTAAATTAAATGTAATCTTTACATGATAATGTGATATCTGGCCATGTTTTATATAAGGAGCAAAGTGCAGAATTTGTGCAAAGGAAGAAGAAGAAAAAGCTTCCCAAAAAGAATAAAAAATCAGAATATATTATTATTAAAATTTGTCTGCAACTAATAACAAGAATTAATTTTTCATAATTAAAACTTCCCAGACTCCACTGATATATGCTACACACACATGAACAAGCAAAATCTATTAAAATCTTCTTTCATTGAACCTGCCCATCCTAGTCCTACCTATCTCCATTTTGCATTATGCAGTGAAAATAACTGCTCCAGAAAAGAAGTCTGTGCAGTCAATAGTATTCTAGTTGTTACCAGGTCTTCGATGAAAACATACATGTTTAAATACAAGTAATACTTCTTTAAGATTGCAAAACTTGATTATATTTTACAAAGAAGCACATCAACTCTCTTTTTAAAGTAAAAATTCATTTATTTTATCTTTAAAATACTTTTTTTTTAATTAAAGGCCATTTGTATTCTAATTTTGAATGTGGTCTGGCAAGCAACAGTCATACAGTAACAGTATTAATTATTTTATTCCTCACTTACTACTAGAAGCAACTGAATTTCTAGTTACTAGGGGAATTGCAATTGTTCTAATTTGATATCAGGATTATACAAAACAATGACGTGAACATAAATAGAAGTCAGATTAGCAGAAATTCTTTGCCATTTCATAGTGTGTGCCTTGATATGCCACAGTGACCTTTTACTATTGTTCATAGGCACATTGAGTTCCTCCTAGATGCATCTGAATTTGGTAATTTTTTGTTGTTTGTTTGTTTGTAGAAGCTCATTATGTGCAATATAATGAAAAATAATTTCCCGTTAGGGTAGGGGGAGCTGACTGCTTATCCCTTTGCAACATAACAATATTTTATCATCAGTAGCTTCAGTTCTGAGTACTGGCTCCACTTCTCTGAATCAAAGTTTTACCTTTGCAGATTGGTAACAATTCTACATAACATTCCTTAAGTGTAACCTTTGATCTTATGGAAAGAGAAGTGAAGCTGTAATAATCTTAATGTCCTTGTAGAAGCTGAGAATGCCATGTGTGATTTCTGTGGTGATACTAAGGAACTTTACACATAGCTGTATGGGCTACAAGACATAAAATGAAATAGACTTTGGAAGCTGGCATCATCAGCATTCCTCCAGAGCTCCAACTGATTGCATTTGTGGGCAGATATGGTTTTGTCATTGAACAGATTCATTCTTTTCATACATATTTTTAGCTGTCTAGGTCTCTTAAAAAAATTCTGTTTTTCAAATGTAGCTTGAGCATTTCAATTGCAAATGGGGGTAAACAGATGGGATAGAAAGACTGTGGATAAGGTTTTCTGAACATATTTTTTGTGACAATTTGCTGGGTTTCAGTCCCTTCCATTCATTAGGCACATTACTTGATTTCAATCATACTTAACAAACCTCAGTTATAATCTGACAGGTTTTTGAAGTGCTTCCTAGTCATAGCCACAAAGTTATATGAATTTCTTTTTCCTAAGAACATCTCTGTGCATAAATTGGAACAATCTGTTTCAAGCTTGCAATCTCCTTTTTATTTTTCCTTAATAAAACAAGGTAGGAAACAGTGCTGCTTAAAGTTTCACTCATTATGCTTAAATACTTCTTTTGCTAATCTTGTCTTTTTATTTCTCCACAAATGGTGAATTAGAGTTAATGAGGTAATTTCAATATACAGTATTATTTAAGCCAATAGAGATACGGCTATCTAAATTAAGTCTTTGGAGTCTATGAAGACAACAATTGCATCTGAAAGGTCATGAAAGGAATGTGGTAAGCTGGTTTTAGCACTATCAGGTATATGCACTGGTTTACTAAACCCCCAAGTTACATAAAAATGCAAAATAACTCTCTCTCTTCCCTCCTCACTCTCTTCCCCACTCTTTCTCCCCTTTTCTTCCTTTCTATCATTTATTCATTTTAATAGCAAACAGTAACTAGCCTTTACTGTTGCAGTTTTATCTTAGGCTTCCCTAAAGTGTCTGAGGAAAGAGAGAAACAACACAAAAAAATGGTTTCTTCCTTGTTTGGTACTGATGTATGGTCTGTGCTTTTCTCTTCCCTCCCCTCATTTTTACCAAGTTCAGTATTTTAAATTGTTAGAAATTTGAGGAAACTATATACTTTAATCAATGCTGGGTCTCTCCCATGTGTCACGCTTTACATAGTGGGTGAATACAAGATAAGATACCCAGCCAGCCCTGAAGTATCCAACATTTTCCACACACTCCATTGAAGACATGGTCTTGTTTCATGAAATTACAAATCAACTTCCCTCCTCATCTTTTGACTCTCTTCAGAAAAATCCTGCCACATTGTCTTTAAGTCCAGGGGACTTTAAATCCTTTTATGTCACGATGCTAAAATCTGTTGTTTTTAAAGCTGTGTTCTTTAACAGCATTTAGCGGAGTATCAAGCACTTGTCTTAAGCATGTGCTGAAATAATGTTAGCCTTTAAATGTGCACATCTGAACTTAAAATATATATTAGAAAGAAGTCTAAGAACTTTGAGAAAGAATTTGGAGATTAGGGAGGAATAATGACATTTTCTTGTCAAGTCATGTTTGTATAAATTAATAGTTTATTATCACTCGCATCAGAAATGCTTGATGTAACAATGTTTATACAGTCTAGTTCACCCAAATAACTTCTAAAATTATTGGCTTGGGGATTTTGGGAGGTGGGGTTTGGAATTTATTTGTGGGGATTTTTTTCTTTGATTATCTATATTTTTAATTTATTCTTTTTTTTTCTGACTTATTTAGAAGCACAGGATTGTATGGGTTGGAAGGGATCTCTGGAGGTCATCTGGTCCTACCTCCTGTCCAAAGAAAAGCCAACTTAGATTAGTTCTTTCAATTCTTTCTGAAATATATCAGAAATATGACCAATAAGTAATTTTCCCCTTTTTGTTTCTGTTATGCGTTTCTAATATTTGTATTTTTAACAGATGTCCTTCTGAGTGTTTTTCAGAAAATATTAGTCTTCTTCCACCTTCCAGTTTAAATTTTATTCTTCTCAGTAAAATGTTATTAATTCGTTGAACCTGAAGATTGAACCTGCTTTGATTTGACCAGAGTCAGAATTCTTTTCTTAGAGACTTATGGTGCTGAATGAAAACTTCATCTCCCCTCAAAAACTTAGGAAGAATTTTTGTAAAAGTTAGTTGTATAATCTTTTTGCAAAGTACATAGCTATAAATTGATAAATAAATTCACATATTTCTTTGTAAATAATCCTTTTTAGTTTAGCAAATGATTCATAAAACAACTGTCCTAGGACATTACTATCTCATGGTAGGATTCCGTCCTATGACAACAGCAATTTTTTACACCAATTTTCTTCAGGTAACTTTCTTCAAAGTTCAGTAAGAATAATAACAGAAATAATAAACAAGGAGATAACACAACTTTTTTTTAGGTGACATAGGGCTTTTTGTACTTGACATAATTGTAGAGGGAACCCTGAGACATAACAATGTCTATAAAATATTTTCTTCATGCACAATTTCATGAATTTTTCCCCAGTCAATCCTAACAATGCTTTTCGTGTTTATGGATAATGGTAGTTGACATAATTTCCTATGTGATCTAAGACCGCATTTCTTCTGACTTTTACCCTCCTTTTTTTCCTAAAAGCTTTAGATGCCATCATAAGACTATTTTGAGGACTGGGAAAACTTTAGTCAGTAATTTGACCTTTTTTCATTGCTTACAATAGAATTATTATGAAAGAAGAAACTCGAAAATATTTTTTTTCTGCAAGCTGGCACTTCATTAGGTAGAGAACTGGGAATATTTTTAGAGCATTAACTCAAATTTAAATACAGCATGAAAAAAGCTGTAGGTCTTTAGTAGTCTTCATTTATTGCCATGTAACATTTGCATTGACACAGACTTTGAATGCTAATAGACTTTGTTGTGTCCTGATGATTCTTTGAGTCTGATTTAATAGAATTGTTATAGCTCACCAAAAGAGTTTATCAAGTTTCAGCAGCACAATGCTATCAATTTTTGTTTGTTTCCCTGATCAAAGTACAAATAATTAGATGATAGAAGTTAGGGAAATGAGGATTATATCGATCTGTCAATTTCTTTGCCATTTCAGGATTGTGTGTTCCCTGAAGTACCTCATAGAGTAGCAATGAGCAAATTTAGATCAGAGGAGATGATACAGGTCTATGAGGCAACAGTAATCAGGTATGGATGCAAATCATATCTCAAATATGAACAGTTATTCAAAACTGAAAAAACAAACCAAACCCAACTCATCAAAATCAAAGCATATAACTATTTTCAGCAGGTTTCTTTATGTCAGACTGAATATAAAGCAGAAATATCACATTAAAAGTGAAATGACATGGAAGATTTTGTTGAAGCTAATGGCAAAACCCAGAGTGAATTCTATAAGATTAGACTGCATGTGAAGAAAAATCCTGAGCAGAAGAAAGGAAAACAGGAATCTGAATTATCCCTTTGGTGACCTGTGAGAACAATATATTTTAGACTTAGCTGTCAAATTGCATAGAAGTTAGCAAAAACCAATACACCAGATTTATTTCTCCAACTCTTGCTTTCCCTTAGCAGAAGCTTGACTTGCAAAATTACTTCCACTTTATGAAATGTTAATGCATTAATATTTCTTTTTATAATGATTTAGAATAAACCAATATCTTACAAACCAGTATTTACACAATAAATTACCTTGTGCTGAAAAGTTCCCATTGGATGGAAATCAATTTCATAATAGTGAGAGAGAAGAGAAAAAAAAAGTTACATCTGCTTATAACTGGAAACTCCTCTAATTTATTTATAGATAACAGCACTCTGTCTGAGCTGGGAACATGAACAAGGATTTCTCAAAATTTCACCTACACTTATAGAATTCTTTATCTGGAATATCTCTTAATTTCATAAAATAAACACAGAACAAGGTCTACTAACATCTAATGAATTTCAAGTACAAGATAATCTATTTATGATTACATATTTCTGGAATATCTTAATGTCACATCAATGTTCATAACAAGTGAAACACAGAGAATCAAAATGTTTTATTCATGAACACATATAAATATCTTCCCCTCCCTTGACATTTTTACTGACTTCAAATAATATAAGTTTAACATAAGAAAAAGTCAATTACAATTTCCAAACCTGGAAACCTAATTTCCAGTAGTAAATATTAACCCTAGATATCTGGCAAAACTGGACTGGATCTTGAAATGTACATATCAAATGGAGTTTTAAGTGATAAGAGTGACCACGAGGACCCTTCACAACTGTTTGAAATACAAACTTTCAATAAAACAAGAAGGTACAATTTTAAGATTCTGTTAAGCTTTCACTTTGGAAGCTGAAATTCAATTTTATCATAAAATATACCATTTTGTTCTTTACATCCATTATAACCCCATTGAGGGCTTATTTATAACATGCTAGTGTTATAGTTTTTTGTTTGTTTGGGGTTTTTTTGTGCTTTTATTTTAGTTTGGTTTTTTGCAGGGGAAAAAAAAAAGGAAAAAACTGCCAGTAATACATAGAAGACAAAAGAAACGTTCTCTACTTTTCTGT
>KZ505800.1:187555-198836 GCA_002844005.1 Limosa lapponica baueri | reverse complement strand
TACAGTTTTATACAGTGTAGAAGTTTGGGTGTCTCCTCTATATATTTGCCCCTATTTATATTTCGTCCTTGCTACCTATTCCTGGAGAAAGGTGACTTAAAGAAGGAGCAGCAGATCTGAGAATTGCACAGCCCCTCTTCTCCTTAGGTTGCCTACACACAGGGCTATCAATATTTCTTTAATTACAGACACATTTCACTGAGCTGATTTGCCTTTTACCACAAACAGGCCTCTTCTCTGAACAGCTGGCTTGTTGTAGAGCCAGCATCTACAGCTTTGTATCTTTTCCAAGACATCTCAATAATATGAGCATTAGGGACCAGATCAATCCCTTAACAAACAACTGCATTTCAGCTAAATTGTGAGGGTGAGTCATCTTGCAGAACTACTGTATTATTTGCATAGAGTAGGTATGTAGATATATCTTTTGGACTGCCACATAACGTGTAATCGGATTGTTGTATTTAATAAAGGAACAGAATAAATGTCCTAAATTTCATTCACGTCTTCATACAATAGACCTAAATTTCTTAATAACAATCACCAGAATTGATTTGTTATATCTTTCACAGCTGTTGCATAGTCTTACAAATGGTTCTGTTGTCAGTCCTAGAAATATTTTTCCATGCACTTACGTTATACATGTGTAGTTTTAACTATCAGCATAATATATTATAAAATATGCTAACTCTATATCTATATAATATAGTTATCTCTTGAGAGATTTCTTGAGCTGATGCCTCAGTGAAATAGCCACTGAATACCCACACCATTATCATTAACAAAGCATGCTGATAAAGATAGTCATAGACTATTGAATTCTGTTCCACATTACAGACCAAGTTACAAAATTCTCTAATATTTTCCTGGTATCATAGAATTGTAAAAAAAAAGTAAAAAATCTTCAGACACTATTTCTAAAAATCAAATCAAATCCAGTTACACCCTTGCATCTCTTTTTTTAACACAATTTATCTGACTGTGCTTACATATTGCATATTAGATTGTTTTGGAGACTATATCATGTCCACAATTCACTACCAAGTGTAGCTCTTCACTCCAAAAGAAACTTCAGAAATTGTATGAGACTAAATAATTGACTTTTTTTGGTTTTATTTTTTTTAGACCATGAGTTTAATGTTTATTGTACTTTTATTCCAATTTCAAGTCTTTTTGTTTGTCTTTATATTTCTTTAATTTGGCTATTGACATTGTTCTTCTGCCCAGACTGGTTTTGAAATTGCAATGTACTTTCCATATAGGATATATTTTACTTTCCCTACTTGAAGGTAATTGTTATTTTCATTATTGTTTTACAGAAAAAAAATGAACGCTCTTACTCTATTCTGAGTGTTACCATACATATGAATAGGTGGGATGATGAATTGTAGATATCTACATTTAAATTGATTACCCTGGATCACAGGGTGTCATAGGTGACAAAAACCAGCTTATATTGCACAGTATTTGTAGGTGTGGATGAATGCTCCAGACTGAACTTTTGAACTCTCAAGTAGAAACTTGGTACTCTCTAGCTGCAATTGGTATTGGCTAAGTTTTTTATTTTGATAACACCTGATTAAACAAGAGGGGCATGTCCTGAATCCTACCCTTAAAAAGGAGACATGAGGCAGAATCACAGAACATATTTTGCTTCTGTACATGGATTATAGGAAAACCAGGAACTTGGGGATCCAGAAAGAAGAGCTGATGCTGAAAAAAAAGGGTTCCCGAAAAGAAGTGATCTCAGAAAAGTGGGAACCCAGAAAGAAGAAGGTGAAGAATTTGCCTGAAGAAAAGATCATAGAAGTTGAAAAAGATATCGGAGATCAGGGAGGATCATGGTAAAAAATGCCAGGAGGGGCCCAGAGACCTTGGCCAGTAATGACCAAGACTGGCAGCTATGAGCAGCTGCAACTTTTTCCCAGCCTCCCTCAACTGGCAGCAATCTCCCTGCTGAAGGGAATTAAAGATCTAGAGAACACAATGCTGTAGGTGGATGGGTGGAGAACAGGTGAGTGTGTAAGAACCAAGTACGTTAATAACTCAAACTTTGATATTTAAATAAATAACAATATCCAGATCTGATATACGTTGTAATTTATTCTGCCTCACCTATGACAACAGGCAAGAGCCACTCTCCTTACATCTGGCCCCATTAATTCTATCCATTGTAAGAGATCTGTATAGATATGCAGTTTCCCCACAGAATGTCAATTAACTTATTAATTGAAGAAGGCTCATGGATATTTAATACTTTAGCACATATAAAACATAATTACCGTAAAATGTCCAAAGTGTAATTTATGAAAAAATATTCAGTCTGAAAAGAAATAATTAGAAATCATTCACACAAAAACTGCAAGAAGCACCAGCTTTCCTGCTTTGTTCTGTTGTAACATCCACATCATGCACAGAAGACATGTTTAAATGAACGCTCCCTGGGTGGTAGTTTGCAGACGGTATTATAGCCTCAACTGGTGATTGTACTAAATGAGAGAAAAACCTAATATTCAAGATTTAAAAATAAATAGAAAATACCAAAGTACTCAATACCTTGTTTGCCTCAGACTTGCCTGATAAGAATGGCCTTCAGGAGTCATCATAACACTGACATTATTATAAAGTCTGGAGCAAAAAAAGCTTACCTTCAGTGGAGAAGGATCATGTTAGGGAACACGTATACAGACCGGACAAACAACTCCTTGACATCTGATGATATGTACCAAAGGGCACTGTGGGAGCTGACCTATGTCATTGAGAGGGTACTCTCGATTATCTCTGAAAGGTCATGAACTGAAGGAAGTGACTGAAGGAAGTTCCTGATAGCAGGAAGAAAGCAAATTTCACTCTTATGTTCCATAAGTGGAAGAGGGAGGATCTGGGAAACTACAGGCATGCTAGAGTCACTTTACCTGGGAAGGTGATCAAGCAAATCATCTTGTTTGTTTACAAACATATGAAGAACAAGAAGATTACAGCTATTTTTAAAGGGTAAAACACCTCTGACCAGCCTGACAGGCTGCAACAAGGAGATAACTAACTCAAAGCATGAGGGGAGAGCAGTGAATGTTGTTTATTTGACTTTAGCAAGGCTTTTGATGCTGTCTGACATAACATGCTCAAAGGTAGCAGGGTAGGTAAGCTGGACAGTGAGGTGGACTGGAAACTGGGTGAACCACTTAGCATAAAGGATTGCAGTGGCACAAAGTTTAGCTGGAGGTCAGTAGAGGTTGCTACTGAGATCAATACTATTTAACATCTTCATTAGTCACCTGGATGATGGCCCCAAGCACACCCATCACAAATTTGCTGATCATACAAAACTGGGAGGAGTAAGAGCTTATACAACAGCGGGTTGTGCTACCATTCAGAGGGACCTCAACAGGCTGGAGAAATAGGCAAACAGGAATCTTATGAAGTTCAACAATGAGAAGTGACAAGTCCCGCCCCTGGGGAGGAACAACGCCATGCACCCATACATACTGTGGGCTGACTGGTGTGAAAGGAGCACTGCAGAGAAGGCCCCAAGGGTCCTGGTGGATGCCAAAGTGAACATGTCCTTGGGCTGCATTATGCAGAACATTGGTAGCAGGTCGATAGAGCTACTACTTCCTTTCTACTCAGCCCTGGTGTCAGGGTTTCAGCTGGGATGGAATTAATTAATTTTTTTGCTAGCAGCTGGTGTACTGCTATGTTTTGGATTTAGGATGAGAAATACTTTTGACAGCGCCTTGGTGTTTTTATTTGTGACTAGGCAGTCAAGAGCTTTTCTGCTCCTTACATTGTCCTGCCTGTGAGTGGACTGGGATGGCACAAGAATCTGGGAGGGAATACAGTTGGGACAGCTGACTGCAACTGACCAAAAGGCTATCCATACCATACAACTTCATGTTCAGTACATAAAGCTGGGGGAAGAAGGAAGGGGCAGACATTCAGAGTGATGGTGTTTGTCTTCCCAATTAACTGTTCCACATGATGGAGCCCTGCTTTCCTGGAGATGACTGGACACCTGCTTGCCAAGGGGAAGCAGTGAATGAATTCCTTGCTTTGCTTTGCTTCTAAGTGTAGCTTTTGCTTTACTTATTAAACTGTCTTTATCTCAACACACAAGTTTTCTCACTTTTACTTTTCCTACTCTCTTTCCAATCCCAACTGGGGAGAGTGAGTGAGTGGCTGCATAATTCTAGCTGCTGGCTGAGGTTAAATCATGACACCTGGTGATATGCATCCGGACTGCTGGTCCAGACCTGGGCTTCCCAATATCAGAGACATGGACATACTGGAAAGAGTCCTGCCAAGGGCCACAAAGGTAACTAAAACTACATGTTTCTTATAAGAAGAGACTGAGAAAAGCAGGATTGTTCAGCTTCAAGAAGAGAAAGCTCAGGGGTACCTTATCAATGTGTATAAATACTTGATGGGAGGGAGTAAAGAACACTGAGACTCCTCTCAGCGATGCCCAGTGTCAGGACAAGAGGCAATGGGCATAACTGAAATACAGGAAATTCTATTAAGATATAAGAAAAAGAAAAAATCTATTACCGTGAGAATGGTCAAATGGTGTCAAGTTTTCTCTGGAGCCTACATCCTTGGAAATAATCAAACCCTAAATGGGTATGTCCCTGAGCAACCTGCTGTAGCAGATGCTGCTCTTTGCAGGCTGGTTGGACTATATAATTCCAGAGTTGCTTTCCACCTCAGCCACCCTCAGAAGTCTGTGATTCTGAGGGAGAGTAACATCTGAGGCACAACAGGATCAGTTTTTTATTGTCTATGCTTTTTATCATAAAACACTGTAATACGGAATAGAAAACAAGAATTTTTTTCCTGTGTGAATTTTTGGTTGCAATAGAATAAGTAGTGAATATAATTCTTTTAACTTGATAACATACAATGGTTTGAAAACTTAAAGAAGAGAAATAATTATCTTTTTTGCAGTTTTTGAATAGTGCTTCTAATTCAGACAGAACTCTGAAGGTTCACCCTCCGTTTCATCTGACAGAACCTTTCCACTGGGGTATACTGTAAATGATCTGATTCATCAAGAGTAGTTCCCCCCATAGCCTTTCCTATGCAGCCTTTTAACAGCCACTTTCCATTTCCTAGTGTTTCAATCTTGTACACATTTAATTTTTGTAGAAAATCTCACTACTACCACCAGGGAATCTGTGTTAACTCCTATTGACTTTGATGATAATTTGACACATTTCAACTGCTCAGCCTCAGCAATCCATATTTCTGTTCTCTCTACCATGTTCACGGCAAGTGCTAGTTAATAAAAAAAAAAAAAAAAAAGGAAAAAATATCGTTTATTTTAGCTTTCAGTTTATTTTGAAGATAACTTTGACACTAGTACCATTCCAGAATTAGCGCTCTGCGTTTAAATATTTAAGTCTTTATTTTTACAAATGTAACCCTGAATAATTTGAGTAAGCCTAGAGAAAAAAAATTATTATCCGTTCGTATCATAAATGTAAAACTCTTACTCACTATGCTGAAGATTCGACACATATTAACTTTCAATAAAAAGTTGACACTTTTATAATTTTGCAGAGTTATCAAAAAGGGTTTCTCACTTTCCTTGTGTTGTTTTCTAAACAGCAAGGATATTGCTTAAAATCACTAAATGTTTCCTGGTATATAACTTATTCACTGTACATATATGAGTATACCAAAATATCATAGCTGCAGAGAGAAACTTTTCTGACAAATAATGAAGCTTCTATAGTTTCACAGACCTGATGAACAATATAATAATTGTACTGGGCATAAGCCTTCAATCAGTTTTTGCTACAAGCTCTACTTTTAATGATTTGCCAGATGGTCAGGCAATTAATCACTGACGTTCATGTGAAAAAATATTCAGAAGGTTGCATAAGATACCTGTAGATGGTAAGTTTAATATGAAAAGTGAAAAATCTTTTTGAATATGAGGGTATAATTAAAAATGTCCAGCTTTTTATACTTAACATTTTGTTCAAGCAAAAATAGCTCTTATTCTAGCTGCAAAGGAGATTACATTAAATAGTCTTCATTATAGCCTTGCTCAACCTTGTCCAAAACATGCAGTGTAAATCAATCAGGAGGCTTTCAGCCAGAAAACTTTATTTAAACTATAATGCAATTTGCATGAGAACAATTTTATATACCATTTCACCTATCCCTGTATGCAGCTGCTGCAGTTTCTTTCCAAATTTACTTATTTAGGGTACATATTTAGTCATTTAACTCTTTCGGCATATTGCTGAACAATATCTCTATTAAAAATAATAAGGGGGTGAAAAAGAGATAATAAATGCAGAAGACAATCTTAATGAAGTGGTTCATTACAACAAAATGCCATGAATACTGGGTATAACTTCAGACTTAAAATTCTGTAAATATTCATGAAAGTTAGCAACAAAGACTGAAGATTAAATACTGAGTAATGCTAACATCAGACTCAATGTTCAGTGCGATGTCAGCAGCAGCAAGTGGGATTAAGATGGTCCCATCCACTCAGCTGTCCCTGAGCAGTCACTCAACTCTGTTGATTTAGCAGTCATGCTCCTAGCCAGATTAGTGATATGAGCTGGGTTAAAAGAGGGTCCTCCTGTCTTCCCTCTTTTTCCCTTTTTGTTGAGGCATCTGCAGGCAGATGCTCAGCAGTGGTCACCTTCCTTTCCCTCCTCATACACATAACTAGTGTTACAGTTCACTGCTCCTATCTGTGTAGAAGAAAAGAACTTACAAGAATTTTGAAGCAAAGAACCTGAAAAGAAACGTAGTGGTCTTGATTCATCCCTCCTGAATTAGGCACAAGACTAAGTTAAAAGTCTGTTTGCCAAAGCTCAGCCTATAGCGGTTAGGGATAAGAGATAAATGTCTTTAGGGAAAAACTCAGACCCTGGCAGGCTGAATAGCTCTTTAGAAATGCCTGTCTCTCATCAATGACTGTTTGCCTAGAGTCACTATAAAATGTAAAAACGTTTTTCATTTTGTTCATTTTTTCCCTAAATTGCATGGAAAAGAAAAAAAAAACCTCTGAACTTTTATATTAAACACTGTGAACTGTAAAGGCTAAATCCAATCAGCTAGAGACAACCCAGGATAAATCTAAATCTGCAATAGGTATCTCTTTCCTCTCTTGTCCTTTCTGCAAATGAATCAAATGAATAACCTCTCCCTTTTTTTCTCCTTTGTCTTTTTTCTTTCTTTTTTTTTTTTTTTTTTAATATGAAAAAATAGCTTAAACTTAGCCACAAAAGATCGTTTGAACTGCTGGTTCTTTCACTCAACAGAAGAATTAAAAGTTTCTTTTGTTCCTACTGGATCAACTTTCTGGCATCAAATCATCAGAATCTCACTTCTGGTGACAGTAGATTCATTATCTAAAATCAGTGGTAGATGTCCTCAGGTTTCTGTCTCTTTCTACAGATCTTCAGCTTATTACTCCATGTGCGAAAATTCAGAAGACCAAGTTTTCATCTCACTTTGAAAGACTGAAGATGCTTAATTTGCAGTATTTTAATTGGCCATGCATGACCAGAGCTAACTGATTAAAATATTTCTTCAGGGTTTTCTTGAACATTCATATTAAATATTTTTTTTTACTATTTTAATCCTACATTTCAAAATGTTTAACTAATTTATCTAATGTTAATTTGAGATGACCAGTAGTATGCAAACTAATTGGAAAGTATATTTGTAATGCTGGGGAAAATATTTCTTTGCCTATCTTATATATGGCACGTTATAAAAAGAAGGGGGAGAGAGGAAATAGGAAAGGAATAGGTTCTTTTAAAAAAGAAGAAAAAAAATAGTTGAGACTGGGAAAGGAAATGAAAAGGGTGCTGGAAATATGCTGTTCATTTGAGGGGAAAGAAAGCAAGAGCTAAAATGGGAGGTAATATACGACAAGAGACAGCTTTTACTATTCACTGACTCCCTATAAATTTCATTCTGATTTTTAGCACTGAGTAGTCAATGTGTTCTAAACTAATGTCCTTCCCTTGACTTGTCAGTTAGTCAATAATTTCTTGGTTTTAAATGCTTTCCAAACTGCTACATGTAAATGAAAGTAAATTAAGATGAGATGTCATTCCAATTCATTTTCCAGCTTCTGCTTTGGCTTGATAAAAGAGTAAAAGAAAAATTTTAAAGGGAAAAAAACGAAGGGCAAGTGAGTTTTAAATGCACTGTTTTGAGGCTAAAGTATGAACACTTTAAATTAAGATAAAACTATGTATAGTACTGAAGAAATGAGTTAAATCTTTAACTTTATACTGTTCAGGGATGGATCTAACATATAGTACATTTTTTTCAAGTCTTTTTGTCAAAAATATTTATTTCATAGTATTAACATAGTGGTAGCTGCTCATAAATATCATGATCTCAAGTTCACATCACGAGGCAAAAAATATAATTTAAAAGTTTCCTATTGTTATTTCTGAGTGGGGGATAGTCTATCCTCTCACTTTGGGACACTTAAGTCCAAAAAGAAAGTATTTTTCCTTATGGTAATTCTGGAAATTGGAAGACAGAACACACTGAAAAAAGCAATGTAGTTAATAGGATCCAAGGAACCAAAGAACGTGAAGAAAAAAATACAACTTCATAATCCTTTTTCCTAGGAATAGCGATGTGTAATTTATAATGGTGGAGGCTGATTGATGACAGACTTACCAGAGCAAGCCTTGATGATTGCTTTTTTTTTTTTTTTTAAGACGTGTAACTCAAAATAGCCAATAAAGGTGACAGCTTCAGAAAACACTTGCGCTCAGCTAGTGTCCCTGAGGCTATGACAGCTGTTAGATTATTCAATAAGCTGGGAATGAATAGGGGTCCAGGACATCTGGTTGATTTTCAAGAATCACTTCTTCCAAGCTCAAAAATGGTCCATGCCCAGGTGTAGGAAATCAAACAAAGGTGACAGGAGGCCTGCATGGGTGAACAAGGAGCTCCCGATTAAACTGAAACATAAAAAGGAAACATACAAGAGATGCAAGCAGGGACAGATGACCCAAGATGAATATAGAGACACTGTTTAAGCATGCAGGGATGTGGTTAGGGAAGCCAAAGCCCATCTGGACTTGAATCTGCTGAGGGATGTGAAGGTCAACAAGAAGGTACAGCAGTAGTAAATGGAAGATGAAGGAAAATGACGGCCAGCTGCTGAAGGAGGAAGGGGACCTGGTGGCACATGACATGAAGAAGGTTGAAGTACTCAATGCCTTCTTTAATCAGTTTTTCCATGGTAAGACTGGCTTACAGGAATCAAGTAGATTTAGGATGTAATGTTTGCCATATACAGTCACAAGCTGTGTCGACAAGAAGTTCTGTGTAAAGGTAGCGTGTGTGTTTCTCAAATGCCACATCAATAGGGATATTTAATATATGCTTATGTCATCTTCTGTGTATTCCTGCCTCTGAGCACATTCTTTTTCTCTCGCTCTCTTTTTTTTTTTTTTTTCTAAAGGCACTCTTTAATTCACACATAAATGCTCCAGAACCAGGCAGAGGAAATTCATGAAAAGTCAGATGACGTAAAGCAGACTGGAAGAACAGTAGAATACTTTTCAAAGGTAAATGTTCTGGATACCCATATCCAGAGATGAAAGATGTATGTTACTACTATGTCTTCCCTTTCCCTTCTGCCTTTCAAATTCTCACAGAAGCAGAGGAAAAAGAAGAAAGAAAGGGCTACCTTTCTTTCACACAGTTGCAATGTGACACGGATTCATCACACATCGAGGCATCAGACTGCTGTGCTTAAGTTAGGACTGTAATAGCCCATCTTCCTTCAACATTCAGGATTGTATAGTGAACTCTAGAGATCTGGTTAACCTGCTGACACTGCCCGTTTATTTCCTCTGTCTCTCTCTTTGCCGGTTTTAAAATTAAAACTCTCATAAAGTTGCCTGAAGTTAGAGAGTGTGCAACCAGGCTTAGCTACCTATAACTTAATTAAGAGCAGTCCTAAAGCTTGACAGTTTAATGCTTTTCATTTGCTTTTATTTTAGCTGTATTCTTACCCTTATAATAAGCACATGAATGCTGCACCTGCCCCCAACTAGCAGGGTTTCCTTTAGAGAGCTGACTGGAAGAAAACATCAGTGTCTTAGAAATTAACATGTTAGGAAAGTGAAAAAAAATCTTTCAGAGCAATGCTGGCATCCAGCTGGCTGCCAGAAAATTTCCTGCAGCAGTGTAGAGAGGCTCTAGCAGATGAACCTGTGCAGTGGATTAATGACCTGTGAGTGTTAGTAGCTCCTCAAATGCCGTTGCCTGAATGACAGCTACTTTTGTAAAAATCACCTCAGTTAAGTGACTCATATCTGCAGCATTCCAGTCTGCAACAGCTTCCATCCTCCTTTCAGATTGATTTGTAGTCTAAAATGATCAAGCTCCTTTAAAGCTTTTTTATAAGAATGTAAAGTGCATCTGAGTGCTCAGACTAGGTCATTGCCCTCAATTGCCAAAGTCTGATGGAAAGTTAAGAGCAGATGTTGGGTCACTGTCAGCATATGTAGCAAGAAAATTGGATCTTTGGCACTGAGAAGGAGAAATAAACCATTGGTAATGTCATTAAACCTACTAATATAGTCATAAATACACATTCTAATTAACTATAAGAGAATAATTGGAAGACGAAATTGTAGATCAATTCTAACACTAATATTGTCTTGTACTGCCCATAGTATCATTGCTTCAATTTCATATTATTGTTCAGTTACCTAGACTCCAGGTCACATATGCGATCATTACCTGAGGTATCTCTAAATGCTTCCTTCACAACCATTAGCTTAAACTCTTATGGAATAAATTCCTGATTCATCTTGTGGTCTTGAACCCCCTGCATAAATCATGTGCTTCTACAACATCTGAAAATCTTGCTGGTAGGGAGAAACAGGAAATTATCCCATTTGTATTAAGTACCTTTGTTTTAACATATCAGTATTACACATAAGCTTCAGTGAAACATGGTGATGCAAGAGTTAATGAATTTATTTTCCTTTAATCTCCAAAACATTAACCAGTCTTGTCTCTATCATTCATCTTAAATCATTCTCACATTCTGATGTCAGACACTGTAGTTCACAAGAACCAACATGCCTACACTGAAACTACTGCATTTTTCTCCCATCTTTTTTGCAGAGTTCTCTGCTTGTAGCTTAACTTTCTTTGCATAATATTTGTTTCTGTTTAACCTACCTAGATATGCAAATGATGTCATAAAAATATAATTTCAACCTATTTAGAGTAGTTCCTAAAACTATCTCGGTACTGTCACCTTAAC
>KZ505800.1:138219-150780 GCA_002844005.1 Limosa lapponica baueri | reverse complement strand
GACCTCCAACTAGATTCTGCGCCACTAATCACGACCCTCTGTGCTCTGTCTTTCAGGCAGTTTTCAATCCACCTCACTGTCCATTCATCTAATCCACACTTCCTAATCTTACCTATGAGGATGCTGTAGGAGACTGTGTCAAAAGCCTTGCTGAAGTCAAGGTAGACGTTGTCCACCGTCCTCCCCTCATCTATCCATCCAGTCATGCCATCGTAGAAAGCTATCAGGTTTGTTGGACATGACTTCCCCTTGGTGAATCTGTATTGACTACCTCTGACAGCCCTCTTTACCTCCATATGATTTGAGATGATGCCCAGAAAGAGCCATTCCATCATCTTTCCAGGGATGGAGGTGAGGCTGACCGGCATGTAGTTTCCTGGGTCCTCCTTCTTGCCCTTTTTGAAAAGTGGGATGACATTTGTTCTGTTTCTTTTCTTTTTCTTTTATTTCTTTTTTTTTATGCACAGAAGACAAGGCAGGAAGTGAAAGTAGTGTTTCCTTGGTTTTTATATTCTTATGAAGTGGTTCACTTTACATTGGCAATACCTCTAGCTATCTTCAGCAAAGTTAGAGTTTCTGTTTCTGCTCAATTCAGTTTCATGTATCATCACAGACCAGCCTAGAGACACCAGTTACAAAGCCTAATGATAGGATGCTTATAATTTTTTTTTTCCTTTTTCTGAAAAATTTTCATGAATGTTCATTACTTGTATTTTAGCAATTTACTCAACTGCGTATGGTTATCTTTATCTTTCTTTTCTTTGCTAAAGGACAGCACTACATTTTTATGGTATGAAAGCAATATTAATTATCTGGGAACATACCTAGAAATGTATTACTAGAAAATCATTCTTGAATGTCACATTTTTTGGAGGGCAAGTGTTAAAAAAAGCCAACAGTTAGATCTCAGAGTAATTTCTGTGTTTTTCTTACCATAAAGGTTGGTCAAAGTTCATCTTAAAAAAATAAAAAAGGAATATTGTCTGTACAGCCTTTCCCTCATTACTTTTGCACTATGTAGGAGAAAAAAGGACCCCAGAGTCACAGAAGGGAAGTATAAAAAATATGTTAATAGAAATCCATCAAGGATGCATTCAGATAGAATAGAACAGACATCCTGGCTACCTTCTAAATATGCACTAACTATACTCATGCTTAAGGTGTAGTGTGTTAAAAATATTATTTAAATTCAGATTTTTTTTAGCCATATATATAGGTATTCATATACTACCCTATTTTTCAATATAATCTCTTCATAATTGCCATTTAAAAAATAGAAAGAAAAAAGAGATCTGTGAGATCTGTTGGATCCTGAATGAGGCTAAAAATAAACTTTTGAATACTTGTGCACCACATATTTTTCAGATTGCTTTTGTGCAGGTTTGTCTTTCCTCCTTCTCTTCTCCCTCAATAACTTAATACAAATTCCAAGCAGAGATTTTATCTTACTTTTCTGAATAGAAACACTCAGCCTCCAAATATGTGTGTAATCCATCTGTGAAAGACTGGCTTCATATCTGTAACAGCTGTTATTGGCATTTTTAATTTTTTTAAAATCTCCTGGAGACTGAAATGGTCTCATTCATTCACACAGGTGAAAGATTTAGCAGCCTTGCTCTGGGAAGTTTTTACAGATGACTGAGGCAGAAAGTTCTACATGCTCCAGAGCATGAGTGGCTGTGAAGCACACATGGTTTTGATGGAATTTCATTTTTACTGAATACCTTGAGAGCTTACAACACACAGGTTAGGCTAGCTTCTAGCCCATACAAATTTAAAGTAACAGTTAAATGTACTGTCATGAATTTATTTCTGAACAAAATCATAGAATCACAGACTAGTTTAGGATGGAAGGGACCTCCAAAAATCATCTAGTCTAACTCCCAAATAGCTACAAATTAGATCTGAACTGAACATTGATATTGGAAATTTTGTTTAAATTTCCCTAAGTCTGATGTCAAATAAATGTACTTGTTCATTATTACAGTTCATATTTAAGGTATATTCCCGGAAACGGATGGGCTAATGTATGTATCTCTCCCACAAAACTATTTGTATCAGTGAAGTTCAGAGTTTGTGAAAAGACACAACAGTACAAGCCACAGATGCTGTTTTGAGTCATAGACATTCCTCTCACATATTTCTCTACTTGAAATAGTCACTATTTTAATGCACTAATATACTGACAGAAAATTTAATGGAAGATGTTGAAGTACTCAGTGCCTTCAAGCTTTATTTATCATAGTTGGTTAAACATCCTAATTCACTAAGGATTATGAGACAAACAATTCTATGTATTCAATGCATTCAATAGTCATTTAAAAGGAAATGGAAACTTTTTGAGTACTTATAATAGAAACTATATCGTAATACTGAATCTACAGAACAGATGAAAATGTAAACCTATCTAATTGGGTAAAATACAGACTCCTTACAAATATTATTTCAAAATTCTGTCAGGGGTGGCAACGAAGAGTAAAAAAAAAAGAATAATCTTTTCCTAAAGAGGTAAGGAATGGCTTGGGATTTCAGCACCTGAACTAGACAAACAATGATGATTTATTTTTTACATCAAAAAGAAGAAGGAACAAGTGAACTGCAGTGACCTGAAAGATGCAGGGTGGAGTCTCATAAAAGCAAGAATAACAACTGAGGAGAAAGAGACAGATGACCAGTTTAACTTCAGTTTTTCAGTGTCTGGTATCTGTGGAATTTCTAGTAAGATACAGAGATCATAGGCTGATTTGAGTAGGAAGGAACCTTCAAAGATCAACTAATCCAAGTCCTCACCATGGACAGGGCCATCTTCCACTAAATCACGTTGCTCAGAGCCGTATCCAACCTGACCTTGAACACTTCCAATGATGACACATCCATGTCCTCTCTGCACAACCTGTTCCAGTGTCTCACCACCCTCAACACAAAAAATGTATTCCTTATGTCTAATCTAAACCTCAGCTCTTTCAGTTTAATTCCATTGCCTTTTGTCATAGAATCATAGAATGATTAGAGTTGGAACGGACCTTAAAAATCATCTAGTTCCAACCCCTTGTCCTGTCACTACAGGCCCTGGTAAAAAGGTTCTCTCCATCTTTCTTATGAACCGCCTTTAAGCATTGATAGGCTGCAGTAAGGTCTTCCTGGAGCCTTCTCTTCTCCAGGCTGGACACCACCAGCTCTCTCAGCCTATCTTCACAGGAGAGGTGTTCCAGCCTTCTGACCATTTTTGTGCCAATCCTCTGGACTTGCTACAGCAGGTCCATGTGATTCTTGTTCTGGGAACCCTAGAGCTGAATGCAGTACTCCAGGTGGGATCTCACAAGAGTCGGGTAGAGGAGGAGAATCACCTCCCTCAGCCTTGTGGCTATGCTTCTTTTGATGCAGCCCAAGATGTGATTGACTTTCTGGGCTGTAAGCGTACATTGTTGGCTCCTATACAATTTTTCATCCACTGGTATCCCCAAGTCCTTCTCCACAGGGCTGCTCTCAATTCATTCGTTCCTCTGTGTATACTGATACTGAGGATTGCCCTGACCCAGATGCAGGACCTTGCACTTGGTCTTGTTGAACTTGATGAGGTTTGCATGGGCTCACTCCTTAAGCCTTTCTCTGGATGGCATTCCTTCCCTCTAGCAAATCAACTGCACCATCTAGTTTGGTGTAATCTGCAAACTTGCAGACGGTGCACTCAATCCCACTGCCTATGTCATTGATGAATATATTAAATAATATAGGTCGCAGTATGGACCTTTGAGGGACATCACTTGTTACTGATTTCCTCTTGGATACTGAGCCATTTACTGTAATTCTTTGGATGTGGCCTTCCAGCCATTTACTTATCCATCTAACAGTCCATCTGTCAAACCCATATCTCTCCAATTTAGATGTAAGAATGTTGTGGGTGACTGTAACAAAGCCCTTACAAAATTCGGGGTAGATCACATCCGTAGTTGTTGCTTTGTCCACTGATGCAGTCCCTCTGTCGTAGACCACTAGACTAGTCAGGCATATCTTCAATTTGTGTATAGCTGAAAAAAAATGTAAGAAAGAAGAAGTAATGAGTCTAGGTGTCAAAACTTCTACAGAATGTTCTTCAGAAATGAAGTTCAACTGAACTCAGTGAATTTTTCATGTGAAAAAGGCTGAAGGTTTAGGTCTTTTGCTTGATCATGTTTCCAATTTCATTATTAAATTATACATTATTAAACATTAATGGTAATGATTTATACTTATATTTAATAAATGAAACATATTAATATAATGTCTGTTATGGTGTAACAGAATAGTACATTCACATATTATAACACTTTCTTAAAAGACATACATGCTTGCAAAGTTTTGGAGTTAAAAATATGCATAGTACTCAATAACTTTAATTCTCAATTTTAGTTGGGAAATATAACTCCACACAAAACATATGCATACATAAAAGTTTCCACATGAATGAGGGTAACTCACTGGAACCTTTAGGATGGACAGAAATTAGGAAAATAAACCATATTTGCAAAGATTTGAAAACGATATTTAAAAATACATATCCTCATGATCCAATATATTCTTGGGTATTTCAAAGCATGCCAACGTAAATCAAAACATGCCATCGAGTCATTGTACCATTTAAGAAAAAATAAGGTATCCGTTAAAAAACTCTTATTTGTTTAAAATGAACAACAGATTTTTATCTTTGCAACACAAATGCATGAAAACAGATTATTCATTTATTTTTCAGATCAGACAACTGGAAAAGAAAACAGAGTAATTTGATTTCCAATCTCCCCCTTACCCCAAGTGAGTAGATAAATAAATTTCTTCTCAAACCACCACTCCCCATTCCTCTCTCATTTTTCTTGATTTATTTTTAATTATTTATTTAGTAGTTACAATCAAGTTATTATTCACACAGCTTTATTTTTTTTTCCCTATGAATGTCTTCATTTTCTAGACTGCATTTTAGCAAGGAGTTGAATAAGACAACTTTCCCAGGCTTCAACTATTATTTTGAAGCAAAAAGTGAAAGTTCCTGAGAGCTATTTTTCTGGTATAGAAACATCTGTATAATTCTTTTCAGAGACAACATATTAAGAAAAAAAAAGAAAAAGTTGAGAAAATTGCACATTTTCCTTCAGCTCCAATCCTCTTTTCAAAATTTCTTTCAAAATTTGATACGCTTGTTTCACTCCTAATCTGAATGAAAAAAAAATTCAAAATCTTGAATTCTCGTGAAACATAGTCCATTTTTTACTTAGTTCTAATTAGTGTTTTTGAAAGCAAAAAATAGTTAATTGTCTTCTGCAAAAATCTGGATTTCTATGACTTACATTAAAAAGGAACTTTTAGCAAAGCTCAGAATAAATATGGAGTAAAATAGGAATATTTACTTGATTAGGCTATCCATTCTTTTTCTTCTGCCCATTTCCCTATTTCGGCTTCACTCTTCACAGCTTCCAGTGCTATGGTATACATCTTCAGCAAGTGGAAGTTTCATTTATTAAAAAAAAATCTTGATTTACTCATTTAATACAGTTCATCCTATGCACTAGATGAGGCAGGGAACAAGAATAAAGCAAATAATCATGTAGTTTTACCTGCCTAGTATCACACATGACCAAAGCACTAGCAATATTCTTTCTATTATGGATTGATAACTAATGGGGTAACTTTAGCCTTATATACTAATTTGCTTGAATACAACATTTCTGAGGTTTCGTTAAAAGTAGATTACCTAGTTATTGTTTACATTAAAAACTTTGCTTCGTCAGCTCTACCTCTGAACTTCTAAAGCAGTCTTTTATTATTTGTCCCCTGTGAATCTGTCGTTAGAAAGGTCTACACTGCACACTAAAGCAATGCTTATATTAAAACTGAGGAGCATCTCTGTAGAGCCAAAACTGGGAAAAATGAAGGTACAGTAGATCTTTTTGAGAAATCATTGGTAGAGCTGATGGTTTTCCCTGCTGAGATTCATTTTTTGATCCCCGTGTTACAGAATTTTTCAGCTGTTATTTGAGTCTTTGAAATGCCTGTCTGTAGAAAAAGTCAGTGTTGTTTTATTCCTCATGTGGGCCACTTTCTGTGTATTCAGTAGGTCTTCTGTTAATAACATTTGATATCTACACAGAGCTTTCCTCTAACTGATGGAAAGTTGACCATAAAATGTGGAACATGACAATGATACCAGTGATTTCCCATTAAAGCTGAGGATTGTATGTTCTAAGAGTAGAAATGATTAATTTAACATGTATGCAGTGAAAAAGCCACGGTTGCCTTGAACTGTTCAAGGACCTTGGGCCAGAGCTCTATCCATAGGTCTCATCTCTTCTCCTCCTCTTTGATGAGAAAGTCTGTTTTTGTCCAGAGTTTGACCTGTCTAAAATTTGATGTGAGATGCTATGGGCACAAGCTAGGAGCAGCTGTAGGGGTTCTGGCTCACTTCCAAAGCTAAACCCCAAGAACTTGCATTACCAAACTACAGGCATGAAATGACAGTTTCTGTCAGTTTGTAACTCCACAAAACTTAAATGAATTTTCATGAAATAGGAGAAGTCACCTTTCCCTTAAAAATTTCCAGTTTGAAGTTCTGGTATTTGATGTCAATACTCCTTCAGAGGAAAAAGAACAATAAATCTGCTTCATGTTTCTCTATATTAGTAAGTGTTAGGTAACTTTAATATAGAGGCTGTCCTACTTAGAAAACTATGACATTTCATGTAATAAACTGTCATGAAGAACTGAGGAGGTTATAATTGATAGATAAAGCTATCCCAGTACATTTTCAGGTGAGTGCCCATCCTTTTTGCAACAGAATTTGCAAGCATAATTAACCTGTGATTGCTTATTTATGTAGCGGCATCGCTATCTGATTGAAGGCATGATTTCATTTTAACCAGAGTAAAGTTGAGGATTTATTTTGCACATACAGGTTTTTTTTTTCCAAGTACTTGTGACTCTCTTCAGGACAGGAGACAATGCAAACTTGACATCATACTCTAGCTGGGAAATCCAGGGGCACTGTGCCTAAGCCTTGTGTTCATAACTTACATTTATGAGATCCTTTAATCAGCTGCAAAGAGATAGACTGTAAATATGAAAATCTTTCATATGGGATTGATTCTCTTAATTCCTCCATCAGTTTTAAATTGATCACTTTTCCAATCTTATATTTAATTTAAAGAACTATATACTCAATCAATACTGATAATATGAGATAACATTGTCCCACCCTCTTTAATTAGCTTCACATTATAATGACCCAAATAGCAGTGCTATTCCTTTCAGTTTCTACATGAAGAAACTGCCAGGTATAAAGTACTCTGACTGAACACATTCCCATGACATATACTGAAATAACTTGCCTAACTTCATACAAAGTCAAAAACCAAACCTATTTACCTAAATAAATGGGAATTCATTGAAAACTTTAATGACTCCTTTGGAAACTGAGTTCCTAAGTAACTATCTGATGAGCAGAGCTGAGGACAAGATATCCTTCCATATAAAAAATTAATAGTTTATACTTTAAAGCTCTTAGAAGAAAATATGAGACAGTTAATAACTACCATTCCAGCTGTTTTGTCCTATGCAAAATTACTTTGACCAGGATCAAGTGGATAAGGTTTTATTCAATTTATGATTTTATTTGGATACTCTCACCAACTTGCCAATAAACACATGAAATGCTCTTTAGCAACTTTCTGGTGCTTTACACTCAGGCTGACTGCTGTTTTCAGATGTACTGGTAAGTGGACTGCTTTTCTGCTAGAACGAAGGCTCAACTGATCAGTGCTCATAGTTCTCCCAGTACCTCCCCACAGACCTTATCATTCACTCAGGATACATTGAGTTGTCCCTCAGTTCACTGGTTAAAAAGTTAGCAAACCAGTGGATGTGACCTTATATGCCTCACAATCTGTTTTACTTAGCTGTGTAATGACTACCTCAATATTTTTGAGGCTCTGAGGAACTGGTTGACTTAGCCACCTTGAGGCATATAAGACCACAGCTCTGTTTATACTCTTTGGGAAGGGGGGATGGCATAGTACTCCTAGGGAAGCTTACAGGTGGGTGACTTGTTATTTGAAGACCTTTTCTCTACTTGCACAAACTTAAGGAGCCACTTTAATCTAATGAATGAGAGGTTCCTCAGAGAGAGAAAACTGACTGAAACCAGGTGAGACCTCCACATTGCCAAGTAAATGATACAAAGGCTCCGCAGCCCAGTCTTACATGAGGTACACACACTTCTCATGTAACAAATCAAAATATATTCAATCATCAGATGCACTGCATGGTTTTAGGAAGATTTATTCCTCCCTCTAGTCTCCTCTCCTTCTCTGGTCTTAAAATCTGGACATCTCAGCTCTTCCAAGAGCAGTGATAGAGCTTTTTTCAGACATGATAAGCATCACATCCCTGCAGCTGTTTAATGATGCAAAATCTTCTTCCTTCTTCCTTCTGTTTTGTGTTCCTACTGTGGCATAGGAACTGACAGACAAAAGGATTCCTTAGACAATCCAGGTCAGGGTTGCTACTTCTTAAGAAGTATGTCTGTCTCTGGAATGCCTGATTTCTACCTTTGCCAGAAAACAGAAAGGTGACAATCAAGATAATGGCAATGGAAGCAAGCTATTAAAAGCAAGCTATTAAATAAAACACAATACTCAAATACTAATACTACTCATAATACTAGTAATACAACCTCTTTCACTCACAGGTGAGTGCTGAACTGTTCCAGTCATATGTAAATCACAGGACAAGCAAGAAACTTAATGTATTGAAATGAATCATATTTTGAAATGCATTTGGATGAAGTAAAACAGAAGTCTCATACATTTTGTTTAAAATACCGTGATTTCTTTCTTTAATCTGGTAGAAGAGCAGAAGAAACAGAAATGAGCACTGCAGAGACGTGTCAAATGAAATGTATGGTTTAATTAAAAACTTCTTCAGATTTGACCTTAACTTTTTTTTTTCTAAGTTGAACAGTGAACCAAAAAATTAATTTTTTTTGCATAGTTCTGGCCAGACCATGAAAGACAATAACATAATATTAAGTTCAGACATTACTATTCACAGTTTTACTATGTTTTTCTCACCTGCTTTTTTAGTTAACTTTTTAATTATTAATTTATTATGAAAATATCATTTATTAGTCTGTGTCAAAATAGAAATAAATACCATAATATTTTGTATTTGCTTCAGACATAATACCTACAAAAATTGCAGTCATATTTGTGTTAGGAAAGTCATTAAATTCAGCAGTTAAAATACTAATTATTTTCCTGAAATAGAAGAATAATTGTTAAACAGCTTGTGTAAAATACAAAATGTTCTGAATACACTTTCTGTGCAACTCATGAAAGACTAGCTGGCATTTATGTAAGGGACTTAATAAAAACAAGTTCTTAAAGTTTGATTTACACAAACAGATCTTTATTAAGGTGTATTTAATTAAAAAATCTTGTCTGTAAATAGATTTTTTTACTGATTTAAGTTTGAATAAATTAATTACTGTCACACTTTTATCTTGCCTGAAGGATCATAGTCTTGCCACCCTGAGCACCAAATAAAATATATTTCCCTATCCAAAATGCCTGCAAATCTAAGATCTTGTTCCATAATTAACAATTAAGAATTCACCTTGCACTGCCATGGGATCTCCGCAAGGTCACCAGAGATTTACTGCAGTGGATGGCATGATTTAAATTACCTGGTTGTAGGATCTGACTCTAATATGATCGACAACATGTTATCATAAAATACAGTTGTAGCCTTTCTATTAAAGGCAAGGAAAGTGTGTTATTGTTCTCATTTTCTTTAATAGCCCATGTTTTTAGTACCCACTTAAGATATGAGAGGCTTCAGATTTCTTCTTAGTCTGACAAGGTTCAGACTTTCAGCTTCTGTCTCCCAAATGAATACTTAGCCATTAAGCAACAGGCTAAACTGATTACATGTTAATGGAACCATTAAAACCTACTGGCAACATTAATTCATATTGCTGTTGTGCCCACAGGAGATGTGATGGTTCATTTTGCTCTCTCTGACCTTTTCAAAAGAGCTTTATACAGAAAATTTGGACTGAACATCTCATAAGAGACAATTCCTTACAAGTCAAAACAGCAGTTCTAAAAGATATTTTTTGGTAAGTCTTTGGTAAATGTCTAATTAGTACCTGGATGCATGTAAAAATATGAGAATAAACAGGAATACATTTATGGGAGCAAAGGAAAGCTTATTTGAGAGACCACTGAAGGGCCAAAATGCTTGGCAAGAAAAAGGGGATATTTTTAATGATCTGTAGTTGGATCAAGTATGAAAATAGTATGGAGGATTAGACTTGAGATTTCATCAATGAGAAGTTAAGAAGCATGTTTGAAGAGCCAAACAGCAAAGAATATTGTTACCTGGACAGAGACTAGAGATTAGTGATAAGCGATTAAAAAAAACCTATTATTGTCTTTTTGTTTTATTTTAGAATAAACACACAAAGCGTGGAAATAGTGTTCATAGATATATTTGCATATGTACATTGTTGGATTTTGTCTTTTTGTAAAAAGAATCCACCTCATTACTGAAGCTTTTGATATAAAACTATATTTGTGGGGAAATCCATGTATTAAATTAAAGAAGATGCTAATGCCAGAATATGTTTTTTAACAAAATTGCTAGAGTGTGTTTTTGTATAAGCTTGCTTTGCAAATAAGACTTTGCTACTACTTTGCTTTGCAAAGAAGACTTTGAAAATTAGATAGAGGTTTGGAGAATTAGAAATAGTTTCAACAAATAGAGCAGTTAAGAGTACAAGATTAAAGTAATCGATCACAAAGGTGTTTTGGATTTAAGGTAGTATTCAGCAGCATATATGGAATCTAATGCACAGGCAGACAGGTGAACAAAACTATAAATGCCATAAAATTGCATAAAAATATTTGCCATTTTGCTCCCTCTCTGTATTAAATAGAACTGAAGGCTATGAAAAGAAGTAGGGAATTGGGATAACATATACAGGCTAAGGAATTTGCTGGGTTTTATAATTTTAGAAGTGAAGACATTACAAATACTGATGTATCACAGCTCATATTTTACTATACTAAGCACAACCATGTCATCACATTATTTGTTAAAATAAGCACAGAGACTCTAATTTTGTTTGAGATGAGAGACATATATTCCTTTCTCTGTGTTTTAAGCCCTCTGAAGACCTGTGCCTGCTCTGACTCTGCTGTCCTTCCGCCCTGCCTTGCACCTGTCCTGGTTGTTCAGGCAAGCAAATAAGGCTGCAGTATGAACTGAAGTGTAAATTCAGCTCTGAACTTTCTCATGGCTGAATTACTCCTTCTATCTGAACAGATAGAACCTGCAAGATGATAAAAATATACTAAAATTGGAAGTATGGAAACTCCATCTACACAGATTTCATTTCCTGCAATCCAGCATACTAGTTAAAAGGAAGATGCAACTATAACACACAGATGTAATTGTTTCATTCCTGCAGCATTTTGGCTATGTTCTGAACATCAGAATCTTGCCAAGCACCCATATAATATGTAATAAACTAACAAAGTAACTGTTTTATCAAATTTTGCAACTGAATATGAGATGTTCCTTTATTTTCCCCTGCCTAGACCTCAAGGTTCTAGATGAAGGCGTATATGGCCTGTCTATGTGCCGTTTATGGTCTGTCTATGTCTAGACACAGGCTTTGTCTATATTGGTTATGCCCTGCATGAAACATGTTCAAAACCTAAGTAAAATATGTCAAGTGAGTCTACTTTAGTTACTTTTCATTGATTTATTTAAAAATTCTTAAAAAAAAAAAAAGAAATAGAAAAATATCACAAGAACTAGTCACTATAAATTTAAACAGTTTGTCAAAATACTGATGTCTCAGCAGTGTCAAAGCCTTTTTCTTCATTTTCTGTCAAATTAAAGTAGTGTAAAATTAACCTAATTCAATAACTTAATTTAAGCTTTCAGTAATTGAACCTCATCAGTGTCAGGTAATGTCAGGCAAATGGTTCAGCTAAAGTTTCTCCTATTTATGTCTTTTAAATTAAATCAGAAAATAGGAAAAAAGAGATGAACATACTAAAAAAAGTAGCAATTTCTATCATCCTCACTAACATATCTTTTATAGAGCTAAAACCTTATAAACTCTAAGCCTGTGTCTTTCGGCATCTAGTTGCTTTGCTGTGTAAAGGAAATTTTGTTTGTATTTTGTTTGTTACTATTCCACTCCTTCCCAAAGTAGCTTCTGTATTGACTGCACCGAATATTACTAATCAAATGCCAAACTGATCTTATATTAATTCCCATCACATCAGATCTCTTCTATATCCATTTATCATTTTCTTACTTCACGGAATCACGGAATTGTCATAGTTGGAAGGGACCTTCTAGAGAGCATCTAGTCCAACTTCCCTGCTGAAGCAGGACTGCCTAGAACACATTACTCAGGACTGCATCCAGGCAGGTCTTGAAAATCTCCAGAGAAGGGGACTCCACAACCTCCCTGGGCAGCCTGTTCCAGGGCTCTGTCACCCTCACCGTAAAGAAGTTTTT
>KZ505800.1:118820-130572 GCA_002844005.1 Limosa lapponica baueri | reverse complement strand
AGGGCTGGCGATCGAGACACTTCAGCCAGCTGCTTATAGAATGCCTCGTCTACCTCCTCATCCTGGTTGGGTGGTCTATAGCAGACTCCCAGCACCAGATCTCCCTTGCTAGCCTTGCCCTTCATCTTTACCCATAAACACTCAACTAGTTGGGAGGTAACACAGCCAGGACAGCTGACCCAAACTGACCAAAGGCATATTCTATCACACTCAGAATAAAACTGGGGAAAGAGAGAGGAAGGAGGGAAGTTTAGAGTTACAGTGTTTGTCTTCCCAAGTAACTGTTGCATGTGACGGAACCCTGCTTTCCTGGAAATGGATGAAGACTTGCCTGCTGATGAGAAGTAGTGAATGGATACCTATTTTGCTTTGCTTACATATGCAGCTTTTGCTTTACCTGTTAAACTGTCTTTATCTCAACTCATGAGTTTTCTCACTTTTCCCCTTCCAATTCTCTGCCCCATCCCTTTGGGGAAAGCGAGTGACCAGCTGTGTGGTGCTTTGTTGCCTACTGGGGTTAAAACATTACATATATGAACAGCAAATTTTTTTTCCATAGATAAATTTGCATTTCAATATTTATATCCAAGAAAAGAACTTCTAATTTTATGCATATACTTGTACAATCATTTCCATAGAGATACAGAATAGAAGAAGGAGAAATGTTTTGCAAGTAGCTTTACACAGGAAAAATATTCTGCACAAAATTTCCCCTGATTCATTTGCTGTTACTAATGTTTGGTGTTTCAACAGTCACTATCATCTTTGGCAATGCAAGAGGCAATGGGCACAAAAGGAAACATGGGAGGTTCTGTTTGAACATAAGGAAATACTTTTTTTTACTGTGACACTGACAGATTTCCCAGATAGGCTGTGGAGTTTTCATCTTCCAAAGTATTCAAAAGTGATCTGGAAATGGACCCAGGCGGTCTATTCTAGGTGGTGCTGCTTGAGCAGTAGGGTTTGACATGATGACCTCCAGAGGTCCTTTCCAACTTCAGCCATTCTGTGGTTCTGTGGAATCAGTGATAACAGAAAACTAAGACCTGGAGACCAAAACTTTCCCTTTGAGAGCAGCAGCATGGTGAAATGATTCTCCTTTGTTTCATTGAGGCTGTAAAAAGAAAGGACTGCAAAAGATGTTCTGGATCATTTGGTTTGAGTCTCTGTCCCCTGTAGCCAAATATGCTATATAGCAATGTCCATAAATACATCGATTTTCAATATAAACCCTCCTACACCTTTAAAAATTGCTCCAATTTCTATCTAAAGGGTCAAAAATATTAATCTGATTTTCAGCCAAGATAACTCATTAAAATCCACTACTTATTTGTAAATTGAGTCTGTTCAACTTCTTTCCATAGGAAATTTTCTCTATCCTATACACACAAGGCATAGCTATAGCAGTCTGCTTAGTTGCATATCTGGATTTGTATAGAAGTAGCGGGAGACCCTTAGGCAGTTGTAAGCATAATAAAAAGCTTTCAGACTCACTGCTGGATTACCCAGTGGCAAGCTGACAACAGATTTCCAGTAAGAAAGCTGTGGCTTCAGTAGTTTTCCTTCCTCCTTAATGATTGTCTCTCAGTGAATTTATAGAAACAATGCCACGCTAACATGGTTTGTCAAAGTTAAACCACGTCTCCTCTGTTTTTATCTGTCTAATCAATTTGTATCACAAACTAGTGAATTCAACAAAGATATGCAGTGTCTAGGAATTTCTGTCTCATGTGCCTTATGGCTGTCTACACTGAAATATTTGCTACCAACCTTTCTACTATTGGCTGACATTAGCAGGCGATGTAAAGCTCCAGCTCCAAACCCCCTTTCTCCAAGGAACATTTTTTTTAAGTTACAATAAAAACAGGGAAACAAATGGAATGCACACAGAGGAATTTGGAGATACATGTGTTAGTGTGTATGCACACTTTTCTTGGGGCAGTACTATTTTTAATAAGCCTCACAAAATGAAATTCATAATGGATGGCACCTCAGAAATTCAGGAAGTGTGGCATGTGCTGTTTGATGATAAATGGACAGAGAGACATCCTCTGAAGTGAGCAGTCTCAGTGGACCATATACATTTTGATTTCTTAGGGCCAGATGGAGAGAAATAGTAATGTAGTGACCTTCTCCCTATAGATTCAAACACCTGCAATCCAGCAGGCAATGTGGCTAATGTACTGCTGGCCATATAATTACTGAACAGGTGTCTTCCAGGCAAAGAATGCAGCAGGAATAAGCTTCCAGGGCAGCTGCATTATGAACATTTCAGTCTGCTCACTATTAGGCAACAAAAAATGCTTTTATATATATATATATGTGTATCTTTTAGTTTTCAGTTTTGTAATGAGAAGTGGTGCAGAGAGGGAAGAAGGAATGTGGAAAGAAGTGAAGTCAAAATACAGGTCATTACCTATGCAATCCAAAATACAATGGAATAAAACCCGGCTATTAAAATAATATAAAGCAGATGGTGAGCTACCACCCTGCTCTTAACAAAACCAGGGATTATGCTTATTTTGAATGTTGTCCTTTGTTGTTCTGTTTTTTTTTTTTTTCTGAAAACTTCACTGCCTGCCTGATTTTCTTCCCCTGTGTTATTTTCTACAGACATTTCATTACATTTTTTTTTGCTGTTTTTGTTGTGCTTGTCATCAGGTTTTATGTAGAAACTACTTTGGAAACCTGAAATGATCTTACTTTTAAGACAAGTTTCTTACAGTACTGCATGTTTATGAGGATGTTGTTTTAACTGTATAAAGATATTTTAGCTCAGCATAGTATAACCTCCTTTTATGTAAGAATGTGCTTTACTGTGAAAAGAACAAGAACTGATGAAATCAAAGCTTTAGCACTTAGGAATACATACACATACAGGGGACATCCTGGTCTTTTCATCAAAAAACATTTCTATATTTCATTACGTACCTTTTACCACAAATCACTCATCTCCTGAAACAGATTCAGGACAGCGAATTTCAACCTCTTTAGATTTGCTGACTCCTTGAAAGGTACCTTTATGGTTTTGAAACTCCTACATAACTAATGGAAACTTCCCCCAAAGCGGCATGGATTTTTTTATTTACATTCCACAGATTGCTCAGAAGTTGCTGGACCACGTATTTTCTTACAGTGAGGAAAATGTGCCAGAAATCATCTGTGACTCAGAATGAAGGCAGCTGGTTAGCAATGCACAATCTCAAAAGTAATTGGTTCACAGAATTGCTATTCAATGACAAAAATTTCCATGCTAGCAGACCCTCAGAGCATGCTCAGTCACCTGGTCTTTTCCATAGCTTTTAAGGCACAGTGTGTGTGTGTGTGTGTCTACATTGAACACATACCTACCACTGGTTTTTTTTTTCTCCCAGGAGGGAAATCTTGAATCTTCAAGTATGACTCTGGGGTTCATTATGTGACTGTAACAAACCTTCACACTTCTCTCCAGAGTTCGGGAAACTGGAGTGTTGTGACTTAATATTTTAATACCCAACTGTTGCTGTATTGCTGTTCCTTTTGTGCTTCTGTTGCTATTATTTTCATTCGTTAATTATTACTATTATTGCTCTTATGTACCAATATAGAACCTCATTTGGTTCTTAAAAAAATAAAATGTATTGAACGTTCTACAAAAATCTAATAGGGGATTCTCTTTGTGAAACTAACAAAGTTATTTTATCAAAGTTATTATCCTCATTGGTATTTTATGCTACCCAACGCACACAAAAAAAATAAAATAAAAATGCTCTTAGAAACTTATGAACAGTCAGTGCCAGACATTGTCCTGCTACATATCTTAAGTAATACAGAATGGATCTATCAAAGAATATGTTATTAGAACAGGAATAGAAACGGTATTATAATTTGTGTGCTATTTGTGTATATGGTACACATATTTTCCTCACATGGACTTTATATCTCCCTTTTGAAATCAAATCAGGTCTACAGGCCCTTGGAAGCAGTTGTTCTTATTTTGCTGTCCTCGTTCTGTTGGGGGTAGGGTTAATTTTCACAAGGAGATGGAACGGGTCACAGGTACCGGGTACATGTGATGCCATGCCCAGTCTATACCCTGGTGAGCTGGCTGGGGGAGGGGGTAGGAAGTCTCTGGGAGCGGCCTGGAGCTTCCTGGATTCAGTCACTCAGTACCGGGTGAGTACATTAGTCATGTTCTGTATATTCCTCTATCAGTATCATTGTCCTTGTTTTCCTCTTTCCTTCGCTGTTCTGTTAAACTACATTTATCTCAGCCCATGAGTTTTGCCTTTTTCTTCCAATTGTACCCTCATCCCACAGCTGTGGGAGGGATGAGGGAGCAGCTGCGTGGTTCTTTGTTGTTGCCTGAAGTTAAACCACCACATTTACCATGTTAAGATTTTTTTTTCTTATTTTTTCAGATTTTTTTTTTGAATCAAGACAAAATTTTTCTAGATGGAAAACTTAAGATCAAGGTTTTAAATCCATATATACAGCACAGTGTCATTTGAAGATTAGGTTTTAAGCTGAGATTTCTTTCTTCAAAATTTCTGTCATTTTGTTGAAGTAAAGTCTGTTCAGTTTTCCAAACACTGTATTACATATTTCATAAGACCTCCTAAAAACACCAAAAAAAAATCATTCCAAACTATTGTGTTTTCAAGTAACCACAGAAAGAGAACCCTAATACAGGCAAGAAATGTGACCCGATAGGATGAACTGTAGTAGCTTTGAAGGTACCCTTATAAAATTGATTCCTTATGAATTAACCAGAGAATATCATTACAGAGTTTTTATTACCTTCATCAGATTTTTTGGGAAATTACTCTGTTACACACACACTGATGGAAATTCCCTAAATTTCCCTAAATGATGCTAATTTCCCTAAAATATTCTTTTTGTGGGAACATATTCATTTGAGCATAATTTTAATTGAAGAAAGGATCTCAGTTCCACCAATTTTTCAGCAAAAGCAGGAGCCCAGTGCTCAATAAATTCAGGTCAAATCCAGAATCAAATACCTACCTCACTCAGAAGTAGTACCTGAACTTAGTCTTTTTGCTTGTAGTGACACTTATTTCTTTTTCAAGCAGGAAGTGATGAACTTTCAGTCCTTCCCATTGGAACTGCTCTACTTCATATAAATAGTCTTTGGGAGAAGGGGAACAAAAGGTGTCTCTACAGGTCAAAGCTTCTGACACAAATCTAACAGAAATAGTCTCACTTTGAAGTCCCACTTTGCAATCAGAAGAACTTGACTCTGTCACTCTATGTGGGTAACATCACCAGTGTGCTACTGCTTTTCTTGTTTTCTTTTAAAACAGAACAGCACAGTGATTTCAAAGCTTCCAGAAGAGCTTGAAATTATTTATACTAAAACCCTATTTGATGGTAAGGAAAAATAATTTCCCATCTCTTGCCCTCTTGCCTGTACCATCATCTTTTTCTTGTTTAAATATTTACAGTTAACTGAACAATCTACAACTAACTGATGTTTTTACCAGCTGTTTGATATGTGTATCTGTGTGCATATAATGATATATTTCATAACTTTTCATCATTGCTATAACAATTTTAATGTAACTTTAATTTCCATTTCAATTATATTAGCTACACATACATGAAAGTGGTCCCTGGTCTTCAATAATTTGTTTTCCTCTATGTCTTCGTAAATACTAGTTTTTCATTGGGCTATCAAAACCAGCTCAGCACACCACTTCTAGTTTGAACAGCTAGAATGTGCAGAAGAGATTTCTCAGGTGAATTTTACTGCAAATTTAAGTGTTATTCTTTTGCATTCCTTTTTTTATTCTTTTGGGTTTTTTTTCTTTATATTTCCTTTAACTTTATCTTGATGGAAATATGCCAAAAAATTCTTGGTCAAAGAATATCACTTTGTTGTTGGGTTTTTTCTTACATCATCTGAAATACGGAAACTAGTATAGAGACTAATTGGTTTTAATCACTCTACTTCCACAAGTTTTCAACTCTGTGACTACCACTGTAGTCTGTTCTTGAGATTTGTACTTGAGACGTGTAAGAAAGCTAGCAACAGGAACACACTGCAACTTCTAACTTAACCTTCTTCAAACATCCCTAACACAGCACCTTTTAATTATACAAATACGATCTGAAATATTAATGTTTTCATATCAATGCTTTTTTGCTTCATTGCACAAGCTCAGTTTTCATTTTTTTACCTCTTGACACCAATCCTTAGTGAATTGAGGATTCCCATCTGCCAGAAAAAGGACTAAACTGAAATGATTATCTTAGTTCCAAGATCATTTAAGTAAATGCTACTAATGTTACTTTCTAGGCCTGCTGTTCAGTTTCTCTGCTTATTGTGCAGTGCCTCAGATGCTCATAAACCATTCCTGCTGCTCCTCAGGGTAAGTGTATAAAATCCACTACTAAAGCTCAAAATGCTGATAATCTACTCTATGATATTTGAGAGTTTTACTTACTGGCAGGAATTTCTAACCATAGAGGATTGAAATACAGTGTAACTGAGTGCTCCTATTTATATTTGTCAGGATTCTTGTCCAAGAACTGTGTCAGTTCATTACAAGGGATGGGAGACTGCTTCCTCTCTGGCTTTAACAGTGTTCTCAAAGTAGCTAAATAGGAATCTTGGAGAAGGGTGAAGAAACATTAGAAAGGAAAAAACACATGGGAGTAAAATAAGCTGTCAATGACTGAGTACATACAGGAATTGGGAGGTAAGATAAGAAGTAGTACATTTTGGGAGTTGAAATCTAGCAACTTTGGAAATTGGAAATCACAGAAACTGGTTTTGCAACAGGAAGAGGTGGAAAAAATGTGATTGCATTTAAAAAATAAATTCAAAATATTTTATCAAAATATTTTACAATGTAACAAACATTTTTATGAAAATTTGCATTTAATATAAAATCCCTTACAATATGATTTTTTTGCATTGACAACTCATAGAATAGTCATAGAAACCCCATGGAACCATAGATATTATTGGCTTAGGAGGAGTAAGATATTATTTTTTATTATTGTTATCATATTTTCCTAGTGGCTAATTCCTTCATAAGAGATGAAGCTTCCACTAGGAAAAAAGTAAACAAAGATCCATACCTTATAAAAAAATCTTAGAAATTAAATTTGAAACATAGGACAGGAATACTTCTGTATGAATTTCCAAGGAAGAGGATATTTATTCAGGTTCTAGTGAAGCATCAAAAAGGATGATCCACATGAAAGCTACTTTTTTACTTCTCAGAAAAGAAAAGGAATGAAGTATCACCCCCATGCTCAAAGAACA
Organism: Limosa lapponica baueri; assembly: GCA_002844005.1. NCBI lineage: Eukaryota > Metazoa > Chordata > Aves > Charadriiformes > Scolopacidae > Limosa > Limosa lapponica. Next base: position 123,299 of record KZ505800.1, on the reverse strand, counting down.
ATAAAAAACATAATGGGAAATAAAGGTCCACTTTTCAAATCTTCTCTGAGGCAAAGTTTGAAAGAGTAAGTCTTTAAAACAGTTAACACTAACAGTGTTAGTTCAACAAAGGCATAGCTGTGAATGGTGTGCATCAATCAGAAATCAAAGAGCTGTGAATAAAAAGAAGCTCATCAATTACTGAAATGGAAGTCTCAGTAATATAAAGACAACTAAAAATTAAAGAATCCAAAACAAACCTCACAATTTAATAAAAACTGAGAGGGTTCATCTGCATAAGGTTATAAAAAGTTTTTGAGACTAAAAACATTCAAGTTGGATTTAAGTTTGTTTTATTTTTCAACACAGTACAATTTCAGGGAAATACATGCAATAGCCACTGAAATCAATGTCATTTTGCTGAATCTAATACATTGTCAATTGTTTCTGAAATCAATAACAGTACCTTCCAACTGATAGAATTACATTTTTATATATAAATAGGTTTTCTTTCAAAACATATTTATAGAAGCCAGTAACTTTTTGACAAAGTCAATATATTTTCATTCACATCAATAAATGTATTTCTCAGCTCTAGTCAGAAGTACTTGCCCATCCAATGCATATTTCCACACAACATATATTCATCCAAGCTAACACAATACAGCAGCATCTGCTACTTTGCTATGAATAAATATAACGTACTTCTGTGGAATTGAATGCATATTATTGAAAACAACATATCTGAAGCCATCACACTTTGCATTAAATCAGCATGGCGTAACTGCAACCAAGATTTTGTCATTTATTTTTCAGCTTTTGCTGAATGCATACTCTTCTACATACTGAATAGATGACATTTTACTGGACAAAACTTAGATCTTGTTGAATATATAGTCAGGTATTTTCAAAGTGAAACTAAAACTCTTTCAATAGTGATGGCAAAACCTATTCCCATAACGCAAGCAATCTTCTTTTCCTGTTGTCTCCAATTCTTAGTTCTGACAGGTGAAGGGCAAAAGATTTCAGAGAACAACTCCTTGAAATCTCATTACAATGTCTTTCTCTTCCTTACTTGCCAAGTACGTTAGTTAGTAATGCAAAAGGTGGTTGCTTTAGGTACAGATCCAGAAGGTATGAATAAAGATCCCAATTATTTCCATTTACACTATGGTTCACCAGAGGGAGTCTTTAACCAGTGGAAACTCAGATTTTTTTATGGTTTTTTTTGGTCTAGTCTCAAAAGAGCTCCTCCAAAGTAAACATGAGGATGTAAGGAATTAAGGTAAGTTGCTGTATGTGCCCTCATGCATCAGCACTTCCATTAATACTCTTGATTCCTTCACTGATGATCATCAATCTGTGTACCATCAAAGCATTTTCTATTCTTCAGATATGAACATGAGAGCAGTATCAATATTTTTTTTCAGGCCAAAGTGCTTTGTCACTTTCCAGTCATTTTTATTGGTACAGTGTTCATGTTTGAAGAACTATTTGACAATTATACATATTTTCCCCTTCCCTCTCCCTTGCAGCATTTTAAAAAGTTGATGAGTAAAGAAGTATAATAACAAAATTGCTTGTCTGTGAACTCTGTTTCCAATTAAAAAATAGTTTAGGAGGGCTATTTTAAATATATGTAATATAATTAGAAAGGAGACATTCTCTAAGTATATTTTTTCATGTTGCTTGAAACATTTTTATCTGACAGTAGTAAATGAAGTAAAAAAAGAACAGGAAAAGCTACCAAAGGATAACTGGATTTCATGTCAGCTTTGATTCGCAATAAATGATTTTTTTTTCCTCATTAAGCCTTGTTTCCACCAAAAGTGACTGATTGAGGGGACTTTTAATAATCTATATAATAAGCCACAAAAAAAGATTTCAATCATTTTGTTCTTCAAAATGATTATGTAATAACAATTTAAAATCAGTCATATATACATGGACTAGCTCCATCTCTTCAGCCTTTCTACAGTGGACAGTAATATCCAGGAAAAAAGCAATTATATTTTCAGATAAAGATTTATATTTTTATAATACTGTTTGACCTTAAGCTACAGATATTTATTCAATACAATTTCTTATAACTACCATACCAAATGTTACCTTAATGATGGTCCACAGTTTTGCATTGTAAATTATAATCTGTTTATGATCCCTAATTGTGCAAATTGAGCCTAATTAAGTCTTTTCTATTCAGGGAAACATTACACAATTTAAGCGGATTTTTTATTGGAAAAGCAAGGTCAATATAAACAATTAAAAGGAATTTGTTGCTGAGCGGTCTGAAAATGTAATTTCAAATGCTGTTTATAAGATTCAATTTAGGGGTTCCCCACTGGTTAATTTTTGAAGCACGTTTATGAGAACTGCAAGCTTCTGAGTGTCCTGGAATCTATTTCTTCATTAAATTAAGATAAAAAAGAAGTAGACATACCTTAATAAACTATTTCATGTAGACTTTCATCAAATAAATTGAAAGTTTTTTGGTAGAACAATCTTTTCTGCATTAGCCCTGAACACAGACATTTCTCCCTAACAGATGTGCACTGCATAATCAGGATTGGCAAGAAGGAAGCTTAAAGTACTTCCCATAGAAAAGAGAGATTTAGCACTTTGACTATGGGCAGACCTTCTGAAGAACTTCAACCTAATTTGAAAACATTTTTCAGAGATCACATTTTATTAATAATTTTAGTAATTTTGTAGAAAACTATTTATTTTCTCTGTATCATATATATATTATTTGGACTTAAGAAAAAATATTTCTGTACCCAGATATGGTAACACTATGAAAAGAGTAAAACACCCAGTGAAGAAACTGAAGAAAGGACTGACATTTAATATTCAACTTCCCTGAATGGGTTGCAACATAATTTGGGCTGTGGAAGACTGCTACAATACAGATACCAAAATACAACAGTAATACTGGCATTAAACTTCACTGCAACATATATAACATTGTAGCCATATATATTTATGCTAATATATGAAGATTTCAGCAACAGATTTTTTTATGATGATTACAATGGCCTTGTGGTTTCACCACTTCTGAATAGTACAATTTATCTGAACTCTAAAATCTAAGCATTACAAAGACGTTCAATGGTCTTTGATAATATTTTCTATCCCCATCACACTTTCTGTCATCCCGGGGACCTGATAATCCATCCACTGCAAATATTTCAATTGAGTCAGAAAACTTCCCACCATTGAGTAAAAGACTCTGGTAAATATTTTTTTCTCAGCTATCATCGATAGAATTCAATTCAGAGAAGACCTTCAAAAAGACTTTGTGATTCTTCCCTCCCTTTCTTCCTTCTGCCCTCCTGTCCTCCCATCCTTTCTTTCTTTCTTCCTCTCTCCCTGTCCCTTCCTTTTTCACTGTTTCATCCTCTGTCTTTCTCCCAGGTTGTCATTAGAATGAAGATTGTGTCAATCAGATAGTAACTTACATCTTCCATATGCAAAATCTTTGATATGAAGTCATCTTATACATATATACACACACATACATACATACATACATATATGTCCACATTGGATTTATATCAATGTTAATAGATTGCAGAGTTTGGTAGCATGTATGGAAAACAGTTCCTAATTCTATTGGTAATACATCATTAAAAAAAAGGTGAAATCCAATTGCTTGTTCCAAAACATAATTTTCTCTTCAGTGTTAAATATAAAATTATTTGTGTAGATAGTAGTGACACATATTTACTACAGTGCTAAAGAGAGAAAGTTTCAGAAATGAGCAGTTGTAAGTGTATACCCCAGCACTACTGTAGTAATCTGTGCCTTGAGAAATCCTAATCTTCCTACTTTTTTCTGGTTCATCTGTGAATTCCTACAAGAAATTCTTGTTCCTGCTGGGCTGCCTATGCTACAAGGTTCCTATCATACTAGATAGCATTTTAACAACTTTTTTAACAACTTTTCCAAGATTAGGTGATGTACACAAAATGAAGGAAAAAAATGTATAATTTAAAAAAGTAAACACTTCTGAAACTTTCCAGGTGGAACATTAACTTCTATGTCAGCAGTGATTTAGCCCTCTAACTCTCTACTACCCATCAAAGCTTTTTTACAAGAACAGGTTTACTTCTTCAAGCTGCCAACCACAGTGACTAAGTTTACAAAATGGCAGGAGAGGGATGACCATAAAGAATTCTATAGGTCAGACAGACAAGGCTTAGATGTCAGTTTCAACTGTCATGACATCATAGAATCATAGAATAGTTTGCACTGGAAAGGATCATCAAAGGTCATCTAGTCATGGCCAGAGACATCTTTCAGTACACCAGATTGCTCAAAGCCCCATCCAACCCGACCTTGAACACTTCCAATGAAGGGTCATCAACAACTTCTCTGGAAAAATGTTCCAGTGTCTCAACATCCTCATCATAAATTGTAGTAAGGCTGAAGTGAAGCTGAAGCATCTCCTTGATAAACATGAGGTATTTGAGAAGGTATTACTGATATCAGACTGATAGC
>KZ505800.1:97612-112479 GCA_002844005.1 Limosa lapponica baueri | reverse complement strand
GTTTAATGTCCAGAGATCTAGAATAAAGCAGAATACTGGAAAAATTACTTAAACTGCATTCCACAATGATAATTCCAATGTAATGTTAGGAAAAATAATAAGAGACTATTAAAGATGATGTATCAAGATTAAAAAATAAAGTAAAAGAGAAAAAGAGCAGGAGACAATCTAACATTGTTTCAAACAATTACTACACTTGCATTAGAACATGGTTCACATTTTGGTCAAGAACCAAAAATTATTTTAATGCATAGTGACACTTAACATTGTCATTCTAAATGTTTAACCACCTGGATTTGCAAGTGCAGCTAATGGACACATATGTATGTAGCTGGGTTCTCAATGTATTCTCAAGCAAGAAAAAAGACTCACAGAAGCATGATTCCGGACCAGCAGGGTGCCAAAACCAGTCTGCTGGAAAAACTGGGATAAGGAGACCCACTGTCATCCCTGTTATATGTTTTCCACTGATCAGTGATGGCAACAAGTAACTTTTCTAGTGAAGTCTTGGGAGATGGAGCGGTTGCCCCATGACCAGTTAGGAATATGAATGGCAGACACAAAGGTAGTTGACCTAATAATATTTGTTAGGTGACCTAAGTTATTGCATCATCATTTTTCTGTTTTGATTTCATAGTCAAACCTGTTTTCTTGCTGGTCATACCCATCTTACATAAACTTTACATCAGTTTCTCAGTATTTTTTTCTTGTAAGTGATTATTTGAACATAACTGCTCCAATGCTCTTCTGGCTGGTATTTGCAGCCAGAAGGCATGAACAGTTTTAAAAAATCTTTTCAAAGTAATAATAAACTCAGGCTTTATTGCTTATTTTAATTTCTGATTTATTTATTCTATGTCAGTATTCCCTCAGCCTGTCTTACAAACTGAATCACAGAGAAATGCAGAACTGAAAACACATAGATGTAAAGAATTAAAGGTTTGTGTCCCTACAGATCGTGCACTCATTTTAGAAAATGTTAGAGTAGGCTCATGTTTGCAGATTTTGGCTGCTTGAAGAAGCTTAACAGGGACTGCAAGGGAAAGAGCCAGACAAAAGCTGGAGACTAGTTTAGAAGTGCTCCAAGAAATGTCTTTGCTGGGTACAACTCTCCACCACGGTCTCATAGGAACAACTGAACACTTTATGAATAAATTATTGTAATGAGCAGGCAGAAATCAGCAGTCTTGGATTAGTTTCATTAATACTGAAAATTTCTTTATTAGCCCAGGAGTGGATCACATTTAATGTCAAATGAGTGCCATTAGAGTCTCACTTTTTGTAGCAGACTCAAGAATAGGAATGTTATTTTCTGATTGTTGGTGGTGCAATGTAAATGTTCTCTTTATATGGGTGTTATTTAAACTATATCTGTTGAACATAAAACTGGATATGGCATGTACATTTAAGAATTGGCTTACAGTACTGTATGTCTTATTGTGAGCATATATCATTACTCTGTTTAGCTGAGAGAAGCAATTATTTCTAGTACTATTTACCTCTCTAGTAAAAGGACAAATAACCTTTCAGCATATATGTAAGTATTTAGAGAATTAATTACTTCCGTTTTATACTTGTGAGGGCCCAGAGGGCACCACTAGCCCTGACTGTCCCTGCCCGGCCCCAAACAGGGCACAGAACCCCAGCCAGGGTCTGTTAGTCCCTGCCCCAGCCATTTTGCAGGGATGTTGGTCTCCAGCCCTGTCTAATGTGCTGGTTTGTGTATCAAGACTTGTCTATATTTTGTGTGGATATGTTTCTAGTGGTAATGGATGTTCAGCCTTGCTGCTGGTAGGGATCTTGGGAGATGGAATTGCAGCAGCCTGGCTGCATGAGGCTGGAGTGGGAGAAACCCCCTTGGCTTCAGTGATGAGCAACTCTGGCTCCAGTGGATCTGGAATGAGCAACCTCTTGCCCTCAGAGACCACTGTATTCAACTTCCCTTGACAGAGCTGACACTGTAGCTTTATCCATATCACGTTGTTGTTCTCCTGACTTCACATATCTGTTTTAATTCCCGTTTTGTTGCACGTTGGTGCAAATGGCTGGTAATTCATTGTTTCATTGATGAAAGTGCTCAGTGATGGAAGAGGGTGCACCGCATGTCCTAATCTTTTACCATGACCTAATGAAGGTGCATGTTCAACCTGCTCTTCCTGTTGGCTTGCTTGTAGCCATTTACAGGCTTCCCTGCAGTCCTGAGACTTTACACACTCTTCCAAGATACCTTGACATATTTTAATGCTTAAATTTACCTTCTGTAGCATCCTAATGTAAAAGGTAGCATTTGGGAAACCAAGAAAAATGTCTTCATTTCAGAGAACTCATCTTCCAGCCTTTCAAAATGCAGATTTATTTGATATCTTGCAAGTACTTGTAAGTCCTAGACCTGGCTTCACATTTCTGCTGATGAAATATTTTTTTCTTTAGCAGTGTGCTGTTATCAGGCAGGAGACATTCCAGACTGTCTTTGCCTTCACTGGGGCTAATATTGTTGAATTTTAAAAAGCTGTATGTGGTGGGTTTTTTCTTACTGCATCAAGTGCATAAGACAGATTTTAAAATCTTTCCCCATTACAAAGAGGCTGTAGGGGATCTTTGTAGGAAACCACCACTACCTCTGTCTGGTGGCAGCCTTGAAATATCACCTGCCAGAGCCCTAAGGCTGAGAGACCCTCATCAAGAAATCCAGATCTAACCCTCAATCATCCTCAAACTCAGGGGAGCAAAATGGGGGCTGATCGTGGCAGGAAAGGCATTGCAACTCCTCATATAAATGTTTTTTGTAGACTTTTATTGAAGTTTCTTTATGCAATGTATCCCAGATGCAGGCCAGCACAGAGAGGAATGGTGAACAAGTTTCTCAATGCTATGCAGCCTGTAACCAGTGGCATCCCCAGGGGTCAATACTCGGCCCAGTCCTGTTCAACATATTCATCAATGACCTGGACGAGGGGTTTGCTGATGATACCAAACTGGGAGGGCGGGCTGACACTCCAGAGGGCTGTGCCGCCATCCAGTGGGACCTGAACAGGCAGGAGAGCTGGGCAGAGAAGAACCTAATGAGGTTCAATAGGGGAAGCGTAGGGTCCTGCACCTGCGGAGGAAGAACCCCAGGCACCAATATAGGTTAGGGGTGGATCTTCTGGGAAGTACCACTGAGGATAAGGATCTGAGAGTCCTGGTGGATGGCAGGCTCTCCATGAGCCGGCAATGTGCCCTTGTTGCCAAGAGGGCCAATGGAATCCTGGGCTGCAGAGGGCAGAGTGTGGTTAGTAGGTCAAAGGAGGTCATTCTCCCCCTCTACTCTGAACTGGTGAGGCCACAACTGGAATACTGTGTCCAGTTCTGGGTTCCCCAGCTCAAGAGAGACTGGGAACTACTGGAGAGAGTCCAACGAAGAGCAACTAAGATGATTAAGGGATTGGAGCACCTCCCTTAGGAGGAAAGGCTCAAAGAGCTTAGAAGGTCCCTTCCAATTCCGACAATTCCATGATTCCGTGATAGTGTTGACACAGTTCTCTGACTCCAAATAGACTTCAAAATATTTGCCTTCACTGGACAAAAATGTGGTGGACTCAACTTCAGCAGGCATTTGTGCTCTGCTATGGCAAACATGGTCACACTCACATCAGGCATTGAATAAAATTATTTTCAGCATGAAGGCAGCCAGCAACTGGCAGTAACTGTAACTTTCAAGTGCTCCTATGAAATTAATTTTTGCTAAGCTTATGTTTTAACAGAAATACATTTGCCTGTTACAAATCTTACAAAACACAAATGACAAAGAAATAAAAGCCTTTTCACTGGTTTCCAAATGACTCTTGACTTTATTCTGTCAGAAAGGAAATTTGAATACAGTTTTCAGGAATACTTAGTTGCTAAATATACTGGTACAAAAAGAGCTTTTTTGAGATCCTTTCCTTCAAAAGACAGGTAGGGAATCTTTGCATTATCAGGTCTTCTTTTTATTTTAATGTGTTTTTCATTCTGGCCTAAATTTTGCCATGTTCTGGTTTAGGCTTTTTCTGATTTTTGAAGATGTTATAAATAGTAAAAACTAGAATTACAGTAAAAAAAATGTTAAGGAGAAGTGTTTATGCAATATAGTTATGATATTACATCCTTTTTCCGTTTCCCTTCCCTTTTTTTTTATTTCAGTGTTGATGGTAGCTTTCCATGTGCAGTGTCATTCATTTGCAACTACATGAGACACTGCCAAATCACCCTGCTGCAGTCATATAAAGCTTACACAATAAGCATCTGACCATCTTTATCCTAGGTTGTGTTTTTTTTCACATTAGCCTATTGCTCAGCTTTTAAATACTCAGAAACGTGTTTATCTGATGACATTGCACAGTTTGTGTCAGTAAAGAAAATAGAGAAATACATTAAAATTGATACCTGCAAAGGTTATATTAGGAATGTGTTGGAATGAGTCAACAGCTACGATGGGAAAAACAACATATTGGCAAATAATCAATGTTCTTTTTATATTTTAAATTTCCTTTGATTCCATGAATTTTATTGTTTCCTGATTCCTAATAAAAATGCATAAATTTTTTATTAGTTATCACAATGTGGAACCAAACAACTGGGTAAAACAGAATTTAATTTTGCTGCAGAAGAACCATTCCCTTGATGCAGTGGTTGGAATCACCCAGTCAAAGCCAAAGTAAAGGTTAGGAAATACATCACAGTCAGTATGGCAGCAGGCATTTGATAACACCAAAAATAACCTTATACTTCCAATGATTTGAAAATGGGAGGGAGGGAAGGAAAAGAAATTGAAACAGAGAGCTTGTTCAGAGCATGAAAGAACCTTTTTTTTTTTCCACTTTTCTGCACCAATGCCTTTCAGTTATTAATTTTTCTGCTTAATGAATACTGAATTTCTGGAGGAAAAGAAACACAAATAAAGACTTTCCGAGATGAAATTTCCTTGATACTTTGAATTAAAAATAATTAGACTCTAAACCACAGCTTTCCTATGCATATACAGATAGTGACATATATGAATTGATTTTGATTGCACTAACAGTGAGGTGAACCAAATAATCATAATGATAAAAAATCCTCTCCTTGGTTAAAAATATTACTACTAATAATACAGGTCTCAAATACTTCACTTGTGGTTCCAGAGAGAAAGCTAATGAATTTTCACATATGTATTAGAAATATGGAAATGTGTAAAACAAAACTTGATTTACGGGAAATAGCAAAAGACATGTTGTGGTTCTGCTGTCAAGGGGAATGTAAGAATGACACTGTAGATTTAGGTAAAAATTACTGGTGGTCAGCTGACTGATACAAGAGCATTTGGACTGAAGACTCAAAGATTAAGTTTCATGCTAGCCATGTTGCTCCTTTCTGTGGTGTTGACTGCAGATTTTTAATCACACTAGCCAAGTGACTAATTCCAAGTCAGGTGACATTTACATCACTTACAATCTCTGTTTTTAAAAATATATTCTGCAAAATAGATTTTGTTTATGACATAGATTGGTTAACCTTGCTTTAAGGATCAGGGGCCTTAGAGGGGAGATCTTAAAGAAGAGATTTTGTTGTACTTTTTTTGTCATTTAAATTAGTTTTTCAACATGAAATTTACCCTCAACATTGCAGTAACATAGATCTTTGCCTTTAATTATGACAAAGCTTAGGAATTTTATCAGATGGCCCTAAAAGACAAATACTGTTGCATATGACATATCCCAAAGCAGGAATACTGCTTGTTTCTCTCTGAGTTGCAAAAATAGTATTACACAGGACATCATGAATAATGCAAGAAGTCTGATTTAACTCGGATTATTTCTGGCATTCAGCATCTGTGAATAGCATATTAATAGCATATACCAGTTTTTATGATTGAATGATAGGAATAATGAACTGGCACTGAGCCGTTGTGATTCCTGGCCAAAAATGGGATCTGTTTACTAAACCTAATAAACTTTATGTCTAAGATTAAGCAATTCAGTGAGTTGGATTGCAGATTTGAACAGTGGCTTTTGCTTTATTTTCAGTTGCTATGGGAATTTACATGAAACTCATGACTTGTTATCGTGATGGCCATAAGGAAGGAAAACATTCTTAATTTAACAGCAACTATGCACCGTGTAAATGTAAAATAAATGTATCTCATAAAAATTACATGTGACATTCAGAAACGTGTGATGAATCCTGCAGCAGAAATAAAGCAACATTCTGGCCTTTGCCTTCCCCAGGACATCATTTTTAGGCTCTGGTTTGGCAGGTAGTACTCAAGACTTTCAGAACTCTTTCAAGTTTCTCAGCAGTAAAAATAACAAAAGAGATTACCAGAAGAGGAGCCCAGGGAAACAAGATTTGCTGCTGCTACTTTTCCATCACTCCACATGCATAACACCTTTCCTTGGCAGCAGTCAGCCTGGCTTTTACTCCTGTGCATCAGGAGGAGAAACAGTCTCTGTTCTGCTGGTCAGTGCAGCCTGGTGCCCAGAGTAACTCTCATTTGTCCAGATCTGAAGTTTGAGAACGCCAGCACTCCTTAAATCCATTAACTGTATCCTGTACATTTCTTTTTAAAATCCTCTCTCGGCCATGTGTACTCAACAAAGCTGAAATGTGAGTCTGATTGGTAACGACAGATGCATATGGAAATGAAAAGTCTATTATATCAAGGTGTTTTATGACACTGCAGTATTTTCTCATAGAAAACAGATGAATTACCGGTGATTTTTTTGAACTGAAGTTGAAAAATGTAGCATATGGAGTTATTTAGTAGTTTAGATTTCCAAATGACCACAGGTGTCATTTTGCCTGAGACCACCTCTGCTTTGATTACTCTTTTACAAGCCCACTTCAGTCCTGAAATAGGGTGACAAATGAAGAGCTAAATCTCTTTAAAATATTGTAAAGGTTCCTGGTAAACTCTGCAGCAGATATAAACATGCACTCAGCCGTCCAGATCAGTAGATGTAAATAGCTGCTGCTAATTAGTAAGCTGTTCTTGCATTTAATTTTGTATCCAAGTAAGCAACAAACAACTCACAAGAAATTCTGGTATTTAGGACCCTGACTATTGTTAGCATCTTTTAATGTCAGAGATTATATCTGGATCCATATTAGGGTGAATTTCTGTCTGTAGTCATTTTTGCCTGTTAAAGAAAGAAACAAAGACTGAAACACTATCAAGCAGACCTGCCTTTGAAGAATTAAGAAAGCCAGAAAGAAAATTTTAAAATATTCAGACTGTGTATACTGTTTTTTACTTCCTGTAACTAATAAAAAGCCATTTCTATGCTCATCTGTCCATTAAGTTTAGAACAGGACAGAAGTCAGTTCAATTAGTTATCCTCATCATTACTATAATTAACATTCAAAATAATATATCTCAATGCTGAGACCAAATTTAAATGTGCACAGAGTGCCCTCAAGAAATAAGAATAATAAGTTAACAGGAAATAATTACATAGTGTTCTAATTCTTATAGGGACACGGTGGTTAATAGTTAACTGTGTGAAGACGATGAGTCTCCACCACATGTCATATCAAATCTATAAATTAATTATTACTTGTTATGCTACTTTACTTCTCCATCAAGCCTAGTATAACTTAGGGGATATGCATGACTATTTCCCATTAAAGAAGTAATTCATGAGGTAGATCTGAGGCATTCAGTAGTGTAGCTAATTCATTTACTCCAGTCCTTAAATATAAGCTATATCTTACACCTCTCAGGTCTCTCATTGACCTCATTCCCGGTTAGTATGCTCTCAGGAAGCAATTCTGCACTCTGAATTGAGTTTACTAAAAGGCAGGAAGGTGAAACACTCAGCATTACTCCTATTTGCCATAGTTCCCTGAAAAAGAACAAACAGTAACAGATAATTTCTTTAGACGTGTTATGTGGCTCCAATACTAAGCACTATTGTTTATAAGAAGTATATACAACTGCGTCAAGTGTGACATTTGCTTTATAATTAGTGTAAAGGGAAAGTTTCCTTTACAGGAAGCCAAACTGGTTTCTTTCTCATCTTTTCTATCCACAGCTGTTTTGACAGGTTGCCTCTTGGAAATGCTACAAATCCAGACTAAGTGAAAATAGAAATTACCCACATGACCATTGGCCAATATGAAAAACAGTTTTATAACTTTGTATTATTGTGATAGTTCTCTAAATAAGACATTAACCACATTAACCATGTGGTAAAGATGAAGCAAAAATATGCCTAAAAGAGTCTTCTACCTTTTTTACCAAACTCCCAAATGTCTGAATGGCGGGAAAATGAAATGTGCAGCAGAAACCTAGAATAAAGCTGTTCTTCTCTAAACCTGGTTCCTGTTCCATCATGCATAGATAAATAATTGCTTTCAGCCACAACAAACTCATCTTGCTAAGCAAAACTACGGATTAAAATACATCACGTTTTCTCCCAGCTATGCAGGGAAATCATGACTCTAAACAGAAAATGTCTCTGCTTTTCAGGCTTGTTCATTTGGTTATTTTATTTAACTTCTTGCAGTTTATGATGTTCTGTCATGTTTACTGTAAACATTAAAAATTTTCTTCTAAAAGGTGTTTGGAAATCAGAAGGCATTTTGCACTTAAGTTTTTTTACCTTATGCAGAAAAGCCAATGTTGAACAACAGAAAAAAGCCTCCAGCGTATCTCAGCTTGAAGCATATACTGCTGTGGACAGTCTCTTATGGTTGAAAGCACAAAGCAGTAGAAACCTTTATCCTTTGGTTTGAAGTTGAAATACTTTCTCCTGTCTGTTCTTTTGGGAAATAGGATGGAAATTGTAAAGTCAATGGGCTTTCCAGTGGACATTCAAATCGCAAGCTAAATTTCATTTGCCTGTGGGAGACTACATCCCCATTCTTCAAAATGTGAATAGGAATCTCCTACACAAAGGACAGCTGTAAAAGTAGTACCTTGAAACTTATACCTGTCAAGTCCAATTTAAAGGTCACTGTGTAGCCAGCACATACACATTTAAAAACTTCAGAACTCAACCTTCATTTCCCTGGTTTTCTCAAAGATTGCAAAGGCCACTCTTCTTTAATATTAGATCTTTTTTTTTTTTTTTTTAAGTCAGAGCTCTGTTCACTTTCTTCAATTGATAATTCACGCTGCAATTTTCCAGCTGCAATTGCTTTTTATAGATTTACGCAGGTCCATCTTATTTATTTCTTTTTGGGGGGGGAGGGGAGAGAACCCATCTAATCTGTCCTACCAGTTGAAAGTAAGAATCCAAGAGAGACGAGAATAGCAAGCCTTTGCTACAAGATATGTTCAGCTTGCAGTGAAAATACTTTCCAAAAGGAGACATAGACTTCAGTGTCCTACTTCTACTGGCGTATATCCTAATTTTAAACTTCATACATTTCTGCACACTCAACAAGTTGAAGACTGATTTTCTGTACTTAGTACTGAACTGCAAAAAATGCAGGAGTATAACTATGGATTATACAAATAAAATATGAGTCAATGGTCTTAATTTTTATTATTTTTATTTTAATTCTATGAGAAAAATATGTACAGATATCTACAGACATTCTGTACCACTGTATCATTACTGAGAATATTAAGGTACCTCTTTGGTAAACTATAAAAGGTCAGTTTTCCCACCATGTTCATCTCACAATATTTTAGCAAGTACGTTTTAAGCTTTTGATGCCATTTTCCAAAACATCCACACAGACGTAAAACACTCTAATATATCTAGTTGTTGCTACCAGCTGCTCTGTGTGGGAAATGTAGAATTTTATTTAATACTTCCTCAGAGGTGGCAGACAGATGGTTTCATGCACTCTTGAAATGTTTGTGCTTGAGATCAAATTATTGTTGTTCAGTTAACAGCCTATTACTACCTTCAGTATAAAATGGTGTAGCATTCTTGATCTTAAGGCCATAGATCGTTTCAGGCTAACATATAAATACTGTTATACAGCTTGTTTAAGATTCCACTTTTGTTTAAGATTTCCACATTTCCTGCCCAGTGCCTTTTTCTTACAGCACTATCTGTTTAAGTTTTCTTGGTTGACTGTATGTTAGAGTTGCTGATATTCTCATCTTAGTGCCTTTAGATGATGCTCCCATTAACAGCAGCTTGATAAACTAACTATTTTATCAAACTGTCTCTGAATGTAGTTCTTGACAGAGCTGAAGTCTCTCCTTGAGCACTTTCATGCGGCATCTTCTACGGTATTTCCCCTTCAGTGTGAGCTTGGTCTTACACCTGAAGCTCGGGTCTGACGCTTGCTCTACATTCACTACTTTACCAAGAGTTCTGACAAGTAAGTTCTGGTGACTGTTCTGTCTCCTGTGTTGTTTGCAGGGCTGAGCCAGTGACATTCAAGCAGATGATCGAACTAGCAGTCTGTGTGACACATGCTGGTAAAGCAAGTGTTGGTGACATCAGCAATGGTATGTGTTTGTATCAGGGAAGCATGCAGGGTTTTGAGTCCTCCAGCTTCTTTGAAAAATGGTTTTAACAGCAAACAAAATTTTCTAGTCTTATAAGTCAATAACAATACATTTCTGAGTATGTTTGAGTTTTCTTTGCCAAAAACATGGGAAATTTACTCATCCCATCATTTTGTTCTTTATAAAGCCACTTTATTGAATCTATGATGTTTCATTCAGATGAAATTTGTTGTGTTTCTTTTCATGCAATACAATAGTATATGCACAGGGGCATAGAATTAAAAATTCAGAATTATATTCCTAATGTTATTAGTAAGTTACTTATATGCCAAATATACACAAATAACAAATCTCATAGGCTATATTTGACTATTTTTAAGACTTCTCCACACACTTGTCAATGGAGCAAATACCTTCTTTCAGTCATGACTCTTCTGTAAGGTCACATTTAATATGACCTGTGGCAACAAGGTTTTTATCAAGTGTTGTGTACTTTTGGGACTCAAGTAACTCCACCCAGTTACTCCAACTGTCCTTGCCACCACCTTCACATTTCAGCAGAATTTTGATTAATCAAAGAGCATAGATGAAACATGATCCTGATAAAGAAACGAGACAGTTTGTATACTAGGATTTGAAAAGTTGTAAAGGTATTAGACCCACCATCTTGTATCATAGCATAGTGACCTACAGTAAGGGAATGATACAGATCATGAACCAAGCTGTTACAGAGGTATGTGATCTGCCTTCTTCTCTGTTGGAGGTTTTGATGAAGTAAAACTTCGTTTTAGAGGAGCACTGCAATAAACAGTGAATGAATCCAAGTTTTATCA
The DNA here is from genome assembly GCA_002844005.1 of Limosa lapponica baueri. Classification (NCBI taxonomy): domain Eukaryota; kingdom Metazoa; phylum Chordata; class Aves; order Charadriiformes; family Scolopacidae; genus Limosa; species Limosa lapponica. The sequence continues at coordinate 101,235 of KZ505800.1, read as the reverse complement.
AGCTGGAATTATTTTCTTTTTTTTTTTTTTTTGGCTCAGTTAGTTGACCTGAATAGTTAAAAACAAAGGATAACCTGTTCAAATTAAGTTTTTCAGAGAATCAAAAGAGGGACACGGACATATCATCGTCTCCACTTCCCTGCCCCAACACAAGAAGATCAGGTGTTCCAAATAATTCTTGACAGATTTTTGCCAGTCTCTTCTAAAACCCTCTAGTGCTGGAGATAGTTTTCCTAGGAAGTCTATTCTAGTGCCCAACTGTCCTTCCAGATAGAAAGATTTTATTGTCTAAGTTCTAACAGAAATATATTTTGAGTGTTCAAGTTTTTACCTCCAGCATTTACCCCACTGGATATATAGATGTATAGCGATCATATTCCTTCTCTGTTGAGACAGCAGGTCTTTTAGTTTTGTAGCCTGCATTCACTTTCTTGATTTTTAGTAAATATGAGTGATGGAGTTGTAGAAAGTATTACAAATGAGGTACTACCAATAACTTGCATTCACTAATGAAAGTACCGTGCCTGATATGTCCTCTATTCATTATTTTCTTTGCTGCAGATGAATCGTATTAGTTATAAATTATATATATGATATTAACTAATATACTCACAAATTTATCTTCTACTATTTGTAAATTAAGAATTCCTGAGTTTAACACCATTTTCTTTTGTAGTTTGTTTTTTCTGCTGTTAAAAGTATTCTCATTTCTATGATCAACCTACAATACAACCATACTATTTTCCCTTTTTTATATTTGGGTATCATTCTGCAATGGCAATGATTCCTTTATATATGTGACAGCAGGAAATGTAGAAATATAATGTTGCTTTTTAGTGTTGTGGTCATTAAGAATTGTTTACAAATTTTTCCAAGGCTTATATTTTTTTCAGGAACTCTTCTAGCAACTTCTCTCCAGCCTTATCTTTCCCTTTTTTATTTCTTCATTCATTTTATACCTTGTAATTGTTACGTAAATCTTAAAGATTTCTAGTCTAACATTCAGTACTGAATCAAAGGTTTAGTAAAGTCTAGATAGGACTACTGGTATTCCTTTGTTTAGGAAATCTGCTGTTTTATCAAAATGACATACCAGTTTAATGTGACATAGTCTTCTTTTGTTAACACGTTGCCTTTTCTGTTAGTTTCAATTTACTTTGGGAAATCAAGTGATTGTTCCAAAACAATGATAAATATGACAATACCTTACATAAGTCCTTAACACTCAGAACAAAACCCTAATAAAACATGAATTAAAGTAAAGTAAGCATGAAAATTCAGATTTGTCAGGTGAGAACACACAACATTCAACCTCCTTTAATCTACTTATTAGAAACCATTTATTAGAAGCTATATAACTGTACATAAGATGTATGTATAACTAGCTCAGTGTGAGGGTTTTCATATTTCTCAAATAGCTAGAAAACACAGGGCACATTCAAAGGCCAATAAAACAATATTAACATAAATATTTCTTTACTATATTCTATTGTTTCCTTCAGTGCTCCACTCCTTTGCTAGAAACATGATTATTTGCTTTTAATAATGGGGAAGGGGAGAAGGGGCATGTGTAGGGTGTTGCTCTTTCCGAAGTTAGGCACACATTATGTAATTTTTTTCATCAGTACTCAGAGAATCAGCACTGACTCACCAAAATTCTGTACCTAATGTTCTGTTGGTTAATGACTGGAATAGCTGAAGACAACATTTTCTAGAAAAATCAACAAAACAAAATCCCTCACAGTAATGAGACAACATCTTCACTGCAAATCTAAAGGCAGGGAAGATATTTTAAGAGTGCGGGGAGTTGAACATTGCACAAATCTTTACTGTTTCTGGAGAGAACTAGGGAGATTGAAAAAGCATTTAGTTTGACATGAAATGAAAAATTTCATGACGATTTTTATGTATTTAACTCTTTAACATTTTTCCTCCTTCTCTGATCTCTTTTTTGCAGGTTTAATGAAAATAAATTCAAATGAAACAAAAATTAAAAGAACAAAAGGGAATTTAAAAAACCTCATCATCACTCTTTTTCACTAAAAATTCAGTGGAATTCCATCAGCTGAATCTGAAAGTGGTACATTGTTTCATCTCTATGTAGGTTGGTTTTGATTATTTTTTTCCAAAATTAATTTAATTTTGCTCTTGGTGATTTGAAATTTTTATGGAAAGTACCCAGAAGAAATTAGAGTAAGAATCAAAATAAGAACAAGAATGAAAGGTATGAAAGGAAATGAAGAAATAAAAATCTTATTTTCTGTTGGAAACCTTTAGTGGCAGTCTATTGCAAGAGTATCATTATTAACGAGAATTATTCTCCGTACAAGTAAAAAAAGAAGAGTCTTTGTTATTGTTTACAATAGCATGTTCATTAGCTAACATAAACTAAATGCTTTATAAGCCTCTTCAAATCAAACATTTTTACCAGGTATTTTAATTGCTGATATCTAAGCAACCATGAAATAAATTACAAGTTGCCCTTGCATGATTTAAACTTGGTATGAGATTCGCCACAAACAAAAGAAATATTTCTCTGCTGGATTTCTTTCTGCATCATTTACTCCCTGCAGTTTAGAGCAGATTAATGTGTTCAGAGACTGATTGCCGTAATTACTCTGCCCTGCTGCTCTTCTATATTATGCAAACAAATGCACATGATGAAAGAGAGAAAATGGACAAGAACAGAGATTCTTAGGCTCTCCTAATTTCCAACTTAAAATATCAGGTCATGAAGAAAACCTAAAACTCTGAACCAAACTTGAGTGCAGTTCACAAAGATAATTATGCATCTCATTAGTTCTTTTTTCATGTTTGTTTCAATGACTTTTTATGTAATAATTTTCTATTTTTTTTTTAATTCATTCTCTTAATTTAGAAACTTTGGAACTCTAACAGACTTTACGTGTTGGTAAATGTTTAAATTCTTTTGAAAAACTACTTCCAAATGTTTGCCATTAGCAATCATCAGTGGAAATCATTGACTTACATTTCAGTTACAGCAAATGACCATCATGAATAGTTTAGTTTTGCTTTATTAATCCAAAAGTTAGTAAACTAAGAAATATTTAAAAATCTGAAACAAGGCTGTAAATGGGTCACGAAGTTTTGGATGATAATTCCATAATTCTTTCCAGTAGTATGCTGAAATCCAAATGATACTTTTTAAAGCTCTTAGAAAACTTTGGATGAAATCTTGAATGGAACAACCTAACAAAATCTGTGTATTTTGTATATAGTATGTGTGTTTATGATCTATATGTCTATACACACTAATAAAATCACTCATACCTTTTTCTGACTACACTTTCTCTAGCACACTGTAAGAAATCTTATCTAATAGTCCCACTTCAGGCAAAAGGCTGGACTCAGTGACCTCCAGAGGTCTCTTTGTACCAATGCTTCTGTGGCCTTATGAGACCTGTCTTCGTTGAAATCAGCCAAAAGTCTCTCATCAACTTCTGTAAACCCACAATTCAAAACTGTCATAGAAGTGTTCCTGCATTTGCCATATGGGTTGCAATCTATTGTTGTTTATGGTTTACATAAATTTGATGTTATGGAAGAGAAGAAGTTGACAAGATGTATGGTTATTACTGTTTTTGTTTCTTTTCTCCCCCCCC
>KZ505800.1:16166-87446 GCA_002844005.1 Limosa lapponica baueri | reverse complement strand
TCTGCCATAAGAATATATAAGAATAAGTTAAGTCTGAAAACAAGCCCCGGTGATGTATGAAAGAGAGTTGTAGGAGTGGATCAATGCACTAGACTTCCTTTTCGAAACAGGAGGGGAATCTTTTTGGCCATAGCTGAAAATATGTCTGTTGTTGTCAGCCGTATTCTTGGTGCGGCTATACATACAGCATAAGACTATTTATAGTTACCTCTCTGGACCTGATGTGGTGCCATAGGAAGTGAGTAGAAGAGATTCCAGTGATCATGCAAGCCTGCAGTACGTTACTTGGGAATGGGTTTGCCATTTGGAAAAGTTTGCAAAGTATCTGCTTTTCCACCAGTTCTGACTGTCTCAAGAGCTGAATATACATCACTCCTTTTTCAAAGTTTTTGTCAGACTGTCAGATTACATTACCAAATGAAAAGTTGACTCCTCCTGTGTAAAACCAGTAACTGACAGCATAATTTGAGCTTTGTGCTTTAAAGTGAGAACTGTACAGAGCAGATCAGAAACATGGTTACACAAAGGATTTCATGGTGCAATACCGGAGGGCTTTCAAATTAAAGTTTTCAAATGTCATAATTTGGTGCAGATTTATAAAAATATATTTAGTATAGATTAAAATATTTTAACTCACCTTTTTTGGCTGAAGAATAGATGTTGTTATATGGCTTGGTTTTTAACTTGGCATAGTTCTGGAATTATAGAATTGTGATGTTGTGCTGATTTTCACCGATAGCTGTGCTTACGCTCAGTGTCATATTCACAGACAACTGAGTGTATTGCAGGTGATGCCGTCATACTTTTAACAATGATGAGAATGTGCACTTGGGCACATCAGGAACCACAGAGCTGAAAAGGGGCTGCGTGCATCACTGTGGTTTAGGTGCATATCTTCACCAGAGTTGTTGTTAACTGTGCCTCAGGTATGACATCCCTCTGAGAGATTGTCTCCTGAGCACTGAACACAGTGTGCTTACCTATACAGCTGGCTTACACTTGATTTTGCCTCTCTTTCTATGAAAATTTCTAATTGGCTGGTTCAGCAGAGTGAATGTTCTGTGTTGGGATTTTTTCTTCATCAGCTCCTCTTTCCTAAGAAAATCCAAAAAGGTTATTGGATAGATTATTCCAGCTTCATCTCTTCTCTCATTTAAGTTAAATGTTCGTGTGTTCTACTATTTCAGGCCTCAATGGCCTTGCAGTAACGTTGATTGTCCTTTCAGACAGCTCTGGGTATGTAAGGTGTCTTTTAATAATGGATAAAAATATGTGAAATACTTTTGTCAATAGGGCAAAGCAGACATGGTAACTTCTGACAAAATATAACAACGTACAACATATCATCTGTCCCTTGTGCTCAAGCTGCAGTAAAAATCTGCATACATACAGACAAATCAGCTACTTTGCAATAGCTGCCTATATGCAGACAGCTGGTAAATACAGTGTCATTTTAAATACATTAGTGGTGGAAGATGGGTGACCTATCATATATTTGTTGTCGGCTAGAACATGTAGAAAGATTGCTGATATTTCGGTAGTTTGATAGCCATGATAGTTTGCTTTAGTATGCAAAATTATTTGTGTATCAGTGAAGACTGTATTAACTCTTCCACAATAATTACTTAAGTATGAGCTCTACTGTATTAATCTAAATTGATCTCTAAATTATGATTCTACAAATAACCTGAAAAAACTCTTCATGTTATTGAACAGTATATAAAAAATATTGTAAACTGGATTACATGTCAGAATTATATATGAATGAATGAATGCTAAAAGCCACAGTGATGATTCATTTTATCTTTTCAGTGCTGATTGCTTACAAATGTCCATCTGTTATTTTTTCCAACACTAGTATAGTATTTGTAAAGCATGTGAGCTTGCAAAACAGGTTGTCTCCTGTACAAAAACAGTGCATACATATGTGTATAAGTAAAACTGAGTAGAATATTTTCAGAATTTATATATACATGAATGCTTTCCATTAATATTACCTTTTTCTGTGTTCTGCATTCATTGTGAAACTATTGAGAAGAAAGTACTGAAAAACTTTTCATATAAATACACTTTTGTGAAAACTTCTCCTTAAATTGCATCTGAACATATATGCAATTAGACTCTTTTGATTTAAGGAAGTCTTCAGAGAAGGCTTTTCATACCTTTTCCCTAAGAGTTAGTTTACTCATCTGATTTCTTTCATAGTAGTTAGCAAATTATGCTGATTACAGTAAGTATTTGGTGCAGCTGATGGTGCAGCTGACTGTAAGTAAATAAATAAATAAAGATCCATGCTTTGTTACTAGAACTATTTAAAATACAATAATGCAGGCAATGATTCTCAGGAGTAAGCCTGACTAGGAAATAATTTGGAATCATTATTTTTTTTTGCTGATGATCAATAGATCATACTATTATGTAGTGTTGAAAATGGATCCTTCATTTTGATAATTCAGTGTCTAGTGTTCTTTGTATTACTGATCAACAAAGGCATATTTGGTTTGAACTCTTGATTCTCCTTATATTTAAATGTTTTCTTTACTACAAAGGATGAAACCACTCAAGACTCAGGATATAACTGAAAATATTTGTTGTATTTTGGTACACCATGTTTGCGTTGGCTGACGAGTCTCAAAAAAATGAAAAGTTTGCATGGAAGTAGCTTATTTTAACTCACTGGACAGAGATTTATTTTGCTTTTCCTCCCTTTTCTAAATGAACATAAAAACATATAAAACAGACCTTGATGACCAGACAAAAGACCAGAAAATAATTATATATCCCTATAGAATATTTCTGGTTTACTTCTTTTTTTCTAAAATACAAAGTTTACTTCTTGAGAAGCAAACATTGATAGTAAAAGTTTGTCTGGAGTTACTTCAGAAGGATGTGAAAAGGAGCCTTTAAAAGGTACTCAGTGTTGATAAGATACTCTGTCTTCCTTTCGTCTACTATGCTGTCTAACTGCGTTCAGTTCCTTCGTTCTTCGTATCTGTTAGAATAATATCTCTCAAAAGGAATCCAAGCTATCAACTTTATTTTTCATCTATTCTTAGTGGAATTAAAAAAATGAATAAAAACTACAATGGAATGTGCTTTGAAATAATTTTTTGGAATACAAGTTTTCCTAGAACTTGTTATGATGTAGACTATCATCCATGTCTGACTAATTTGACTTTGCTTTGCTTGACTTTGCATATCCATGCTCTGGCTTTTATGTTTTTCAAATCTCCTAAAGTATCTACAATAAAATATTTGCAGACAATCTTATGGGGTGTGCTCTACCTCTACTTTCAGTGTGGAGCTTGTGAAATCCTCAGATCAGATGTTAGCAGTTGCACTTGAACAAAAGCATTTCCCATTTATTTCCACTTCTGTGAATAATACCCATTCTTCACTTGCCATATTAAGTCTGTTCAGCTTTTAACTCAAAGCTTGTCATTCTGTTCTAGGTGGGTTTTGGAAAGGTTTATTGATATAGGCTATGAAAAGTTTGCCTCCTTTTTAAATGTGTAATTGCACAAATGCACTAAGCTGGCTGCTCTTGAAGACATTAAGAGTAGTTTCTGGTTCAAGGAGGAATGGTGTGTTATATTCAGAAAAATACAGTTTTCATTAGTTTATCTATAACTTCAACCACAGGACCGATAATTAAATCAGTATGGTCCAATTAATATTTCAATCAGGTTCAGATTTTATAGCTTTCTGTCTAATACTGTAGTAGTCCTACTTCTTTTAAGCACATAAATTGCATCTTATAAGTAAAATTCTATGTTCAACCATTCATGAGAGTACTGTGGATGTCATTAAATGCTTAGTGTTGTAAAGCAGGATGCAAAGGGCTTTTTCTGACACAATTTCTGGGTCTGTAATGCAGCAATATTTGCCAAGGTGGAGCTTAGGTGGCGCAGCAACATTCATCCACGGGACCTGAGGGAGCTGGTGAATGAAGTTTCTAAGCTGCTTTCCATTATATTTGAGAAGTCATGGCAATCTGGTGAAGTTCCTGCTGACTGGAAAAGGGGAAACAGAACCCCCATTTTCAAAAAGGGAAAAAAAGGAAGACTCAGGGAACTACAGGCCAGCCAGTCTCACCTCTGTGCCTGGCAAGAACATGGAGCAGATCCTCCCGGAATTTCTGCCAAGGCACATGGAAAATAAGGAGGTGATTGGTGACAGCCAACATGGCTTCACCAGGGGCAAGTCATGCCTGACAAATTTGGTGGCCTTTTATGATATTGCCACAGCATTGGCAGACGAGGGCAGAGCAACAGACATCATCTACCTGGACTTATGCAAGGCATTTGACAGTGTCCCACATGACATCCTGGTCCCAAAACTGGAAAGTCATGGATTTGATGGATGGACCACTCAGTGGATATGGAACTGGCTGGATCACTGCACTTAAAAGGTTGCGGTCAATGGCTCAATGTCCAAGTGGAAGCCAGTGATGGGTGGTGCTCCTCAGAGGTCAGTACTGGGACCAGTGCTGTTTAACATCTTTATCGGTGAAAGGAACAGTGGGATTGAATGCACCCTCAGCAAGTTTGCCAAGAACATCAAGCGTGTGGTGCAATCAACACACTGGAGGGAAGGTATGCCATCCAGAAGGACCTGGACAGGCTGGAGAGGTGGGCCTCTGCAAACCACATGAAGTTCAACCCAGCCAAGTGCAGGGTCCTTCACCTGGGACATGGCAATCCCAGGCGCAAATACAGGTTGGGTGGAGAATGGCTGGAGAGCAGACCTGAAGAGAAGGACTTGGGGATGTTGGTAGATAAGAAGATCAACATGAGCTGGAAATGCATGCTGGCAGCCCAGAAAGCCAACCGCATCCTGGGCTGCATCAAAAGAAGCGTGGCCAGCTGGTCCAGAAAGGTGATTCTGTCCCTCTACTCTGCTCTGATGAGACCCCATCTGGAGTACTGTGTCCAGCTTTGGGGCCCTCAACATGAGAAGGAGAGGGATCTGTCGCAACGGTTCCAGTGGAAGGCCATGAAATGATCAGAGGGCTGGAACACCTCTCCTATGAAGACAGGCTGAGAGAGTTGGGGTTGTTCAGCCTGGAGAAGAGAAGGCTCCGGGGGAACCTTATAAGAGCCTTCCAGACACAAAGGGGGCCTACAGGATAGATGGGGAGGGACTCTTCATCAGGAAGTGTAGTGATAGGACAAGGGGTAACTGTTTTAAACTGAAAGAAGGGAGATTCAGATTAGATATTAGGAAGAAATTCTTTACTGTAAGGATGGTGAGGCACTGGAACAGGTTGCCCAGGGAAGTTGTGGATTCCCCATCCCTGGAAGTGTTCAAGACCAGGCTGGATGGGGCTTTGAGCAACTTGGTCTAGTGGGAGATGTTCCTGCCCATGGCAGGGGGGCTGGAACTAGGTGATCTTTAAGGTCTCTTCCCACTCTAACTATTCTGTGATTCTATAGTAACTGAGTTATTCTGCAAATGAGTGTTTGCTTTACTTTTGTACAGTACCCTTATTGCATGGAATCCAAGAATTACTTTGCTATGGTTAGGACTATAGTAACAGTAGTGACTTATGACAAAATTTTATTCCTATGGTTCTACTGCTGTTTCTGGTATGCATACTTTACTTATTCCATATGCAGTCATCATCTCAATATTATTACATGACCTATTGTGAGCTATTTGATTTGTAATTTCTTGAAATCCACTATGTTTCTGAGGGGGAAAAAAAAAACCCCAAACTAAGCCAAACAAAAAACCAACAAAACCCAGAAGAAATGCTAAATGGAAATCTGGGGAGAAAAATTTCTGTGACATCAGCATATTTTTCCTTCCTAAAAATTAAGCATGGACATCAAACCCAAAACCAAACAAAACATAAGAAATAAAAAACTAAAATAAATCTTTATTTCCCTCTTAGTATAATTACTTCTACAATCACCATGAAAATATTAAGCTTACTAAAATTAATACTGATGGCTGAAAAAGAAATGATTCAAGACGCTATGAAGCAAGTACCATACAGCTTTAATTTTTGCATGATGTTTCGTTTAACAACAATACCTCGAAGATTTTTCCTGTGCTGAACTCAATTTTTGTTTTGAATAAGATGAATTCCTTTCCTGATGGTCAAAACTGTAGTATTTTGAAGAAAGTGGTTGTTAGTGCAAGATCAGAATGTTTTCTCAATAATGACACTTTTTTTTTGATGCTGCTGCCAATATTTCACAAATAAATAAATTGGAATGTTTTTAAAATAAATCAATAGAATAGATACTCTTAAATAAATAGAATAGATAAATAGATACTTTTAAAATAAATAAATAGAATATGAGAGTCAGTATGAGTCCAAATGTGTCAACAATAAAAACACAAAATTTGAATTTTCAGCCACTTGATTTTATCATATGAAAGCTGTATTCCCTAAGCTACAGGTAGACTTTCATGCAGTTTTGCAGACATCTTGTTGCACTAATATCTTAAAATAATTTGAAAAAAAAAAAGAATAAAAATACAGGGCTCTTAACATTACAAGACCACATTCTGTATGAGAATTAAGATATACTTTTGTTTAATTTTTCTTTTGGTAAAGGAAAGCATTTTTGAAAGATGGCATCCATAAAAAAAAATATACTATGTCCAGGACAAGTTTTATCCTAATGACAAAAGGAAAGACTTTCTAGGAAAGAAACCTTAATTAAAAATAAAATAAAATAAAATAAAATAAAGTAAAATAAAATAATAAAGGAATAAATAAAAACTTTTTTAAAAATGACAAACCAGAAACTCCATGGAAAATTATGAAGATGGAAATGTCCTTTTCAAATTCAACAAGCTATTTAGTGTTACACAGAATGGAGTTCCCATCTTTAAGCCTGGGATAGAAGTGTATTTGTGAAAGAACTGGCAGATGCCTCCTTAATTACTACTATAACAGAAGAAACCTGTGGTTGTTACCATCAAATTATAAAATGTAATTGTTAGGTTGGGTGTTACTAACAATAAGTTAATGCTCAAGTCTTTGTGGTGCACAAAAACAGCTTCACTGCTGAAATGCAAATAAAATACCAATGTATCCAAAATATTTTCAAAATATTATAAGAAGTGAGTATAAATGCAGCCTATAAAAAAGAAAGCCTTGAAAATGTGGAAGACATAGATAGAGCTTATCAAGATGAAACTGGTCGTATTCTATGTTTCACTTCTTCATTTGGCAAATAGAAGTTGTATAAATTATCCATTTTTCTCTTTATGAAAAGAGGTGACATCCAGAGCTGGAGCTGTGCAACTATTTTGCAGGCAAGACAGATCATTGTCATGTACAATGACATAAAGGATTTCAGATTCTGAAGCGCAGATAATGCCGTGTCATTTTGGTTTTAATATCAGTGCAGAATTAAATTGTCTTCAGTCATTCAAACTTCTTATTTTCTTATTGGCACACAGTATTTATTGTACATAGTAACTCAGTTGTCCATCTCTCTAGGGTCACCTTTAGACACAGCTAAACAAGCAGCTGTTGTGGGTGTCGGGACCTGATAAGTTAAAGCCATAACCTTCCTACTTCTCCCTGTGCCAAAGACCTGAAGAACTGAGCCACTGAGTGCAACATCAGAAGTGTGCCAGGGACTAACACAAGCCTGAGAAAAAACAGGTGCCCAGAGCCGCCCAGGAGACATCGCTGCCATGGCTCTCCTAGCCTCTGTTTTCCAAAGTGGGGTAGTAGAACCCTTCTCTACATTTCTCCAAGCTGTATGGTAGCACCTGCTAGAGTGTAGCTGTCCTTAAATCTGTAATAAACAAAATTGGAACAGTTTTAGCACTTTCTTGGTCTTTGGGACTGCAGGTTGAAACTAGGTTGCCTTTTCAGGCTCTTCCTTGCAGTTAGGAAAGCTAAAGAGTAATTTATGTGAGTATGTACGTACTTACATGTTTTCGTATAACATATCTCTCCTTGACTTTCTCAATTACTGGTCACCAGGAACTGTATTTTAAGTAAATATGTAGCACTACAAGATACACAAGGAAATTAGGAGCATTGGCAATGCTTTAACATTTTCAAGCATCATAGGGAAATATTCCATAAATAAGTTTCCTGCCACATACTATAGACATTGAATTACAGTAATTTTCACCAGACATTTGCTAGACATCTTTTAAGATTCATCCTAATACTGAGGTGTAACGTTGATCTAATAGAGATATCCTGAGAGCTAAGAGACTCTTTATAGATAGGCTGTACCTATTAATTTATAGTGAAGGTATTTTCTATCCTCACATTGAATAGAAAGTAGCTGGACCAAAGGAGAAGAAAAGCTTTTGTTAACCACTGGCCGCCTTTGTGCCATAATTGTATCATACTCCGTAAATCCTCTCTCTAAAACAGATCATTGAGCAATTTCCTGCTTCTGCTTTCAACACCATCTAAAGGCACCAAAATCCTCTCAGAGTAAGAGCCCATGCACAAAGGTGAGCAGTGTTCATGTGCACTCAGGGCTGATCAGAGAGTAAAGAAAAAGTCATACTTCTGTGCATCAATTAATACCACTTCAAGTTAAAGGTGATTTTCATACAATATTACGACTTTATATTATGCTAATAATATAATATTTGCCCCCCATCCCGCCAAACACTTATGCTAGACCAAGGTATTACTTTGAACAGAGAAAAAAGATTTGAAATCAGAAGCTCCTGCAGATTAGCAAATGGCTGTGTTCGTTCAATGGCCATCAGGATTTTTCTTCCTTCAGCAATGCCAAGTTGATCTCTTTTTTCCTTTTTCTGTTGCAGATTTATCCCATCCAACACCTATATCAGGAGAGACTCTTAATTGCAAATCATGAAAAATAAGTACAGCCTTTCTTGTAAAGGGAACCTAAGATTGCTTTTAAGTTAGATAACTCCTTCAGTAACACTTTCTATCAAATTTCTCCTCAGCACACCCACACAACTTCTGCCCTCAAAACCACTTATCTCCAGAATCATTAATAATTGCTGCTCACAGATTGGAAGGAGTTATTACAACAAAAGGAAATTTACTCATATTCAGACAAACTACTACACAAGGAACATAAGATCCAAGTGCTGTTATTGTTATAGTGCGTGTGAGGCTATTGTACATCTTATGGTCCACACTTAATCACCTTGCTCTTTGCCTTTTGTTCACTATAATTCCTAGTACTGCTAATGTCTTCCGTCTTCATTCCTTTGCTAAATCGTATCCGGTTTATGGGGTCAGGGGGGAAGATTGTATACTCCTAATAGTTGCCAGCCATTTTCTGTGTAATTTCAGAAGAAAAAACTGGGACTTACTATCTCAAGGGAGACAGCTTCTATTTTTCCGTCCTGCCAAAGCTTATGCATGTGTTTAATGTTTTGCTCACCACAGATATTTAAGAGAATGGAACCACTGATACAAAGTTATAAACATGCATAAGTCTTAGCAGGCTCAGGGACTAACTAAATATGTATATTTTCTCTCATTTCATTTAGTCTCAATAAAGAAAGTTGGATAACTTTTAAATATCATTATACAGTTTGTCCTATTGCATTCTATTCATGGTGCAATTTTAACTTAATGATGTATATTAATAATGTAAATGGAACATTTTATTATATTGCAATATTTTACAATGTATCTAGTTTTTAGGATTCTGTTATTGCATAAGTATGAGAAAATATAATTTTAAACATTCAACTAATAAAATAGAAATAAATAACATTTAAATATTTCTAGTACAGAATTAAACAGATTATTGCCACAGAAGTAGTAAAATACATTATTATTTCACTCTTTCAATTTTTAAAAGAAATGATAGAAAATGTTCAGGGAATACTGAATATTTCTATGAGTGAGCCTTGTTAGTAGGACAATAATACTTTTTCCAGAGATATTTCCCTAGAAATAGTTGGCTGTAATACAAAGTAAGTCACTAGTAACTAATTGAGGTAAGAGTGGTCACTTCTTTTCGATAGCATCTCTCATATGAAAGTTAGTTTTTAGGCTATAGAAATAATTCTCTTTAACTTAAGGGAAATTCTGTGTGAAAGCTATCTTGAGGTTATTTGACTTCATCTTTTCATCATAGCAAAAGTGATTAGATCTGATAGGACAGAGATTATGGGAAAAAAAATGTCAGCGGAGTAATAATTGTTGGAATATTGTGAAAGAGAAAGGATCTCATCATTCACTTCTGAAAATGAAACAAACAAGGCCCTTATTTCTAAAATTTAACATTTGTCATTATTGTATAAGTTCAAACTCTCATTAGTTCCCTTTACAATACTTTAAAAATATTCATGTCTTTTATAGCTATTGATAGATTAGTTTCTTATCAATTTTAACTGACATAATATTGGTAAATGCTATTATTCATCCCTTGATGATGACAGGATTCTTACAAAATGAAAACAAAGTTAATAGGACACAGGCAGGCTCATTAAAAGGGTGTTGGTCTTTTTTTTTCTCCCAGAGAAATAGATTATATAATATAATATCTAACTGGTTCTAATTGGAAAGATTTTTCTAGCAGAAAATTAGTAAAACCAAAATTATATACAAAGGTGGAAGACTTTATTCAGATTATTGTCTCTCTTTACATTTTTGCTTGCTATGGAATCATACTGGGTGTTTATACAATATTCACAGAAATATAAAGAAATATGTAGAGGATAACAGTGAAGTAAGAAGACTGGGAACACAAAATTTCTCAAAATATAAATTACTGGGCTTTAATAGGCTGCCTTCAGAAGTGTGTGTCAGAGACAAGCAACCTGAAGTCAGAAATGTGTTAATTAAAGTATGCTATATAAATGTATGAAATTTCTTGAGGAAATAAATGGTAATTCATTTGTTTCATGCAGTATTTAAGAAATTAACCACAAAAAAGTTTCATAATATTTAGTCTCAAGACAATTTCTAAACTAAATGCTGCAAAAGAGCACTCTACTCAGGATGACTCATGCTGTCAATATTGTCATATAAGGGCAAGCACCCTCAGGGTAAAGCACAATGCCTTGTACAGGAAAAGGCAAGCTTTTATTTTTTGCACTTTCCTGCCACATTAGAAAGCAAAACAAAACCAAACAAAAATAATCCCCTTCATCTTTCATTGATGGATGTAATTTCTGGCTTAAATTCAGAAATTAAGAAAGATAAAGTTGGGTGAACCTTAGGTCAGCTGTTGAATCAACTCTACAGAAGATTTCCAGCATGATCAAAAGACAATGTTTATTTCTCTGCAAAAGCTGTATTTCAGATATGAGAAGAGTGTTTCAATTAATTTTAGGTACAAATACATAGTGCAAATATCTGCCTCTGAAACTGTCATCATAGTCTCATTTTATAAACAGCAGATAAAATAATACATTTGCTAAGAGTGAGCTTTTGGTCATCAGGGTAGAAAAAACTATTTCTGCATCTCATTATTTATATGGTTATACTACGGTATAATATGCCAATTAATGGCAGATGATTCACATTTAAGGTGTCTGAAGGTGGAAGCCCCTTTCAATACTATGATCCTCTGGGAGTTCATGGTTAAGTGTTTTGAAAGAAAACTAGAAGAGAAGCAGAAAAATGCAGAAGGGCAACCAAGTTCGACGCAAACATTTAGTGAAAACAAAGGCATAGACATTAGAAGTTCTCAAGACACAAGAAAAGGCTTCTGAAAAGATAAAATTCTAGACAGAAACAGATGAGTGCATATTTGAATCCTGCTTTAAGCATATTAAAACTACATGAAGGAAAACAAAAAACTGTATGCTTTATACGAACGATAACCAACTGAGGTATTAGGGGAGTGAATAACTTGTTTCTAACAAAGATGTAGACACAACGGAGATTTCTGAAGTCTAGTGGAAGGAAGGTAGTGCATAGGAAGACAATTTGGGCTATATTCTATAAATACACATATGACAAGTTATATGCTTTACAGGAAAGGCAAAGTAGATACTGTAGTGAAGAAGTGGAATTATATGATAAATGAAATGCTGAGCTCAACAAAATATCAAGAGATGATAGATTATCTGTGTACTGAAGCTGCAGTATGGATTCTATCAAACATTATAAATAAAAACTTAGAAAATATATGATAGGAACATTACATTGTTGGAGCAAGAGGCACTGTGACCAACTAAGAACGATGGCAGATTCAGTGTAATGAGGGCAGACTTCATTGTCTTTCAGAAACCTATTGATTGCCTAGAATAACATTATAATGAAAAATAAGGTTATTTAGTCACAGTGCCTTCTGGAGCAACTATTCAGAAAACACACAAACAAAAGGAAAATAAAATATTTTTTTCTGAGGAATGCATGAGACATGGTTCAAAAAGGACTGTTGCACTCTGTAATAATGAAGATAATCTAGTCACATTTACAGGAAAAGATGCTCTAAAAAAAAATCTCTCTTTTCACTTCACTTAGCTTCAAAACACTCAACTTCAAAATTGGTATAATACAAAAATCCCCAAACAACCCCTTTTTGTTTGGTTGGTTGGGGGTTTTTTTGTTTGTTTCTTTTAGAGGGAAGATAAAAAAAAATTCAAAAGGACATAATACTTCCAGGTAGTACAAAACTGTTTAAGGACACTATGTTAAAAGTTCATATTTAATGTATATTATCTATCAGAAGCTGTCCTTGACACGGTAGAAATTAGGAAACCGTGACAAGATAACGGATAGCCACAAAAAGATGGGCCAAAAATTTAGAAAAAAAAAAAACTTATTAAAGGTATTTAAACCAGAAATAAAACACAACAGAAACAAGAAGTATGACAAAACACCCCTGAAGTACCAATAATAAATGTGCAAAAAGAGCTTTCAGGGAGGTAAAGTCATAGACATCAAGCTAAATCAATTCTTTGCACAAAAGTTCAGGTGTTAAGAAAGTTCCCACAGTGCTGCTGTTCTTCATGGAAGACAAATCAGAGCAATGATCTCAGACTGAAGCATCAGCCGAAAAGTTTTGAGAATAACCTTGTAAACTGAAAAAAAAAAAAAAAGTTGCCATCTCTGCATTTTATTTATACAAAATTCTAAAGGAATTAAAGGAGTAAAATTTTCCAATTACTAATTCTAACAATTTATGGATTAAATTACTCTCAGTACTAAAGTAAACAGCTTCAATTCTAGAAACTATACTGAAAAGAAGAATGAGTAGCAATATAGATAAATATCTACAGAAATCTGATATAATGCTGAAAGGTAAGTGAAATCATACTGAATTACAAGGAAGAAGTTCTAAAAGAAAGAAAAGGAAACTGCTTTTCACACAACACATCATTAAACTGTATAATTCAGCACCACACTGGATTTCTAATGCCAACTTTGTGGATAACTGCAGGAAACAATTAGAAAAGCCACTGGTGAAAACCTCAAAGGGCTATTAAAAAACAAATCTGGGGAGGTCCCTAAACTACATGTTTGTTGAGGCTAGAAGGGTTTAATGGGGAATGTTTCACTGTACATTTCCCCACTCTTCTATTCTTTTAAACTTTCATCACAGAGCACTGTCAGACAAGCACTGGAATAAATAGATATTTTGTCTGACTTAGTAACAGATATGTTAATGTACGTCATGATGTACCTAAACCACGACAATGTATACTTATAATGCATAATTTATATACATTTGAGGACAGAATTATATTTTATTATGAAAGAACAAACCTTATAAGAAGAAACATTTATAAGAAACCTTTATAATGACATTTCCAATTTCACTTTGATATTATACTTCTCCTATTTTTTAAGAGTATGGGTTTTGTACAGATATCTTTGTGTCTTTTGCAAAGAAAAACAAAAGCAATGTATTTTTTAGAGTAGATTTTAACTACATTTAAGCATTAGGTAAAAGCACTGTGGAAAAAAATAACCCCATATTCACATTTTCCTTTGCTGTAATTGTGCTTCAGTGTCAGTTAAACAAGACTTCATCAAAATTAAAAACAAAATGAAGTAAAACTCTGAATTCCAGCATAAAAATAATAATAATATTAAATGATAAATAAAAAGCATAATAATAAAAGGCTGTGGATGCTGTTTACCTGGACCTTAGTAAGACCTTTGATACAGTCTCCCACGGTATCCTCCTGGAGAAACTGGATACCCATGGCTTGGATGGGAGTACTCTCCGCTGGGTTAAAAACTGGCAGGAGGGCTGGGGCCAGAGAGTGGTCGTGAATGGAGTTAAATCCAGTTGGCAGCTGGTCACAAGTGGTGTCCCCCAGGGCTTGGTGTTGGGGCTGGTTCTCTTTAACACCTTTATCAATGATCTGGACCAGGGGACTGAGTGCACCCTCAGTAAGTTTGCAGACGACATCAAGTTAGTTGGGAGTTTTGATCTGCTGGAGGGTAGAAAGGCCTTGCAGAGGGATCTAAACAGGCTGGATTGATGAGCCGAGGCCAATGGGATGAGGTTCAACACGGCCAAATGCTGGGTCCTGCACTTGGGTCACAACAACTCCATGCAGTGCTACAGGCTTGGAGAAGAGTGGCTGGACAGCTGCCTGGCAGAAAAGGACCTGGGGGGTGTTGGTCAACTGTCAGCTGAACATGGGCCAGCAGTGTGCCCAGGTGGCCAAGAAGGCTAACAGCATCCTGGCCTGTATCAGGAACAGCATGGTAAGTAGGACTCGAGAGGTGATCGTCTCCCTGTACTCGGCACTGGTGACGCCCCATCTCGAGTACTGTGTCCAGTTTTGAGCCCCTTACCACAAAAAAGACATTGAGGTGCTGGAGCAGGTCCAGAGAAGGGCAATGAAGCTGGTGAGGGGTCTGGAGAATAAGTCTTATGAGGAGAGGCTGAGGGAGCTGGGGTTGTTCAGTCTAGAACTGAACTCCCCCTCTAGGCTGAGGGGAGACCTTATTGCTCTTTACATCTTTACAACTACCTGAAAGGAGGTTGTAGAGAGGCAGGCATCTATCTCTTCTTCCAAGTCACAGGTGACAGGACAAGAGGAAATAGCTTCAAGTTGCACGAGGGGAGATTCAGATTGGATATCAGGAGAAATTTTTACACTGAAAGGGTTATTAAGCATTGGAATGGGCTGCCCAGAGAAGTGACTGAGGCACCATCCCTGGAAGTATTTAAAAGACAGGTTAATATAATGCTTAGTGACATGTTTTAATGATGTTTTTGTCAGAGTTGGGCTGATGGTTGGACTAGATGATCTTAAAGGTCCCTTCCAACCTAGACAATTCTATGATTCTATGATTCTAATTTAGATCAATTAAATAATATGCATGTAATGAAATTTAACAGTCTGAAGTGAGAGGCTGATAATTGAAGTATATCTTTACTATATCTACAATGGCACAAACATAGCATGACAATGAAAAAATAACACTGATAATATATTTGTTTCTAACTGATAATATAAGGGAAATTATATTAATCAAGATAAATTAATATCTCTTAACTCAGTATTTATATATAAACACAAAAGATGGTATCAAATCTGCATATGAATAAGTATTAAATTGTTGAGAAATTAATCCATATTTGCATAAGCTAAAAAGATGCTTGGATTCATTATAAATATATACATATTTGTAAATAAAGACATTTTAAAGACTGGAGCTAATATTATTTGGTTAATCATCTCCAAATAATATTCTGAAAAGTGTGAACACTCGATTGGTTTTCAATATTAAAGTCAACGTCTAATTTCAAACTCATGGTAGCAGCCTTTTCTTAAATATTGCACACAAGTAATCATCCTGGGAAAGGCTTTAAGGCACCAGACAGGACTGGGGCACCTACCAAATATCAACTTGCAGTTGGCAATATTAAGATGTCCTTTGTGTCTTTGTTTCAAACTAGAAGGACAAAATTAGAGTCAGCTGTTGTAGCAACAGACAATATCCGTAGAAGATAGATTCCTTTTTGTTTCTTTCATTTCAAATTTTTATTTTTCTCTTTTGTAACTAGAACTCAAACATCTTGGATCCTGATATTAGTTCTGTTCTTGTCCCTGGTTTATGACCAGTAAGTTTACCTGAAGTGGTTAACAACCATATAATTACTGAAAAGTCGTTCAGTTTTAAAATTTTTTTCAAATTATTACTCTTATTTTATAGGATATTAGGGGAAAAAAGAAAACCTCTTTATTTGCTGTTTTGTTGAAGACAAAACAGCAGTGGAGCATGTTGCCCTGAGAGGCTATGCCATCTCCATGCTTTGAAGGGTTTCACTCCTCAACTGGACAAAGATCTGGGCAACCCAGTCTGACCCCAGAGGGGCCTTGCTTCTGGCAGGTGGGGTGGCCTAGAGACCTCCCAGAGTCCCTTCTGTGATCTGCAAAATACTTGCAGATACACAACTTCTCTATGTCATATCAGTAAAGAGAATAAAGAATAATTTGTACCAAATTTGAGTCATTTATCCTCAGTAACAAAGGTCTGTTTGATCTAGTGATGTGTCCCTTCAGGTCACACTAGGTGAATAAATAAGAATGGAGATGTTTGGAGAGTTGGTCTGTTGTCACCTACTGTGGTATCTGGAATTGATGACTCAAGCTCTTCATAGAATAATAAAATGAACTTTAAAAAAACTTATCAATCTTGTACTTCTGTTTGTATTTTCTGCGGAGAGTATTAGTTTACCTGAATGTATTCCTACAAGATGCTACGTAAAGATTTAAATGAGAAAGAATTCCATAGGAAACTAAGATTAGATTTTCCTTGCTCAGTAAACATTTGTTGCAAAAATATGTCCAGAAAGAAAGTCTTTCTGGAATCAGGGGATGATCTTAGGGCATCTCTCACTTCATTACTTCCAGGTTTTCAACTAATGAACTACAATGCATCAGGATTTAATGTATTGGTTCATTGAGGCTGTAACTCTAGGACTGAGCTAGTCAAGGAAAGGAGCAACAAGGACCTTGAACCTAGTGCATAAGGAACAAGGTAAAGAATATTTAGGGTTAGAAAGCTGGGAAAAAAACCTCACAAGTTTGATGCTGGTGTGGTCTTTTATTTTTCTGTGCCCCAAAACACCCTCAGTACTGAATTTTGTTAGATCCCGATAGCTGAAGAAGAGGCATTTGGGATGCCCTATATGACAATAAGGACTCAGCTACCTTTTGCTGTAGAAGATGGGGATGTCCAACAGAGGTCCCCCAAGCCATAGAAACTAGTAGTGCTTTTTCATAAATACTACATATTCTTTAGCCTTTAGCAGAGCATACAGATGCAGTGTATGTTTTAGTCTCAAAACTGCTGTCAGTATATACCACGTTTTAAGTGGAACTTGAGAAATAGTTTATGGCTGTTCTCTGTGCAGCATCCTGCAGCCATTAAAAAAAAAAAAATTAGGAATTGTGATTGTAGCTAACTTAATTTGCAGTGCCTGTGTCACATGCATTAGATGTAAAAGTGGGATCATTTGACCTGTTGCAGATGCTTTCTGTGCTTTGATGTTTTCAATAGGCATCAATTTAGGTACAATTTGTTTCTGCTGAGGTAAAGTATACCTCATAAGCTAAGATAAGCTCATACCACATGAACTAAGACATAGGGCTTTAAAAATTATCATCCACTCCATGTCATGCTACTGATTTTTAATTGCAAAAGCAAATAACATATGAGAGATTATATACTAGCTACAGTCAGAAGAATACATTTGCAGATATTGTAGACTTCTGTGCTCCATTAAAACCTTAACCACTGTTGGGACAAACACTATTTCTCTTCTTTCTATACCATTTTGTTCAAAGGACATAATAATATCATCTCTTTCTCCACTATGAGAACACCGACCACCTCCATAAGGACCTCCACATAGTCGAATATTTCACAGTTACCTGGAGGCTCCAAGTATTTCTTACAAAGCACGTTCACCAATTGCTATGTAATGCATAAAATTCACAATATGTCTCTAAGGCAGCATCAGACAGGATCTTTAAAAACTTTACAAGAAGTGTTTTATTATTAAACCACACAAGTAGTTTAATGTCTGAGAAACACGTAACACCAGGAAGGCTCCTAGTTCTCGTCTTTCTTTCATATATGTGCAGTGTCTCTTTATAATTTCTAGCATGCTTTGTTGAAAGAAGTCCTTGTACAACTAATTTTGAATTAATTCTTGTTATTACACTGGAAAGTGGAAGGATCTCATTTAATCTTTGAGAAATGGAATCACAGAGTCATAGAGTATCTCAAGTTGGAAGGGATCCATAAGAATCATCAAGTCCAACTCCCTGCTCCTCGCAGGACTCACACTTCTTTTACCTATGGATATAGTTTGACAGCACATGGCACAAAAGCAATGTTATATTTCCTTTCATTTTAAAGGTGAGAGAAAACTTGCATAATGTTTAAAAGTTATTTACTCCTCGCTGGTAAGCATGTATTCTCAGTTTCCCAAACTGCTCCTATTTTCTGTTCTCTTTCTTGTCTGCTGTTTCCATCTTGTAATTAAAAGTCTGTACTTGTCTGCTTAATAAATCCTCTATCTAGCAGATAATTATTTATTTTTTGTCAGTCATGAGCTGAAAAGACAGAAGGAGATGATATGAAACTCTTCTTCTGTGTTACAGTTATTTGAAGAGGTGTAGAGAGCCAAGCAGAGGTCTGGGTAGTAGATTTGCGTGAGAGAGATGTTTAAGGGCCTTGGAGGCTGAGAATTACTTTTTGAAAATCAGCTAACATCCTGTGTGGGTATTAGTGTGATGTGAAGCTGGATTTTTTGCATTTCTGCATGATTAAAGGGATATTTTTGTTTCTGCATATGCAATTGAGAGAGAAACACCGGCCTGTTGACATATGAGAGATGGGCACTCTGGATGAAATTCATCTCACCTAACTCTAGTTGCCTGAAAAATGGGCACCTAGTCAAAGCTACTTGTCTAGGCCTCTTCTCCCTCCTCTTTTAGTCAACAGAGAGAAATAGATACTGCCAAAGGCAATTCATCTCCCCTACCTCAGACACACAACCAAGACGGGATCAATTACCTTCTTGGAGTTGCCTCTTTCTCTTGAGAAACTATATGTGGAGGTTACATTTCTAGTTCTGAGCAGCCATTTAACTTTCAGATGGCTAGCTAAGCTGAATGATACTCTCTGTGTACATTTGTAGCTCAGATTTCTTTTTGCAAACAAGGAAAGCAAAGACTTGGTAAAGCCATTCCATATGCTGGAAGCAAATACTCTTAGTGTATGTTAAAAAAGAAAACGGTATTTGCATGGACTACACTTCCAGTCTTTCATCTGCTGCTGTGTCAGTGAACTGCTGGCTTCAAAGAGCCAGTGATTATCAAGCCAGCAAGATGAAGGGGCTGAGGAGCAGCAAGACAGAATGGCCATCTAAAAAAGCTTTTGGATAGCTTTTCTGAGAAATCAGTAATTACCATTGTTTTTCATAGATAAGCAAATTATTACTAACTTTCAGCTTTCTAATAACACATAATTGAAAACTCTTCAGGGGATTACTTTTAGTACTTGAACAGTGGATTCAGAGCTTATGAACTGGTCAACCAGTACTACAGGAGCTGAGAACTGTGTTGTCCCAGGTAAGCTACAGCGGAATTAGTGAAAGGAGTAACCTAACAACAAGGGACTGTGAAATAGAGTAGTATTATGCTAGTCTACATAAATCACGCAAAAAGCTGAACACAAGTTGGATCTTCCATGCTTATTTGTAAAACTCTATGTTTTGAAACATCAAGGCAGGAAAAAGAGTGTTCAGATATCAGACTTTAGAAATTTGAAAACCAAATGAAGTAAAAGTTAAACTCTTGAGTGGAGCACAGTGCATGTATCTTGTCAATATATTAATAAAAACCTAATATAAGTGCCTTCTTAAATTCCTAAAATTTTTTATTTATAATTTCGTTCTGGACAACATGAAATTTCTGTGGGTATATTTTGAAAAACATCTGGTTTTTTAACAATTTTATCTACAATTCTTGAACAACTTCAGTTGCTCCTCCGGTGAAATTACAGAAATGTCAGGCTTTGTAGTAAGCTCTACTTTGAAGTCATCTTTCCAATTGTATGTGAATAGAACAGTACTTTATTTATTGCCTTATAAGCAAAGAAGCAGTGGGAATGTCATGTTATTTTTGGTAGCTTTCATGTTGGCATCTGTAAAGTGATGAATCGGACATCTAACATTACACCAATACAGTTATGTTTCTCTGTCAACCAGAAGATCTTTTGTGTGTGTCCAGTGTTGCATAGATTCAGTTTGTTCTTGAATCACACACTGTGAGTCAGTTTCCCAGAAGGGCTGAAGCTGGATAAAACAGTTGTATGAAACGGAAGGAGAAGATACACAAAAGCTATACTAGATTTAGCTGCAATTTCTCTTGCATTCCAGGTGAAGACTGAGAGAAGACTGAGCTTAAGGGCTAGAGGGAAGTGACACTTATAAATGGCAACATTATTTTGTGGTTTTGTACAAAGTATATTATTCCGCTAGTTTCTTTACAAATTTTGTAAGATTGATATAACTTGCTGTATTGGATTTGTGTGGCCAGGTTTTGGTATAAGGCTGTATGGCAGCCTCTGTGAGAAGAGGTCAGGGGTTGCCCCAAAGCCAGTTCCAGCTGGCTTTCTGGTGGACTTACCACAGGACAGAGCATTCAAAATGTATTTCAAAAAAGGACAAAACTCTGCATAGCAGGAAGATCAGTGAGCAAAAAAAAAAGTGTGAGAGAAAACCCTGTAAGCTCTACAGTCAGAGAAGGAGGGAAAGAGGTGCTCCAATCACTGGAGCAGAGACTCCCCTGCAGCCTGTGGAGAGGACCACAGTAGAGTAGATGTCCACACTGCAGCCTGTGAGGACTGCACTCCAGAGCAGCTGGCTATTTCCTGAAGGAACTGTAGCCTGTAGAGAGGAACCACAATGCAGCAGAGGAAAAGTGTGAGGAGAAAGGAGCAGCAAAGAGGAGCTATAATGGAATCACCTCAACCTCCATTCACCATCCCCTTGCTCTGCTGGTAGCGGGAGGACGCAGAGGAGTCAGAAATAAAGGAATGACGGTGAGCCTGAGAAAGGGTGGGGGAAGAATGTTGTTTTAATATTTTTGTCTTTATTTTGTAGTACCCAACTATCTCTTAATTGACAACAAATTAGACTAATCTTCCTCAAGTTAAATCTGTTTTACCTGTGACAGTAACTGGTAATGGATTTCCCTGTCTTTATTTCAACATATGAGCTTTTTCATCTTATCTACCTGCCCTGTTGAGTGAGGAGTGAGAGAGCAGCTGGATGGGTATGTGCCTGCTGGTCAAGGTTAACTCAATACTCTTGCATATCTTTGTCATACTTCTCCATTGAAGGAAAAATTCTTAGGATCAAGGAAATGTCAATACATAACTGATTTTGTATTGTTCCACTTCGTGTAAGTTGTACCTTGACAAGTTCTTTAAACTTTCCCTAAACTAAAATGCTTTTTCTTCTTTAATGCAACCAGATATTTAGGACTTCTTTTCCTCCTATGGAAGTAGAAGAATTCATAGCTGCCAGCTTTATCACACTTCATATATGTACTTGTAGTCATGGTAGACAAGTTTAATGTCAGTTGGTGGTAAGCCCTTGTAGAGAAGAAAGTGGACTGCATACTGCATGAACAAGAGCAAAAACAATAGATCAAGGGAATCAGTTATTCCCCTTTTCTACAGTTAGACTACTGTGTCTACTTCTTCCGCCCCTCCTCCTCTCTCCCTTCCCTGAAGTAGTTTTGAAAAATTGGAGATATTTCTGTGAAGGGCTAGAAAGATATCTGCCAGCTGGAATATATGAATTACGAGGGGATACTGACATACTGTTGAAGTTTGTTTAGCCTGGAGAGGAGAAAATTGAGTTTGGATCTAATTACAATGTTGCACTAAATAAAAGTGGTTCATTAAGATCTAGACTTTACTCAGAGGTGTATAATGACAGTACAAGAGCCAAGGTTGCAAGAAGAAAGATGCCGATTGTCCGTAAGGAAAAAATCCTCCACAATAGGCATTGCTGAACAGTGAACTCGATTGTCCAGAAAGGCTGTGAAATATCCATCTTTAAATATTTTAAAACTGGTATGCTTAAGGCTTTCAGCAACCAGTGCTAACTTTGAGGTTTGCTTTGCTTTGAACAGGAGACTAGACTCAATAATTTTCAGATATCCAAATCAACCAAATTATTTATGTAATTCCATGACCTAACAACTATATTTACCTTAAAAAAAACCCCAACAGATTAAAACACTAATAGTTAAGGAGATATTTGACTTTTGAACATATTTTCATTGCATCTTCACATATATAAATACACACACAAATGCACACACACATCACTTTCAGTGAAGCTTGTGTTAGATACTATTTGTTTCTCTCTCTATATATATATCATAAATTGGTAGAAACATAAAATAATTTAGATTGGAAACGATCTCTGGAGAGCAAGTGCTTCATCCCCCTCATTAAAAGCAGGGCCAAAGCAGATCTATATGAACCATATATAAAAAACCTTTCTTTAGAGTGAGAGGAATAGTAATTTCTATGTAAATTATGAGTACACTGCTGATATTGTATGTATATATTGTAATGAATTAAATACAAGGCATGTACCTGTACCTAAAGGAGCAGGTTTTATTGTTTAGAAAAACTACAAATCTTTAGGACAAAGATACAGTATCTGCAAACACAACAATTTTACTGAGAAATTTGATCAACATCACAGAAAAACATGAAACAAGTCAGTTGACATTAACAATGCGTTTTAGCTGAAGCGTATGAGAAGTCAGTATGTCAGCTGGCATTGCTGTTGCTTTCTTTTAGGATGATATATGGAACTCTTTGGGGGAAATATTGTTGAGCTGTTCCTTAGAGGGAATGGTGGTTCAAACACTACTAGGTCCATTTTGAGGAAAGATTTCTTTCTATCTAAGTCAGATAGAAATTTGCATTTTCCCCATGGTACTGGTGTGAAAATAACCATGTCATTTTTACTTTTTACTGTATGGTATATAATCTTTCACTGATTATTTCTTTATGCTGCTCTGCTATTTTACAAGAGACAGTTTCAGCAAAAAAATCTGCAATTTTCTAATATAAATTTTGAATGCATCTTCATAACACTGAAATATTCTAATTCTAGCATATTTATATCTCTAGTGATTATGATTAGACTGTCACTTTTCTACCAATATATGTATATTTTTCCTTAGGGTGTGTATCTAGTACATCAGTTTTGTGTTTAACAGTAAAGATATCTAATATTTGAATAATTACTGCATAGTTTTTCCTGGAACTGAATATATTATATACATTGCTAATAACTCTCAATGTATTTATCACAGTAGAAATCTGTTTCTCAAAAGCTCGAACACTAGAAGGATCTTAGATTTACTGAGTGGTTGTTATGGTTTAACCCCAGCCAGCAGCCAGAACCATGCAGCCACTCACTCACTCCCTCAGGTTGTGATGGGGGAGAGAATCAGAAGAATAAAAGGGATGAAAAACTCATGAGTTGAGAGAAAGACAGTTTAATAGGTAGACCAAAAGCCGTGTACATAAGCAAAGTAAAACAAGAAATTAATTCACTGTTTCCTATGGGTGTTCAGCCATCTGCAGGAAAGTAGGGCTCCATCACACATAATAGTTACTTGGAAAGACAAACACCATCACTCCGTATTTCCCCCCCTTCCTTCTTCTTCCCCCAGCTTTATAAACTGAGCATGATGTCATAAAGTATAGAATAGCCCTTTGGTCAGCTGGGGTCAACTGTCCCAGCTGTATCCCCTCCCAATTTCTTGTACCCTCTCAGCCTGCTCCTTGGCAGGATGGTATAAGGAGTAGAAAAGGCCTTGACCGCCTAGCAACAACAAAAAAAATTACTGTGCTGTCATCACTGTTTCTCATTCCAAATCCAAAGCATAACACTACACCAGCTGCTAGCAAAAAAGTTAACTCCATCCCAGCTGGAACTATGACAGTGGTATAGTTTATGTCAATGTGGTTTTGAACTCAACAATTTATAATAGATAAGACATAACAAAGGCTTTTTTTTTTGTCTCTGGAAGTCAGGTAAGGAAAAACCAATATCTTCCTGTAGTTGAACCCATGGGGAGCTGTGGAAAATTGATTTTTCTCTCTCTTAAATATGTAGCTAAAGCTGTTCTAATAAATTATCAACAGGAGGACAAACATTCCTCTTAATAAGTGACCCACTTTCCTGAGATCTTTAATAATTTTCTAAAATTAATTAGCAGTTTAGTTATTCTGATATCTTAGTGTACAAAACAACAAGATGAAATACGTAGATTTTTTTTCTGGATAACCAACATTTATGTCTGCTGAAATAGTGAAAAATATGTATCCCTTATGCTTACATCTCAGAAGATTTAATCTGTGGAATAGTTTGGTACTCTTCCAGTAGTTATACCTATCTTTGATATGAACTATTATATTCTAAGGCGGTAGTCTAATTTACCTTTCTAGTTTCATTCTTTTTGAAATGTATATATGTAAATGATTCAACATATGTGAAAGTGAATCAGACAACATGATTGTTTGTGTGTACTGTATCATCAGTTCTTCATAGATGCTGAATAGAAAATTTTCAATCAATAGTTTGTATTACTTATATATGAGTAGTTGTAGGACTTACATATGTGTACTTATGTATTAAGAAGTAGCTCAGAAACTAGAGATGGTATGAAGACAACTGAAGATAAAACAATTTTGTGATTACATGATTGTGTTGAAATACAGATATCTGATCTTGTCTGACAGTTTACTAGAAGCAACAATTAACTTTAGAATTATAACTATTGCTTTAGAGTTGATTGAAAAAGTTCACCAAAAAAACCAAAAAGTTCAAAAGTTTCAGTGAGAATGCATACCTTTACATAAACATTATTAGAGGAAAGAAATGAAAAATTTTGGTTTTATAAGATCAAAATTTTTTTTGTCCATTTTACTTCTGGAATAATTTCCTACCTAAATCCTACTATCTCAAGCTCAGTTTATCGGTCTGTTGTTTTTTACATCTCAGGAAGCAATATAGTCTACTTTCTCTCATATACAACCCAATGTCAGGAAGGATCTGAACACCACCAGTATCTAAATATTGTACCGCCAGGGTCCCTGGAGTCAAAAGGTTCCTCCAGGAGCTCACAGGTGGACATCTAGTGGTGGAATTAAGCCAACTCCATGTTGACATCTACTTCTGATCCCATCACTCTTGATACCCTTCAGAGTCAGTGAGAAGAAGCAAGTGTTCATCTCACCTTAAAATGAATGCTTAAAATAGGCTAGATGAAGCTAATCATTTAAGTGTCTGTTGCTCTCCACAGGGAATAAAGGGTGACTAGATTTGCTAATACATCTACATTCAGATAAGTTGAGCTGGATGACCCTCCCTGATTATTTGTTACAATTCTGACATAACTGCAGTGACATCTATACTATACTTTATTATCCTGAGGGTTTGATCTGGTAGGCACACTCATCAAATTATCCGGACTGAGTTCAGTTCAGTATGAAATGTGACAGAGCAGGTACTTTAGTTTGTGGGGAACTGCCCTAGTCATTTTCATCACTTTCATATCTCTTATTAAAGCAAGAACTGAAGGAGACAGGAAAAGAAAATATCAGTTTGGGATGAGTGGGAAGTCCTTAATTAATTTTTGCTATGAATGGAAATGCATGGCTATACTGACTTTAGCACATATTTTTTTCTATAACTTACTTAAGTCTTTATGGTAAAAGACAGAGGTAGCAAAGATAGAGGTAGCAAAATGCCATCAAAAGATTTGTCTAAAATTACTGTCCTTATTACATAAAAGAACAAAGCTGGTTGCATCTGAAAATATAAATGGAATATGAATTAGGTATTATGTTTCTACACTTCAACCAAGTAATGTTTCTTTATAGGATATGATTGAAGTTGAGGGGAAAAAAAATCCCCAAATTTCATGATATACTCCTTCCGTTCTTTCACAAGATTTGTGTTATCAATATTGATCTCTTTGCATGCAGCAATTGTCTTAAGTAATTTCATTATGGAGGTGCAAATACAGGGAGGGTTGGGAATAAGACAGCATTTAACACTGAAGGATCCACTTGATTAACAAAATTAACAGCTCACAGTCAAGTCAGCAGTACCAATTAAGTACATTACCAAATAAAAGGCTTTCAACTCTTGTTTTCCAGAAGCCACATATTTTACTAAAGGCAATATAGACTGAATAGAACCTAAGTAAAGAGCTCACACAGTGAACATTATTCACACTGTGAGGAGGATAATAGTGGACTTTTTTAATAAAAATGCTCTAGGATGGTAAGTTAATTGTTCATAGACAACCTCAGTTACTGACACATCCTAACATCTCCTGTCTTGTCTTTATATTCATGGCAGTATTTTTTTAAACATAGATATTTTCCATATAATACATAAGTATGGTAAAAAAAGCAAAGATGTTTTATTACCTGGATACAAGTTATTTAGTGGACCATTTAGTATATAATTATTGATATAAGGATCAATAAATTGTATAATCATTTTCCCATCTATTAATCATTCATCTATTATATGGTTATATTGCTATTCCTTCAAGAGTTTCCATGTGACGTTTATCTTTTGATCTGTAGAATGCAAAATGGAGACTCATGTGTCTGTGCCATATGCCAGGTGCGTAACCATGTGTCAATGCACACAGGCTAGGAGTTGTCACTCCCTTCTTCCATGAGTTCAGAAGTGACTCTCACCAGAGTATTCTGAGGAACTGTGGGAACACCTACAGTGCTGGTGATTCTGGCTTTAAATGATTACCAGTAGGGTAGTCTGCACCTAAATTCTCTTCAACTGACCTAGGTAATGCAGTTTAATCTTGGGAGATTAGATGGGAAATAATCACTTTAGAGACAAGGCATGTACTCTTCCAGTCCCACAGATCAGCATATAACAGGAGACTTACTACAGGGAAGGAAAAGGGACAGAATGGGAGGAATGGATACAGAAAGTCATTGTTTCATTTGCCATTTAGAGTTGTGACAGAAGCGAAGATAACAGACTTGCCGGGACACTTTGTGATGTTGACTGGATGAAAAAAAAGTGGTCACAAGAAAACATAGTACTTTTTATTAAATTTCCCTAGATTTTCAGAAGTAACTCAAATCAATATGCTTGCTAACTTTTCAGTAGCCACCATTAAGCATTGAACCGGTCTATGCCTCTGTGGAATAAAGATGACAAAATCAATTGTAGCTATATTTTTCGCTCACAAATAGATCAGTTTCTTTATGCTCAGCCTTTACTGCAACGTGTGTTCTTCTCTAGTATTGTTAAGGCATATTGAACTAAAAGGGGGGGAAAAAAAGAAAAAAAAATACCTGTTCAGGGCCCTGCCCCTTTATTCTAGCTAAAAGATTATCTCAGGAGTTCAAATGCATGCATATGGGGAGGCTCTACGCCTTTTGGGTTTTTTCCCTTTTTTCACTGGCACTGCTCAGTTGTTCTATGTGATTTGACTGTATGTTAAAACCTTTACCTCAGAGAAGGCCATACTGCATTTTTATAATTCACCTAGGAAAGGGACAGTTCCTAGATAGACTTTTACAAGAACAGACAAAAAAGTCAGTAAAAATTCATGAAATCTCACACATTTCTTTGTGGTTTTTTGTTGTTGTTGTTGCTGGTTTTGGTTTTTTTTTTTTTTTTTTTTCAGAAGAAATGCATTCTAATAAAGCATCTACATGCTCTTGAAAATGTGGTGATGGGTTCTAGGTTTTGGCTTCCTCCACAATTATATTTCCCTTGCTCATGTCTACTTCTTTCTTGTCCATGTCAGAGTAATCACAGCCTCAGTGTCTGCTGGGAAGAACTGTCTAACCCTAGGAGACTCTGAATGCAAAAATACTTGTCTACTAAGTCTGTGAATGGGTTTTCTCAAGTTAAGACCATATGTCATGTACGCAGAGCTGATTTAAAAATTAAAAATGATGAAATAAATAAAAGGCTGAGTGGTAAAATGAACAGACTTTTTCATCTATTCTATTATATTTTCCAAATTTTGTACTTTTATGCTTTTCTAGTGACCTTTAACTTATAACTCCAGATGCTGTTAGTTTCAAGCTTTATTTAAAAATATTGTTTCAAAAATCTTAATTTTAAAGAAAGCTTTGAAGCAGCAACTGAAACTCTAAACATTCAGAAGACAACTTCCTCAAAATAATTTTCATTCTTGATATGCATTCTTTTGGTTAACTCATGCTTTTCTAATTAATGTCATTATTTTTGATGACTAACTTCTGTTTGTGTATACCTTTAACTGTCAGTACCGCATTCCTCTCTGTCTGGGTATTTGTTCAAACACAGATTTTTACATGCATAGATACAACTATTTTCTGTTTCTTGAATATAGTCTGTATTAAACTGCCAGATTCATTTATTTTCAATCTTGATTTAGAGGCTAAATGGTACATGACTGGAATAAATTTTAATACAATAAAGTCTATCGTGTGTCACAGACCACTTTTCTAAGTTAAATCACAGGAATGTCCATGTTTTCTTTAAAGGTATTATGGATCTGGACAAATTTGTAGGTTTCTTTTCACTCATACTAGAGTTTTCCTTTCAGATCTTAAAAGATTATAAATCTAGTAATAACAAGTGAAACTGCTGCTGTATATGAACTTTCAATTTTTTCCTACCAACAAAAATTCATGCTGTTCAAGACTTTGGGGACTTCATTAGTCATAGGGCATGAGAAAATACCTGATTAATGGAAAGATTACTATTTATAAGAGATTACAAAGGAGTTAGGACATATTGTGCTCCTGTTATATGCTAATTAGCATGAAATTATGATAATGGCAACCACATTTTAAGTAGCTGCTAAAAAGTTTCATAGAACAGTTTATTTGCTAGACATTCATTAGGGAAAGACATAGAAAGAGAGGGTAAATAGTGAAAATCCTGATTATATTGGTTATAACCTTTAATAATACTGACTATATCCCTTAAAAATATTCTATTGGGTTTAGCAGCAAGGTGGGGCAGCAAGCGTGACCTCTGTGAGAAGGGATCCAGGGCTGCCTCCATGTTGAACAAAGCCAGTCACAACTGGCTCCAAAACAGCTCCACTGTTTGCCAAAGCCTAGACCATCAGTAATGCTGGTGACACCTCTGTGTAAAGTATTTATGAAATTGTAAAAAACACTGCACAACACCTGTGACAAAATGTGAGAGAAACATCCAGGCAGACATCAAGGTCAGAGAAGAAGAAGGAGGAGATGGTCCCCCATGCACCAGAACAGAGATTCCCCTACAGCCCATGGAGAAGACCACAGTGAAGCAGTCTCCCTGTAGCCCACCAAGGATCATGTTGGAGTTGATTTCCACCCTGCAGTCCATGCAGGACACTACAACAGAGTGGGTGGATGTGTCCCGAAGAAAGTTACAGCCCATAGAGACCCCATGCTGAAGCAGCCTCCTGTCAGAAGCTGCAACCTGTAGAGAGGAACATATGCAGGAGCAGGTTTTCTGACAGGAAATACTGTGCATGGGGGACCCACAATTGAGCATTCTGTTCTGAAGGACTGTAATCTTTGGGAGGGACCATGTGCTGGAGCAGGGGAAGAGTGTCAGAAGAAAGGAGCAGCAGAAGTGAAGTGTTATGAACTGACTGCAACCCCAATAATGATTTGGAATACTATTTGCTCAATAAAGGTACTTCTCACTAAATACTACTTTTGAAGAACATAATTATCCTTACCCTTGTGTTCAAACTTTCATCTCATCATTGAATTTTTATAGAATTTCTTTTAAACAGTAATTTGAAATTAATATTTAATGTTGGCCTTAAGCAGATAATTGCAATACTGGAAACATAGATGTGAAAATACAAAGAATTTCAATTTTAATCTTAATAAGGAACAAGGTCTCCAGCAAGATTACATTCCATCTGATATAAATGATAATGATACTTGAAAGTTATACAGGAGAGTCTATAGCTAATTAGAACAATACTGAAGTGGATTGCAGTTCTCAGGATAGATTTTTTTGCATTCTGGTTGAATCCATACATGATTTTGTGAAGTAGAGAGTGAATACTACTGAATTCAGACCATATGTTACGACGAGGGGGTTAGATTTTCACGACTGGGCCCTAGCTGAGTGATTGTAAAGTGACACTTTAATGGAGAGACTTGTGGACAAACCTGAAATTTATAAGTACTTCTGAAAGGTTCATATAACTACATATTCTGTGCATCTTCTTTACTAATAAAATGTTGCAAATAATTTACATTTTTCAGATGCAGAAAATGTTTGAACCTTTTAAAAACATCCACTATCCATAAATTCTTGGATATTCTGACTCCAGATCCTAAGAATCAGTCATCTAGTTACAGGGAGTTTGCATTTGTTTCTAAGTGGCCGTCAGAGTGGAAGGCATGCACTGAATCTAGAAAATCTAAGGTTACCGATTTCATAACACTTTACCACTAAAGGGCTATCAAAAAGCACTGAATTTTGGAATTTCAGTGCTTTTCAAATGGACTTGAGCTAACACGCTCATTTCTGATTTTTGATTGCAGCTCTGTTTTGGGGTTTTTTGTTTGGTGGTTGGTTTTTTTGTAATTAACTTTTTTTTTTGCAACAAATCACTATAATTTATATTTTATACTTTTGAAATACTTTCTTAGTACTTGAGGTCCTGGATATGCATAGTTTCTCCTTGAAGGAGTACTCCATTTGAATTATGAATCACTAGCAATTTACATCATGATGAGAGAGAATCTGAGATCAGAGAATTTCTGCTTCTAGCTATTGATTCAAAATAGCTTTATGACAGAGATATAACAAAATCTGCAGGAACAGAACGAAAGCTTCAGATTGTTAATGCAGTTGCCACTGTAATTATTCTTTTCAACATGATCAGCTACTTAGATTATTTATTTAATAAACCCGAGAAAGAATAATTTCTTAATCTTCTAGGGACCCTCAGATACTTTCCACACAATTTTTGAAATAAATAATGTTTAAAGGTGTAATTGAAACTGCAAGTCTTTTTGAATGATCAAACCATTTGATTTCTGCAATTTTAAATCCTGCATATGAATAATGTATTTGGGAGCCCATTGGTAGCCACACTCTTTGACTTATAAAAATTGTTTGCTATTCACATTAGTATTCAAGCTCTCCCAGAAAGCATGAAAACATTGCCAAGAAAGAATAACAATGAAAAGGGCTTTGAGAAAAAAAAATACAAATAAGGCAGTGACTGCTATAGATATTTGAAAAATCAGATGCTACATACATGACAAACAGCAATGAATTATGAACTTTACAACAGTGCTAGTAAGGAGTTCATATTTCATTCAAATAATGCAAAAACATCTGAAAAGTGATTTGTATAGATACTAGATTTAAAAAGTTTTGCACTACCATATGAATACAATAAATGCAATCAGTCTGGGTATTGCTTGAGGAGGAAGAGAACATGCAGAAAAGGATTTCAGAAAATATTTTTATAAAATTCTTTATTTCTTTGTTTAAAGTTGGACAGCTAAATAAAACCAATACAGACAACATGCTAGAAGATGATCTTCCTAAATGATTATACTAGAGTAGTCGCAATTCTTGTAGGTAGCATTTCTTTCTTTACATTAATTTAGTTAGTTAGAGTCTCTTACATTAGTATGTTTTTCACAGTGCATGTTTCTTCTACTGGTGTATTCTCATTCCTACAATTTTTCAGTTTCTCCACATGACATTTATCTCACTTTACTGCAGATGCTGACAGTTTGCTATAAACTAAAAAGTTATCGAATGGAAAATAAAATAAAAACCCACCAAACCCCCAAACAATACTGCCATTATCGTATAAATACTAATAACAAGTACTTAGAAAGGTATTATATTTTGGTATTACTTTGTAGCTTGAATTTCCAAAGACCTCAAGCATGCACATATGACCAGGAATGTTTTAAGGCTGTCTTGAAACACACTTTCAAAACATCAGGCAGATAGAACTTTGGACACCATGTCTTAAAAGGATGCTAATATGGATCTGAATAAAAGTACGCTTTGATGAAAGATCAATATATATATATATATATATATGTTATGCTACAAAATACACAGTTAACAGCTGAACAAACACTGATGAGAAAACATACATTGACAGGCCCAGGATGGATGTGCTATCAAATTAAACAGGAACCTTCTAGGGGAAAAAATGGTTGACCCAATATAGGCATCCTAAAATTTAATCACATGTAAAAGTATCAAAGCTTACCATAAATAATACCATAGGTGGTGTTGCCTGCACACAGTGTATACAAAACTACAATGAAGATCATAAGGCTGTACTTGTGCTGTACTTCAGAATCAGGTATGTAGAACTGCTAACTCAGACATCATTACTGCAGTGATATGTATGTAAGTATTACTGCATTGTTATTAAAAGGAAATTTATCTCTATTGCTTGTGTTTTATCTGATAACCTGCCCTTGAGGCTTTGCTGTAATTTGACCTAGTATCTCATGCTCTTATTGGAAAGAAATAAGCACTTTTAGACTGTGACTCCTCTCATAATAACGGCACCTAAAGTATTTGGATGAATTGTGCTTCTAAAAGATCTTACGTCTTTCCACTGATTCTGATAGCGGAATTCTACAACTGGTAAAAGAAGTCTCCCCTAGTGTCTTTGGTAATAATCAGTGTGTCTTTTGCCACTTTATACTGAATATCTGTTTTCTCAATCTGGGATAGACAGTTTCAAATTACACATCTTTCATCACTAAAACACCATAACATAGTAGTCATTAGCATATGTGAGTAAAAGCACAGATAATCGTAATTTCATAACAACATGCTATGAAGATTATTATTTATACTAGCAATTTCTCGATATTTTGTTACTAGTTATTTCTTTAATTGGTGCAGAGTCTTGAATCTGTTTCTAAGAATAATGTAAGAACGTAATCACAGAAGTATTTGTCCTAGTCATTATATGCGTCAGTAAGTATATATTAACAACCATATCAAATCAAGTCAAAGTCCATTTAAGCTGCATCTTTCTTTGTTATTTCTTAGTCAGTATACTTATTAAAAACCTTATATATAGTGACAATGTCTCAGCATGTCCAGTGTGTAGCAGTGCCCAGCTTCTGATTCCTGTGGTTAAGATACCCTATTTTCCAGGACACTTCAGAAACTTCACAGATTTTTTTCTTAGCATCTGGTGAAAGCAAACAAGCAAACAAAAAACAGACTCCAGTGGTTTATTACTTCGATTAATTGGTTTTTAATTTAATACCGTAACTACAGTACTTAGAAAACTTACCTATGAATGTGGGGAACACAAGTGATTCTTTTCCATACTGTTCCTAGCTCTCTGCATCCCTCACCTAGGTTCAGTTTATGTTACACATATCCAAATACTGATATTGGCAATTATATTTCTTACTTGAAGATACTGCGTTATTGTTATGCGTGCAGCTGAAGTGACAAGACACATATACCACCCTTCTTGACTGACACACTTGTTTGCAATGTTACCTGTCTAAAAAGATGAATGATAGAAGGAAAAAGAAGCAGATTTATTTTACGTTGGACAACAAACAGGAATAAATTGTCAGGGTACATCACTGATGGAGCATTATGTACTCAGAAACATAAACACATTTCTTAATTTATATATGCTTTCCTTAATTTTGTTTTCATTTATGTCTTTCTTTCTTGTACCTGTGGCACATATACCTTTGGCATTTCCCTGAAGAAATTATTTTGCTGGTGCTTTGACAGTCTATCTGAAATAACTGTCATCAGTTTTACAACCGGTGTTTCAGGTGCTTTTATTTCTTAGGTTATTTACTTGTTAATGCAAGCTTTACTTCCACACATCATGAAATAAGTTGCAAACGCTCAAAAGGCTTATGTTTTCTGTTGTTACTTTTTTTTCCTTTTTTTTCTCTTGTATTGAAACACTAGATTTTCTTAGTCCCTTGTACGAATTAGCTGTTTCTGTTTAAGTAGTAGCACAAAGATTTCCTAAACCTACGAATAGGTATGGTTATACAGCAGTTAAGAAACTGATCATTTTTTATTCTCTCTGCAGAGTGGCCCTGTGGCTGTGATCTACAGCCCTTAATCAAGATTTTTTTTCACTGTACTGCAGTAGTAAGACTGGAATAACTGACCCTGAGACAAGTATTTCTCATGTTCATATCTGCGTACGCACACACACATATATAAGCCCTGTATCCCAAAAGAGCCCAGGCTATTGGTCTAGTGGTAATCCATGCAAAAAACTGCTGTGTTTCCTATGGGCAAAGAAAAAAAAAATCTCCATCTGAAATATGTGTTAAAAACATCAAAGCAATCTGTACTGTGCAACATAAATTGAGGAATGGATCAAATGCGTCTGCATGGCGTGATTCCCACTAACTTCAATCAGTATTAGATAATTACAAATTCAGGATTTGAAGGCATATAGAGCTTTTATTTACTGCTCATTTTATAATTTCAAGATTTTAACATAAATTACTTCGAAAAAAATGTTGGCTATTTTACCTGACTTTAGAAATTTTAGAAATCATGTGAACAATTTTATTTCATTGAATTTCAGAACATTATGCTGTAGGTTCTGCTATACACATCAGAGCTGATGAGTATCTTAAAGTGCTATGCTGAAACATAAAAATCAGCTTAAAGGAGATAGTATTACCAGTAAGTATAAAGAAGTCAATAGCCTTATAACCTTTATCTATATGCATTAAGTCCTACCCAGGTTTTTTCACCAGTAACACAGAATTTAATATTCTTTGACTCCTCACAAGGGGTGTAAGCACCTTCCTGCAGTTATAGAAAGGACTTAAAAGACAAATATGCACACACTGTTATGCATATGCATAATATAATTAAGAGAAAGATACCTTCA
Source organism: Limosa lapponica baueri (assembly GCA_002844005.1). Classification (NCBI taxonomy): domain Eukaryota; kingdom Metazoa; phylum Chordata; class Aves; order Charadriiformes; family Scolopacidae; genus Limosa; species Limosa lapponica. Next base: position 52,586 of record KZ505800.1, on the reverse strand, counting down.
TACTCATAAAATTACTATGAGTGAAAAGTTGCTCTGTCCACACTTGTGAGAAAATAGTTTTTCGATAATATAATGAGTAAATACTTAAGATCAGTTTATCATATAAAACAAAATGAAGGAATGTATGGATAAAAGGTAAAAAGTAAAACTGGACATAAGGATAATGCAGACATCAGCAAGTATACAGCATAAAATATAAAAATAAAAACAGGAAAGTAATTGAAAGAAGAAGAGAAGTGTGGCCAGCAGGTCTCGCGAGGTGATTCTGCCCCTCTACTCTGCGCTCGTGAGACCCCTCCTGGAGTACTGTGTCCAGCTTTGGAGTCCTCAACACAGAAAGGACATGGACCTGTTGGAACGGGTCCAGCGGAGGGCCACGAGGATGATCAGAGGGATGGAGCACCTCTCCTATGAAGACAGGCTGAGAGAGCTGGGGTTGTTCAGCCTGGAGAAGAGAAGGCTCCGGGGAGACCTTATAACAGCCTATCAATATCTGAAGGGAGCCTACAGAAGAGCTGAAGAGGGACTCTTTGTCAGGAAGAGTGGTGACAGGACAAGGGGCAATGGTTTTAAATTGGAAGAGAAGAGATTTAGATTAGATATAAGGAAGAAATTCTTTACAGTGAGGGTGGTGAGGCACTGGAACAGGTTGCCCAGGGAAGTTGTGGATGCCCCATCCCTGGAAGTGTTCAAGGCCAGGCTGGATGGGGCTTTGAGCAACCTGCTCTAGTGAGAGGTGTCCCTGCCCATGGCAGGGGGGTTGGAACTAGATGATCTTTAAGGTCCTTTCCAACTCTAGCCATTCTATGATTCTATGATTCTATGATTGAAAGAAAAAAATATTCTGGCAATTGAAACAAAAGCAAACACTTAAGATTATGGAAGAAGTTTAAAGTATAAAAGAATGCAAAATAATAACCACATTGGAATGGATAAAAGGTGAGAATCATGGAATCACGGAATTGTTGGACTTGGAAGAGACATTATTAATGGGGAAAGATTTTCTGATTTTTGCATCCTTGCTTGTTTGATCATCTGTTTCTATCTTGGTTTTGTGTTTAAAATGCAATGGAGCAATTTAATTTTCATACATGTTTTGAAACAGCCTAGTATCTTTGAGCGGGAGCAGATCTACTTCCATGCATATAATCCCTCTGAGATGTAGTTATGTAGCATCTGTGTAAAGCAGTGATTTAGGAGAAAGTTTATACACATTGAAATCCTTAAAAGTTAAGCAAGAATAAACAGCACAAATAACTACCCAGAATTTGATAAAGACACAAAGGTTAATAATCCATCAAGATCCAGGTCCAGAGTCATCTATGTTCTTTGAAAGAGAATCCTTTTTGGTATCTCCATAGAATAATTACTGTTTGGTCTAGCACTTTTCTGAGTGGGAAGATCACAGCTCACAGAATCATTAATATCTTGCTCTACATTTCATGAGTTTTCCCTAGAGTTCTCGCATCAAAGTGCTGAGCAAGCTTAATGATGCATAGTTTGAGATTTGATGAAACCATAGCTTTAGCTGTTCTGGCTTCAGGTTGTATCAGAAAGAATACATCAAACAGATACTGCTTGTGCATAATTTGTCACATACGGAAAAAAGAATTGTTGAATATACGGTTATCCATGTAACTTTGTTAATACAATTAGAGAAGAAAAACATTATTACTTATACCACTTGCTTATCAGCTTCCTGTTATGTTCTCTTTGTCTTTGTACAACTCCCTACACTATGTAGAATTTTCCAGGATTTAGTCCTTAACCCAGTAAATGCAGTACACGCTATGTTAATGTAGCTGGTTTTTAAAGTATTAACAAAAGCACTTACCTACAAGTTTTAATAGACATCTCTATGGATTTTGAGTTTAATGATAAAATATTGAGAAATATGAATATGAAACTTGACAAGAAAAAAAACCCTAACAAGAAGTGTTGGTGTTTTTTGATTGGTGCAAGGTTTGGGGTTCTTTTTTTTGGCTGAGGGTTGCTTTTGTTTGGGTTTTATTTTTGGCAGAGGGAGAGGGCTGTTAAGATTATTCTGTAACTGGATTAGTTTTTCAATTAATTTATTCTTCTTTCCACAAAATTTTGCATGCTACATGCACAATCTGCTGTACCGCTTTGGTTTAAATGGCATAACAAAAAAATACTAATTTTAAGGAGGTTGTGTGGTAAATATAAGGATCTAATTACATATATTTAGAAGATCACTTAGCCAGTTTTCTGAGACATTTATAATTTATACAGCCATATTATTACGAAGTCTATCCTAAGCTAAGATACATTGGTACCATAAGGCTCTGGGTTGGCTTAGAGCAAGGGAAGAATAAGGATACACCTAGACCTTGTACACATAACTTCACCTATATATATGATGGATGAGACACAATTCATATTTTGAGAACACTTAGCTTGGAGTATAGCAGTGAATCACTTTGGGTAGGATTCATGTTGCCTAACTTTTGACATCTAAAATGTAAGTGTTGTGTCAAAGCTCATTATTTAGCCTTTCAGTATAATCAATGTGATGGACAAATATAAATACTTCATCCAAATTTTGAGATGATATTTAGTCTACAGCTGAGACTCCATGTCATAGTGGTGAAGAAAATAAGCTGAGCTAAATATGTTACCTCATAAAACTCCTTGGAGGCTGAAGGTATCGTCCTATGGTGTATGCTGGCAACTGCAACCTCTATTAAAGCTGCTTAGGGAATCATTCACAGATGATGCACGAGACTTATGGCTGATCCAAATGGCAAACTGTAATCTGAGGAACCTCTCCATCTAGAAAAAAAGTCTCCTGTGGAATTTCAAAAAAGGGGGCTGTATCTCCCTGCAAATACCATGACATGCCCCATTTATGTTATGATTGCACACAATCCTTTTTTCTTTTTTTCCCTTCTTGCTCGCTGTACTTGAGAATTGTTGTGCTCATGAGTTTTTCTGTTCACGAAAAATTTGTCTATTATTTTATATAGCTGGCATGAAATTTATTTGCCTTTTAAATAAAGATCAGTAGAGAGATTTAATAAATTCTGCAACTTGAAATATTTTCTACTTTATATTTTGGCAGTGAGAAATTAGCAGTCTGAATTTTAAGAAAGGCCAACAATGCACACACCTAAAACAATGATTTAATTTTATTTTCAAGCACAGAGCAATGTGCTCACATGGGATGCTTATCTTCTGCAAGCCTCAGCTAAACATTCAAGTTGAGTAACTTGAATTGTGTTGATATAAAGATACATTTATTTTTAGGAACAACGCTCTCTTTGGGGCACTAAAATCCTGGCTGTGAAGGCAAATTCACCCGTATTTGATGTTGATAAAGACATACAAGTGCTTTTATTTTCCTAATGCATGGTGAAGGTTTTCTGTTTCATCCACGGTTCTAGTACCCTGGGGGACACAGCCAGAAGCATGCTGAACTGCCAGAGTAGCACTTGGCTAAGAGTTTTACTACTTACAGTGCATGGTGAAAGCTAGTCCCTGTTATTCCTTATAGAGTATTAGAAAAGAAAACAACGTAGTCCTTTTGGATTTGTATGGATAAAGAAAAAGCTGGAACAGAAAACACAGTATCTAACCCTTTACCAAAGAAAAAATGTGAAAAATTAGAACAAGAAAAAAAAATAATTTAGATGTCAGAGTATTATTCCACAGTAGTTTTGTTTGAAAAACATTATTAAGCTAATTTCTAATACAATGTGTAATTGTTTCTTTAGACAAGTAATAAACAGACTTTGTTTACTTCCAAAAGAGAAAAATGAAATTATAATGAAATTCTAATTAACTGATATTTGGAAGATATTTCACTTGCTACTTGATTTTTTTTTTCAGGCTTTATTTATAATTGAGACCTTCTTTTCATAAAATTTAAAGATGTATTGTAATATGTGTGTAATAATAATTTTAACTTACATTTTATAGTCACCCAAGGATAAATATAGCATATATTAGTGGAGTACATAATAGAACTAAAATGAAAATGACATGCATAATTTTGCAAAATTAGCATTTCAAATTGTTGAAATGATGGATTGTAATCCAACCAACTCAATTTATAACCAGGAAGTATATAAGGGAAGTCGAGTAAATTGTAGATGTAGATAGGAGAATGGCTGTTAATTTGGAACATTTATTTTAATTAATAATATGATTTTTTTTCTTGACTGTGGTATTTTTCAGGCCAAGATAGTAACAAAACTCAAAAGCAGTTTCTTAACCCCACAGAGTCAAAGGAAACAGCTGGCTTTGGTGATCAATGGCAACAATTGCTGAATCTTAGTTTGTTTTGGTGGGTTTTAGTGGAGCTATCTGGAGACGCAAGAAAGGCCATTTTTCCTCTACAGCTCTGGACTATTCAGATGGCAAATTCATGGATTCTCAGACCACAAAATAGACAGAAGTTGAGGAAAATCATTATTGAGCATCCATAACTGCAAACCCACAATACAGAGGGTTTTCAGAAGAACATAAAGGTAAAAAAGAAATCCTATTGAAACACAAGTGACAGAGGCAGAATGATGAAATCTTTTTTGAATAACAATATGCAGTGTTGAACTTTTTTCTAAGACCTTCTTTCCCTAATCTATTCCAAGGGCTATTTCCACCACTGGAAGTGTTCAATGTTAGGAAGGAGAGGTCTTGGAGCAACCTGAACTAGTAAAAGCTGTCTCTATCCATGGTGGGTGGTTGGATTAGATGATCTTTGAAGGTTCCTTCCAACCCAAATCATTCTATAATTCCATGATCCCATGATAATCTTGTAACTCGCTTGTTTGAAATTAAAGGCTTTTCCCCTTTCTTAGATATGAAAATATCTTTTTGTTAGATTTAGGAAACAATTTAAACATTGCCTAAGTATTTAATGGCATTTTAAATGTACCTATGATGTTCACAAATAGTTAACAGTTATGACGAAGAATCTCTAGGAGGCAGCTTGGATGAATCAGAAGCTTCATCCAAAGATTCTAGATAGATGGATACTCAGGGTTTTTTACAGTTGCTACTTCATAGCACAAGCCATTCCTCTGGTGTCACCAACAGTCCTGTCTCTGTCACCCCGCTCCAAACAAAACACACACCTCACTTCAAACAAGCTACAGAGCAAATTATAAGAGATGTTAGTAAAAATGCAGCTTTCTGTCTATTATGCACCTTGCTCAATATTTCTGCTGGATGGATGATGAGGCAGAGCAATGCTGTGAGTAGACGTTATCTCCTTCCCAACCATCTCAGCTCTTCTGCTGTATCATACTAAGGATACTTGTGTCCACACAAGATATTTCCCATTCATAACATTATCTAAAGCCTGCTCCATCTCATCGGTTTGTTTGTATTGATTTCGTTGCACTCTGGATCACATCATTGCCTTTCTAATCTGCAGTGAATAAGTAGCTAGTGGTATTGTTTTATACTTAGGACTAAATGTCTTTATAATGTTTTTTTCAGTCAAACTCTGAGGGGAGCTGGGGAAGTCACTTAGGTTACTACTCAAATCCTATTAAGAAACATTGGGTGACATATTTAGTCGTCACAATTAGTAGGCGACTAATTCATATGTTGCAAATAATTTATCTGAAGTGTAATGATCCTGATTGCTGCTGATTCTGATGTGTTTATGAAATTGCTTAGTCATCCACCAGTTCCTCCATCTGATCGTGTAATGTATATAGCTACCTTTATCAAATTTACTGACCGAAATTATAGAAACGGTTGCTAATGAATGGGAAATGGCAAATAGAAACCAACTTTTCATGTGTATAACTATGTAATTTGTCAGATATTTCTGGAATTTCACTTTCAGTAAACAACAATAACAAACTCTTTGTACATGCTGATGAAAAGATCTGATGGTTAAACCTGTACAAAACTGTGACTAGATAAAAGTGTGAATTTTGCAAGAAAATTCCTATATGGTCACAGCTGAAACCTCTGAATTTTGAATACAACCTTTCTTAATTGGAACTATATTTTTACTTAGGAAAAATATAAAGATGCAAGGTTATGTACATTATAGCTAGCTTTGTGGAATAAATGTTCTTACCTAAATCCATTTCTGTGTAAGAAGATCATTGACCGTGTTTGTGGGTTGACTACTTTGGCCTTGGAGTGACAAAATGAATATTAGCAAAATCCAGTTCAGTTTAGGAGGAAGGCACACATAAATCACAATCAATCAATCAATCGATCAGTCAATCAAACAAACAAATTATGCATGTACACGCACGTATATGTCTTATATATATTTATTTAAATTAGATAAAGATATCAGAGACAGGTAGAGATGATATATGCACAGATATAGATACAGATATAGGCACTCTGTTTGGGGAAGGTATATTTTGTGAAAGGCAATATACCACATATAGAGAGTGATAATGAGTTTAGTTTGAAAAACGCGTATAAGCAAATTCAGATTAAAAGTTTTAAAATAAAAAAAAGGACCAGAAAAAAAAATAAAGAAAAAAAAAAAGATGAGGTCATAAGCTAACCAGAAAACAAGAGAAATAATGATGCTTCCCCTTGTTGATTTTTTTATTGTTTCGAAGCCAATTTTACATGTAGATCTATAGCTAGTGTTTTGTCCCGGTATCTATTATTTCACATGCACTACAGGACTGAACCAGCAAAACTGACACCTAGACAGCATAGTATTAAAATGCAAAACCATTTCCAGAAAGCTGTGTTTGGTATGTCAAAGCACAGTCAACTTGCATTAGCTAAGTAAATCTGTACTGCATCACTGAACATTAGCTCTATTTCATCCATTAAGGTGCAGATTGCTTATTGTGTTCCCAGGGCACTTTTATATGAAAGAGCAATAGTACTGTCTGCCAAAACGGTCTTGCCCTGTCAGAGCAGTTTTAATTGAGCTGAGCCATAGGACCCTGCCCAGTGCTATTACAGAAGCAGAGAACCATTTGTTGAATAGCACTCTATGAGATTATAGCTGTTAAGAGTATAATGGACAGTTACTTTAATATCCTACCCATCTAGGACACTATAAACATGTCCATAGGTAGTCATTTTAACTAGCTATTCTGTTTCCTCAAACAGTGTGGGTCTAATGCTTTGTGTCTATCTTTTATGTGAAATTACTGCTTGTATTGTTATCTGTTCTGTGCTCATGGGAGGGAGATAGAAGAGGTTGTCTTTCAAAAGCAAACATTTACTGTTTAAATTCCTTCTGCTTCTCTAAAGCAACTATATTACCCAATTAGAATGAAAACTAATAGGATTTAAACATTTTATATATTTTTCCAATGAAAATATGTTCATGATTAAATGGAAAATCTAGTTGATAAGGGAAATATTTTATTTTCAAGCTTATGAGAGCTGACTGTAAATAATGACAAATATAAACAGGCATAAACAGGCACCTGAAAATTTACTTTTCCAATTGTTTTATTTGAGTAGTTCTGATATTTGAACATACATCACTTAATTTAAATCATTCCTTTTTAGTTTCAAATTGATTTACAAACTAGCATATCAGCAGAGCAGCATGACTGGAAAGAAACCAAATAATTACTAAGTACTTCCCAGCAAGCTTATGTAAGTTTGTATATGGAAAAAATTAAAATAAAATCATGAGTCATCAAAATGAAATTAGAAATGCAAGTACTTTCCCCAGCTGTTGAACACAGGACAAAAACAGAAGCCCCCTTCATTTTGTATCTCTGGCAGACCATCAGATACCAAGTAAATAGATATGATGATTTCTTCTGATGATGATGATTTTTGCAATCTCATTAATTCAGTTTAACCAGTTTATCTATGTTGGGCAGAAAAATGCTGTGAATGTAGGGCACATTGTACTTCCATTCTCTAGAGATAATCTAATGTGTTTGCTCAGCACTGAAGACTACTGGAGAATTGTAGAATCATTTGGATTGAGAATCATCAGTTTGCAAGACAATGGCATGGTGAAGACCAGAACATGGAGTTATTTTTTCAGAGACAGAACCAAAAAAACCCAACTCAACAAAAAAAAACCCCAAAAACCACAAGCTAAGACAGGATGGGACAGCCTTTATAAATTATTAAGGTTAAAGTTGAATGCTCCCTGACACATTCTTTACAGCCAACAGAGAGAAAAACTGACCTAAAAGACTCGATTTGTCTAATTTTTTTTTATTTTTTTTTTTACTTCCTGTAACGATAAAATGAATCACTGTCCAGAAATGCCTACTTCCTTTGAAAAGATTTTGACCTATGTTTACAAAATATTCTTGAATGATGAAGAAACTTAAACAACAAAACAAAGATAGATACACTTTTTATCTATAGGTATTTTTGTAGGAGTCCTTTAATGAGTTTTATACTAGTTCATGTATCCAAAGTGCAAATCACAGTCTTTACAATGTATAAACATTGTAAATATTGTGAGAAAAGCATTTATGCTTAGGGCATCTTTAATTCTCTTTCCAGGAAAGGTTAATAGGCATAGACTGTTTGGAAATTGTTGTTGTGGACTTGTTAGACTTGGAAAAAACCCTAAAATTCAGATTGTCTGTAATAAAGGGAAACATAGTTACTAAAGGAGTGTTCATCAAAACAGATTATACTTTAACAGTGACTTTTTATCTCACGAACCAGAAAGACAGCCACCTCTTCATAAGCAACAGGACTAGTACCAGAAATCTGCTAGGTAAATAATGTTATAGATTAAATGAAAGTTAACAGCTCATTTAGAACTCATAGCTACCTGAAGAGCAAATCTACAATGAAATCTAAACATATAGATCAATCAATTATTTTCACTCCTACACTGCTTTTCTTTTCCAAGGCACAAATATTTCCACCTTCAAAGAACAGCAGAAACTGGTATAGGTCAGTTGCTTGTTTTAATACAACATTATGTTAGAGGAAATAACTGTAGTATTTCACTTTTCAAAAAACACACAAATATGTAGTTTTTAAATCTACTTTCGCAAAGTCACAAAACAAAAATAAAAATAAAATTATTAAAAATTGGAGATTTCTATTTCCCTGTGCACTTGTAAGAAGCTCTGAAAGACCATGTCCCTCGTAGTCCCCCTCTTCACTTGTTGAAGTCTCATAAAGCAAGTAGCTCAAATGCTTCCTGGCATTTGGAGGTAGTCTTATGCTACTGCCCTCCCGCACTACACTCTCATTCTTCCCATCTCATTTTGTCCATGCATTGTCTATCATGTCCTAATCCTCAGTGAATCAATCCATCCAACTGTACTGCTAGAAAAGTAAACATTTTTCCCCCCTTGAATGTCTGTTTTCCTACCTTCCTTTCCCCTTCCATCTCTTTGTCTCTTCCTCCTTCCCTTTGTCCCTTCCCTTTGCTCCTCACATTCTCTCTCTTTCTAGTTATTTTTTCTTAGGGGTTACAAGGGGTGAGCTGCATGCCAGAACTAGTGCAAGGGATTATATAGGAATTTCTCCTATAGAATAGCAGTGTTACCACTGCATCAAAGGATGACAAACTCAGTAGCAGCAGAATATTTGACTGACCTCTCAGCCTGAGGGACTTTTGCCCTGATAGGTCTAGCCCTGACCCTTGCAGCTGTGGGGGGGCTGCAATTGTAGGCTGTACACATCTACAACATGTTGGACCTACAATGACCTACAAGACCATTTGTCATCCCTGTAGAAAACCTGTAAAATGAAAGCAAGCAATTCTAAGTCACTGTTAGAGTATGTGAAAAGTATTTTTAATCACTTTTTCATCACCAGGGAACCTTTAGATTCTGGTTGAACATCTCTGTAGAGAGAGGAGGCATATCACTCTAGGTCAAAATTGAAATGACAGCTGGGTAGTGGTCCACTACTATTTAAGACGTTGTGTACCAACCTATTTTGTCTGTCTTTTTTTATCCAAGTTCTATTAATCTCTTCCAACTGACTGTACACTAAAAATGGATCCCCAGAAACTTAATTGCTTCAGACTCTATTTACTAGTCTTACTCAAAATCAAATTTGGCTGATGTAGGGCAGGTGTTGCTAAATAATGTATTGTGAGTAAATTCATCATCAATGGAGAATTTGAAATCTGTTCCAAATAGCAATACAAACACACAAGATATGGAAATTCCATGTTTTTTCAGCTGTCTTAGCTAAATTATCATGTATCAACAATATTTGAATTGTAGTGACAGCACATTTTTTTGTTTTGTCTCTTATCAGTAAAAAAAAAGCATGCTACATAATATAATAATACTTTGTTGCACTCTTCTCCATATCATTGACATTACTAAATTAAAATAATTTTCTCCTTTCTATTGTTTTAATAACTTCTGCTTCTATTTTGAGACCACAATGGAAATTGAAGGAAAACAAAGGACACAAAGTTGATTACATATTGTACCAGGGACTTCACTGAAAGAAAATTAATATAAAAGAAGCTGTTAGGTTGTCAGACCTGACACAGACAAATAGCATGCAGATATTGTGGACCTAAGATATTTTGAAAACCGTAAATGACTCCCTTTCTACTTAAATGAAGACACTGTTGTAGTCTTGGATATCACTGAATGACAGCAGTGGAAAAATATAACACAGAAGGCCATTTCTTTGCAATACAAAAAAGGACTGAAATTTAAAAAGCAGCTTGGAAAAGTTTGCCACAATTTGCTTCTGTGCATTGTAATACCTTGAGTGGGTTGATGACAGAGAGATAGAAATCTTCCTTTCTCATCAGTTGCCAAGGGTATGTAACAGTTTAACAGTATTTGCACAACAGAAATTTGGACAAAACCTGTTCCTAAACTGTTTCAAGGTTATTTCTTTTCAAAAGTGACAAACAATGAGATTCAAAGCTTCTCAAAACAAGAAAACAATGTCTGTGCTTTTGTAGATGGTGCAATCGTTAAAGTTTGGTGCAATGGTATTAAAAGAATTCCACAAAAAAAATAAAATAAAAATCAAGGCTTTTAAATTATTCACGTAATACTCTGTGTTGATCAAGTTACGTGTGAGATGTAGAGTTATGATGTAGATAGAGCTACAGCAATTGTGGGACTTGTAAGGCTATTACATTGTGTAATAAGTGATAGCTTTAAATTGAGCCTTTCAGGGGAATTAATATTTTTGGTTGGTAATAATATCTGATATATTATTTGGGTATTTGTTGTATGAAACCAGAGTTGTTTTAAATAATACACTTAAAAAAAAAAATGAGTTTACAGATAGCAGAAGATATTTTATTTCATATACTTGATACAAGGTACTGTGGCTCCATACAGATGATGCTTCATCTTGTAAATTAAAAAAGAATAAGGTTTATTCCCCCCAGAACCTTGTACTCAAGAAGTGATCATTTTTCCTTGCTAAAAATTTATCTGAGTGGTGACTAGTTCACTACCAAATGTCCCTAGAGTCTCTTAGCATGTAAGCAGTTTTTAATCAGATCTTCCTACTGACTTAAGTGATAAGTTTATTTAAGAATTGATGGCACAAAAAAAAAGCTCTTAGTTGTAATGTACCTCCACTGATAACTACCATCCACAAACCATACCATTCTTTTATGGCAAGCACACGGCAAGCACACAGCAAGCACACGGCAAGCACACAGCAAGCAAGTAATGATGCACAAACATCTGCCAAACACATTTCTTTTCATGACAGTATGGGTCTTTTGGTTTTTCACATTGCTCTAGTGAGAAATTCAGCTAATCAGCTAATTTTGCTGATATCTGGCTCCAGGCTGAGAAAAGGAAAATTTAAGATTAAATCAAATTGATTTGTGCATGGTAGAAATAGCCTTGATACCAGAATATTTTAAAATTGCCATGTATTCTCTCTGTTTTTCAATTCCAAGTTTCATTTATCCTCACTGATTTTAATTGAAACCATTTTTATTCAAAACCAAAACACATGAGATAATCAGTTTTATCAGATGTAAAGCTTTTGTAATCACTTTGGAATAACCCAAATTATCTGGAAGAAGAGGAGGGCAGAAAGAAGCGTAGGGGAAAGGAAAATGGAGCACTGTCCCGCACAAAATGAGGAGAGATGGTGGATGATGAGTAATTTTATTTGTTGGGTCCATAATCTCCAGTTGAAAAAACTTATGCTGTCATTATTAGTTTTCTAATTACATTAGGATAAGATAGTTGAAAATGAGTTGACACCTTTGTCAATTCCAATTAACTTGGAATAATTCTACAAGACATTTGTTCCCAACATCTTTGATTCATGTAGACCTCAAATTATGGGGAAAGAAGCAATTAAAATAATGTTGGAACATCCCCTGTTGTTGCAAATCAATTAAAAACCAATGTTTTATAATACAATTGTAAAATGAAAAGCCATGTGCTTCTGAACTCTGTGTGAGTCTGTGACTATTCTTTTACAAGAAATTACTGGAAATTCTTATAAATAATACTTAAGAAAAGTTTAGGAAAAAAGGTTTCTTATTTAAATTCACACATGATGTGAAAAACTGACTGTAGGATACTCAAATGTGAATAGTAGTTTTGCATAATGCTTTGAGGGGTTAACTTGCAATGTAGTTGCAAAACTGTCTATATGTTTTATGTATTTTTATAAATATATATGTAGGCAAACTGTAAATATTCATCTTTGAAAGTAATGCAAGCTTTCAAAAAAGGTAACCATCTACAGATTATTGTAAACCAAATTAGAATTGACTGCAAATTCCAAGCATTTCTAAAAATAGCCTGCTAGCCCTTGTGTTGGTAGAAAAATGAATCTCAGACGTCCTCAAAAACTGCATGTTGTAATTAGATTAATAAAATACATGACAGAAAAAATAAAAAGGATTTTTTTTTGTTCTAGTTATGAAACTCAAACTCTACCTTCATATGTAATGAAAGAAAGAAAATAATACACTGTGATGGAAAATTAGGAGCTTTGAGATATCATTGTGAATAAATTGAATAAAGAAGGTATAGAAGTGGAGGGAGGGAAGACAAGAGATTTCACCTTTTACAAGGAAGGTAATGAACTTCAAATGACAAATATTAAAAAAAAAGTAGAGAAAGAAAGATAAATTATAAAGTCGGAAAGAAATGTAAATTAATTTATATTTAAATGTAAAGAAGGAAATATGTTTCATTCATTGTGAATGAAACATACTGCTTATGGCTCAGCAAAATTACAGCACACAGAACAAACTCTGGAATTTCTTTAGAGTAAGACTGCACTGCTTCGTAACTTGCCTTTCATTCCTAGGTCCTGGTCCATGATAGTCCTCCCTGCCTTTTAGAGTAAACCAGCTAGTTCCCTGAGAACAAAGTCCATTTGTGGCTCTAAGACAGTCAGCAAATCTACTGCCTAGAGGAAGCACAGGTGAGACTGGACCCAGTTTGGCTGCCTTTTTCCTAAACATCTTTCTACTATTTTCCCAGCAAATGTAGCAATGGGAAGTACCTTTTTCTCATGCCAAAATCTTCAGGATATAGAGAATGTATTCTGAATAATAATTAACATAACTCCTTCAACTTTTTATAATTATGACAGAGAATAATATACTTTGGAACAAATATGAATTTCTGCTACAAGCTCAGGGCTCATAAGAATTCTTCAGGAGGAGGAGAAATTGGATTATTAATGTACGGTGAATCTGTGAAAAGGCAAGGACTGTTGTAAGATGTATCAAGACAGGTAATTACATGAGAAATAGCAGGCGTTGGTGAGATCTTACCTGAAGTAAGATTTATAATTCTGTTTAATAATGAGAAACCTGAATTCAGACTAAATAAGTTAGAGAGAATGCTATTATAATGAACAGGTAACTGGAAAGAAAAGAAGTATATCATGTAGAGCTTAAGAAAGCTGGCACTGAATTTAATTGCTGTTTAAATTCACTAAGGAAGAAGACAGAGAGAGGGTAATATTTATGGGGGACAAAAAAGAGCTATTTAAGCTAAGATAAAGTAAGAGAAAGTTATTTGGTTGGATATGACAATATTGGCAGAAGACCATAGGAGTACAAACTAAACGCAAGAAAAATGAGTGGCACCTTAGAGGATGTTTTCCTATCTTTAAAATGACACAGTTGTAGAACAGGTTGTTCTAGAAGACATGGGCACAAAAAAATTATAGTTTTTAAATCACCACCATCAAATCTTGGAAAAGATATTAGAGAACTTATTGCACTGAGAAAAATTTATTCACGTCCCCTGCCATTATACCCCAAGATGCTGCATATATATGTATATATATTTGTTTATTTATTTTTTACTGTTATACTGAAAAGGATTGTAAATATAACACTATGAAGATATAGCAAAGTAGAGGCAGCAATGTTACTCACCACTGTGAGAAGTTCTCATTTTCTTTATTGCGCATTCACTTGGGATATTTTCTGTAAATAGATTAGATATTTACCTCAAAAGAAGAAATAAACATTTGTTTTTCCTTGCAACAGCATTGTTCTTGTCAATAAAAGTTTTATATAACTTCCGCTGGAGCACTTTTAAAATTTTAGCAATAAAATATTTATTGGCTGCAATAAGAGGAAACTCTAGAGAGGTATGTACCCTGGTTTATTTCAGTAGAATAAAATATTGTCCAAATATCAGAGAAATAGTTGCTATATTCATGTTCCTTTAAAGTAGAAATAAAACAATGGAAGTAGGTGGCAGCATTTTTTTCCTATACAGAGCATTCCTAAATGAGAATAACTTACAAAGCTTGTAGAAAAAAAGCAAAAGTACCGGTAAGCTAGGGGAAACGGAGTGTGGGAGGGGGAGAAAGAGGGGGAAGGAAGGGGGAAAGAAGATCTAAAATATACTATTTTTAAAGCGAACTGAAGAGAATAAAGCAAAGAATATTTGCTTCATCAACCAGACCGATATTTTACCATTTAAAAATTATGTTGTAAAAATTGCCATATAACAAGTTTAAGGAACTATTAGACTATCATAGTAAATCTTACTAAATGTTGTAAAAAAATAGTATCATAAAAATATTTTTCCAACTCTAATATTTTTTATTATGACATAGAATAATAAATTTTAACAGCCTGATTGTATCCATACCTTATCTCTTTAAGTCATGAAACTGTAAGTCTGAAAGAGCTCTCAAGTGGCCATCTAGTCCATTCTTCTGGTCCAGGGCGGAATCATCTACACTTATGCCATCCTTGATGCTTTAAATTTGGTCTTAAAGAAGTCTGGTAGTGAAGAATGCACAGTCATCCAAGGCAATTTACTCCAAGTTACTATTAAAAAGTATTTTCCTCATGCATGACCTAAATCTTCCTTCCTTTGGCTATCATCCATTATTTCTAGATAATTCACTGCAAACTTGCAGAACAGATTGTGACTTTCATTTGCTGTAGAAATCTTTCTCGATGTCTGTTACCATGCCTGCTTTTCTTCCTCTCCTCTCAGTCCTTCAGCCCATCCAACTTCTTGTATTTAGGCTAAAGAAATGACACTCTTTCACAAGTTCTCTGATCACTGAATCACAATTTTGTTTTTTAGTAGGAAACTTGCCAGTGATTTTTTTACTCTCTTTGTAAGATGCTAACTTTAGCAATAATATTTCCTGATTAAGGAGGTTGATAACAGCAAGCAAGAAACATCAAATCCAGCATAGTTTTTGCATATGAATAGGCATATAACTGAGACTCCTGAACAGATTTTGGCAGTTGAATTCCATAAGGTCAGCATAAATGTACAAAGTCAAAGGAATAATATTAATTATAATTAAACAAAATTTATTATGAACAATTAAGAAGGTACAATAATGAGGCAAACCATATGTCTTCCAGACAAATTTTAAAAAGCGGCTTCAAAGCAACCACTGAACTTGTTATTACTTACACAGAATTAAGAAATTACTCCAGAAGAAGTTCTATATCCATGTATTGCTAATTTTGCTTCAGTTTTCTTTTTTATACCTCTTTTCACACCTTAGACTTGATAAACATTTGCCTTCCATTTTCTTTAATCTACTGCTTAAAAATTCTCATTCTATTTTTGGCATAATCCTTGAGCCTCTGTTTCATCACAGGTAGATTAATTTCAAAAATTTCTGGTTAGCATGGACAGAATCAAACCACAGGTTTGATCAAAATAATTTTATTACTACAGTTGGATCTGAACTGCCCAACTTTTGCTACTAAGGACTAACACCACTGTTCTTCATACATGAAATACCCTTATGAAAAAGAAGATATATCCTTGTAAATGAGTAAGATTGGAGAAAGGTTACTTTTTAACTCAAAAGAGGGTAAAAATATCGTGAACTACATAACCCTAGTTCAACCAATGCATTGAAATTGAGATTGGAGCAGGAACTGATCTATCTGACCTTTTTAAGAGGCAGGGTCCCACTGGATCATTTTCTCTCTTGATTGCTTTACTTGTGTGAAGGTGATTCCACACTTAACAGAAGCTGCTCTGTCATACAACATCCAAGAAGATAAAGCCACATTGAAAACTTTTTTCAGATAACAAAATGCTCCATAGTGTGTTATCAGCCATCAGCAAAGTGGACAGAGATTTGTTTTTGCTATGCATCTGATAGCTTTTTTTTTTTCCTGCAAGTATTTCACAGTAGAATTTATGAAGCAATCTTCTAGATGTACAATGTATGTACAATGGAAGTTCTATAACACTAAAAAGGTAGAATATATTTCACGTTTTTCATGCTCTCAGTATACTCTGTGAATATTTGCCATGAAAACTGTGCTGCACCGCGGACTTGAGAATGATGTCTAAAACTGATGTCCCTGTAAGATTACTTTGTGAACTGGGAGATTCTTTAATATCTAATTCTTTCTGATGAAGGCAACTTTACTGTCCACAGCAAAATTCTTCTGTACATTGGGTTGACAGCTGCATTCAATATAGGCCTAATTAACATTATGCCGTATATCTTGATGCAAATAGTATTACCATGGTTTGAGTTTTGTGTTACTTGAATAGTTCCATTGATGCAGATATGCCAATTGAGTAGTTAAATTTGCATTGTAGACCAATCCATAAGCATCACAAAATCACATAAAACCTCTGCAGACAGCTCAATATGTTGAATTAACTTTAACTAATCTGAATTCCCATTCATTTTCAACCTGAATATTTTTACTTGGTACATAAATTTGATGAAAAATTCATGTTCTTTGCCTTTCATGGTCCTGAGCACTGAAGTATTTCTGTATTGTAGTATGTGTTCATCTATTTGTTGCAACTTACAGAATGGTTTCTCTGGTTACTATTTAAATTACTCTTTTAATTTAATCCCCTCCCCCACACCAACAAAGCTCTCTTTAGTGTCTAACATACAGTCTAGTAAGAGAGAAACAGTGTTTTTAACCATGGGAGAGTCCCCATTAAATGTTTCATTTTCTGTCTTTCCCTGGCAAAGATGTCATTTAAACCTTGCATTCCTTAACTTCTGACTGCTTGAGTTTGCCATTTAAACAGTGTACTTTCAAGGTATAATTTAGTATGATATTCTTGAGATTTTGGCTACTTTTTATGTAAAGGTTTTAAAAATTCATGCAAAACATCATATCACTTATAATAAAACACATTAGCAGGTTCTGAACTCTGGAAATTCAGTAACAGGAGACAAGTATCTAGCAGCTGATTTCATCAGGTAGCTATGTTATCTAAATGTTTCCTCAGAAGGAAATTTTTTTTTTGGAGTAAAGTTATCACACATTCTGCAGCACCTCTCAGGTACTGGGATGATTTGGTTTTAAACACCTAATTTAGATACCTTCAGTGTTTCTCCATGTGAGGCATATGCTTAGGCTTCTGTCATAGTCAGTGGAATATACTTACATTCTGCTATTATTGTGGCATGATGCATGTATTTTTCTGGGGGGAAAAAAGAGAAAAACTGCTTTCACAAGACTAGGAAATACTATTTCTGCATGCTTCTGGGGACCTTCTTCCCCACAAGCTTCAAGTATCAGAGGACAATTTTGTAAACAGAGATGTGAGACTGATATGCAAGACAAGATTTATTCTTGTAAAAATGTATAACAAGATTATTTCTTACTTCTGTGTAACAGAGAGGAATGATTTGGGGAAGCCACATAAATAAAACTATTCAAATAATGCAGGTGTGCTTCTTTGCTATTTATGGAGCTTATATTTCATATGATACATGAATGATTTTAACTTGCTATATCAGCAAACTAGAACTTTAACAGTGTTTGATGTTGTTGCTCTCTTCTGTGCATGTTTACAGCATAGCTTGTAAAACTTCTGTTTGTGGTAGTGAGTGGAAAATGTTTTGTGGATCATGGTATAAGGCTCTCTGGACTAAACATCTTTTATTTAATACTGTCTATGACTACAGGGAGCTGGGGTTGACTCAGATGTCCCTGCCAATCACATTTTCCTGGGAGCTTACTATTACTTTCCTGTTTTTGATCTATGTTACCAGATATTTGACAGGAAAAAAACTCATTTCAAATACTTAAAAGAGATTAAACAGTGACTGTTTTAGATTGAGTTTGATGTGATTTGTCATTGAAAGATAACATATTTGTGATACAGCATGCTGAGATTCATGTGCTAAACCCACGGCATCTGATGTTCCATTTAAATTCTTCTAAGTTAACATTCCTTTGTCCATGGGAGGATACTAGCCAAGTTAATCTACTGAACGGTTATCATGCTTGACTGACTATTTGGATCCATTGTATTTGCGTAACTTAACATATTTCTGCGAATGACTGAAGCTTCTAATCACTTTTAAGGGAGAGAACAATGACACTTTAAAATGGATTTATTTCATGCAAAATGTAAGAAGACTTGACAGGTAGAGCAAAGTGAAAAAGATTAGTATTTTGCTGGTTTGTCTCCTCCCCCTTTTACATCATTGGTTTTTATATTAAGGCAGTACAATGACAGAAGGGAAAGAAAAAAAAGCACTTTTGGCGACTCTTTCAAAGCTTAAGAGATTGTGCTAGGGTTTTTGCAATTTTGTAATGGAATGAGTCACAATGCAAAAACAACAGTAGTCATGAAATTGGATTTTGAATTATTTTTTATTATGGTTCATTTCCATAGAAAATGCAGATTTTAAAACTATACTTCAAAATCTTCAGATATAGTCAATAAAAGCTGGATTTACTTTTATGCACAACATAATTATGTACATCTGATTCTGATTTCTGTACTTTATTCTGTAAAGAGACAATTTCCTATTAGCCTATTAAAAAATGCATTATCTCTATCCACTATTTTACTCACCCAGATGAGAAAGTGGACAACAAAACAAGAGCTTCACTATTTTTGGATTGTGAGCTTCCATCCATCAACAGGAAAAAAAGAGAACAAAAATTAAGAAGAGTTTTTCCCTCCCCCCTAGTGGAAAATTTAATGTTTTGACATTTGGTTCTGCTCTTAATTGGACTTGCTATATAATATGGATGAGTAGGACATTCACCAGGAAGATTCAAAGTCTATCTTTAGTCTACAGAAAATTTAACTAATTTTGCCACAGAGCAAATTTCTTTCAGAAAGAGAAACTGAGAAACAGTAGTCTCAGAACTTTGCTTGGGACTGTCCTGGTCTGAAGTAAAACAGAACCAACTTTCTGTTCCGTAATTTTACATCTTCGCTAGGCGTTTTCCAACTCTCTGAAATTAATGGCATTTTGTGGAGAAAACTGCTTGTTCTCAGAGTGAAGACCAATGTTTGTGCTACGTGCCAAGGAATAGTGTGCAGAAAGGCTCTTGCTTATACTTACTGCTATAACAACGAAGGTCAGCCAATTTCATTATTTGCCCCGTTAGAGGGTCGGAAATGGGAAAGCATAGAAGGGTCACATCTGTGGGGAGGAGCAGACAGGACAAGTGACCCAAAGCTGACCAACAGGGGTATTTACCCTTTTGTACCTTAAATCAGACTATCTCTCAGTTAGACCTGCAGATCCCAACTCTTTACTACAGTCTGTGAGAGAGATTACTTTTTTACTAAATTATTGAATCCAAGATTCGTTCTCCTACTTCTGCTTGCATATGTAAGGATGTAAAATGTTTCACGTAGAATGATTAAGCTGTATTGAATTTGGGTCCAGGCTTTCTTGCAGCAATACATCCCCATTTATTAAAATCTATTTGATCCAGTTCAGTCTATATCTATTGCCAGTTCCTATGTTCGTAGAAATCACTTTTTCAGGTCATTATAATTTACACATGCTTTTAGGACATAAGAATTTTGTCTCTGATCTGTACAAAGTCTGAAATAAATCAGAAGAAATATACCCATTATAAGATAATTTTACTTTTTTGAAAAGAAAATAAAATTGCTGTTATAAAACAGTGAATACTATAACTAGCTTTTTGTTGTTTGCATTATCATTCCTTTATCATTATTTCTATTATTATTCCGTTTGGTTATACAGTGAATGAGGGGAAAGTGAAGCAGAATAGCTTATAATATAACTTTATGATGTAATCGAGACTCTTGTATACTATTGGTAATCATATCACTCAGCTCTGACAATCTCAAATATTTTATCTCTATTAAATATACTTAGCGATATCATTACACCCATATTGAGTCATTTCTCTTAACTGGTAAACTGATTGAAACATTTTTCATATCTTCTATAGCAGTATGCTAATTACATATTTTTGTACTATTTCATGGGAATATAGTCATTACATCAATGTTTTCTAAGACAACCTGTCAAAATAATTTGCTCCAATGCAGCTTAAGCAAATATTGTGTAAGGGTAAAGTAAGCAATTTTGAAGTGTTTTCTTTGGCAATAACCCTTTTCTCCTCCTTAAGTTCTCAAATCTTTAATTCTGATTTGTATCAAAGCAGCATTTTAAAATTCTGAAACCTCAGAAGGAAACATTCTATGTTTCAAGCAGTTTTATCTTTTTAAAAAATGTGCAGAAGATTGAAACATTAAAAAAACCCATGGATATTTGTCTTCCTATTTCCAGATAAATCGCAAGATATTCTGTGAAGTGAGAAGTATGTTTACACACAATCAAGCACGTAAAAGCGCTGTAATCTAGATGGAAGAAATTGATTTGTAATGCTGCATGAGCCCATTGATTTTCATTCTGACAAAAGAAAATAGCCTCACTGACTACAGTCAATAGGAAATGAGGTCCTTTCTCTGAAGTTAAGTGTATACTTCAATGATCTGATAAACACATAAGCAAGCAGATGCCATCACCTAAACTACAAAAAACCCACCCCAAACAACAACCCAATAATCACACCAGGTACACTGTGCAGCATTACTCACTGCACCTTTCACCCTTCACATCGTCACTGCACCTTTTCACGTTGAGAAGAGAGCTAAAGGTGATTGAAATGAGGAGTACTTCAAATCATGGCAAGCAAGTGGTAAGTTTGTTGCATACAGTATAGTCAATGATTTACTGCTTGTAGATTTTGTTAGTTCTACCAGGTTGTGAGGATTTCTAGAAGTCTATAACATAGGGTTTGAAACAGCAAACACATTCGACAAATTTAGGAGCAGTGTAAGGTTGCTAACATCTACAAACACTGACATAGTCACAAAAGGAAAGTCAACTTTTCAATCTGTAACTTCTAAATGACCTAGGAAAAGCATTCAAATATTATGTTGTGCTACTGTTGTGCTAGTGTTGATATGTACTGTCCAAGATGTAGGTGTTTAATTCTGTTCTGTCCTTCACAGAAATTTTAAGTGATGGTCCTTCTTTTACGCTTTTCCTTGATAGCCTACTTGTTGCAGCACTCACATGTATTGGTTTGACTCTTACTCCAATGTATTTGGACTTGAGTAGAGGTTAAACACATCAGAAGACAAATTGGCAAATAAGATTCGCAAATGTCTTTGAATACTCTCTGATGAAGCTGCTTCATTTTGTCTAAATATTTTGTTATTCTTTTAGTGAAAACTCAAGGTGGCAGTCAGACTGAAATATTTCTTGTGAATCCATTTCATTTTCATCTTAAAAAAATAATTGCCTTGTATCATTTCTTTCTTTTGAAATGTCTATAAAAAATCTAAACTCCCTGTTAGATTGCTAATTATGACCTTATTAACAGTCCTTCTTGTGAGTAAACCAGAAGCGCTTTTAAGGCATATCCTAGTTGTCTTTATTAGACTTAACATGCAAAAAAATCCCACTAAAACCCAAACAAATATCATCCCCCAAAAAGAGAAGACAGCACCAGAATATAGTGTGATTAATCTATCAAAAATATATATAATTTCCATGGCTATCAAATGAGATGGAAACTGTTTGTTATCACAACTTGGGGTCTCCTAATTACACCCACAGTAGATTTTTAGTTTGTTTTGTGTAGTTAAGGATAATCAGCAATATGCATCCTGTTAAATTTAAATACAGGTTAGACTGTACTTAATCACAAGTTTTTTAACTACGTTGGATACTTTTAGAAAATTTCTTATTTGTCTGTGTTTATGTAGACATATGACCTTTCACAAGCATGATATTACAGTTAAATGATCTGTTTACATATCAAAATCTCCAATTTCTTCCCTACATTGAGCAGAACATGGAAGAAAGGTCAAAGAAGTTTCCAATTTTATATTTAAAGTACAAACCAAAGTCCAGTTCCTTAATAACTGGATAAGTAGGTGTGCTCCAGTCCCCAGAATAGATTTCTTTTAATTTATTTTGTATTTAAACTCTAGATGGAATAGCTGTAAGAGTATTATAGCTAGGGCTGCAGAAAAGTAACACTGAACTGAGTAAGGTCAACACAGGTCTTTTAAGCACATCAGGTTCATTTTGTCAGCTTTTTTGTTATCTGACTGGGAGTCAATGAACAGATCTTAGGCCAAGACCTAAATATTTTATGGTTAATTAATGAAATAGCTGTATTTCAAAACAAACAGTCAACACCACCCACTTCCCCCAAGCCCCTCAGTGTCAGGGCTCTTTTTCAAGTTGGAGTCATCTTGTCCAGAGCACTGAATATCAGAGTTTCCTCCTAAAACTGACCTAAAGAGACAGTGAGGTTTCTACTGCCTATTACACTACTTTGAGACCTTTCCACAAATAATCCAATTTCACATAAATTAGGTCAAAATTTATCTAATAGAATCGCCTTTTATTTTAATTTCTTATAATTTGAATTTTAAACTCAAGATATCCTCAAATAGATAATGAGCTCTATGGGTTCTAATGGGTTCTAATACTAATAGAATCATAGAATCATAGAACAGTTTGGGTTGGAAGCGACCTTAAAGATCATTGAGTTCCAACCCCCAGACCATGGGCGGGTACACCTTCCACTAGACCAGGTTGTTCAAAGGCCCATCCAGCCTGGTCTTGAACACTTCCAGGGATGGGGCATCCACAACTTCTCTGGGCAACGTGTTCCAGTGTCTCACCACCCTCACAGTAAAGAATCTCTTTCTAATATCTGATCTTAACCTACCCTTTTTCCGTTTAAAACCATTCCCCCTCATCCTATTGCTACACTCCCTCATAAAAAGTCCCTCCCCATCTCTCCTGTAGGCCACCTTTAGGTACTGGAATGCTGCTATAACACCTCTCAATCCACTCTCTGCCCAACCTATATTTGTACCTGGGATTGCCCCAACCCACGTGCAGGACCTTGCCCTTGCCCTTGTTGAACTTCATGAGGTCCACACAAGCCCACCTCTCAAGCCTGTCAGGACCCTCTGGATCACATCCCTTCCCTCCAGCATGTTGACTAGGCCAAACAGCTAGGTATCATCAGCAAACTTGCAGAGGGTGCATTCATTGTCCATGTCGCCAACAAAGATGTTAAACAGCACCAGTCCCAGTACTGACCCCCTTTCTGGATCAGAATTCTTCATCATCAGAAGGGAAAAATAGCAAGAAATGAATTTTTACTTCTAAGATTAAATCTAGAAAATAAAACGCTTTAATAAAATCTAGAAAATAAAGAATCTGAAACAGATTTATGCTAAACGGGCAAACTTACGAGTTCCAGCTGAACAATGCAATTTATTAGTCTCTCTAAATTCCATTGAGTCTAAGTATATATGCGCTCATTTTGGCTGGGGTAGAGTCAATTTTCTTCATAGTAGCTAATGTGGGGCTGTGTTTTGGACTTCTGCTGGAAACAGTGTTGATAATAGAGAGATGATTTCATTATTGCTCAGCAGTGCTTACACGTAGCCAAGGTCTTTTTGACTTCTCACACCACCCCACCAGTGAGCAGGCTGGGTGAAAAAGAAGTTGGGAGGAGACACAGCTGGGACAGCTGACCCAAACTGACCAAAGGAATATTCCGTACCATATGACATCATGCTCAGCATATGAAGCTGGGTGAAGAAGAAGGAAGGAGAGGGCATTCAGTGTAATGGCATTTGTCTTCCCAAGTAACCATTATATGTGATCGAGCCCTGCTTTCCTGGAGATGGCTGAACACCTGCCTGCAATGGGAACTAGTGAATAAATTCCTTGATTTACTTTGCTTGCATCCACTGTTTTTGCTTTACCTATTAAACTGTCTGTATCTCAATCCACAAGTTTTCTCACTTTTACTCTTCCAATTTTCTCCCTGTCCCGACTGGGAAGAGTGAGGGAGCAGCTGTGTGGTGCTTAGTTGGCAGCTGGAGTTAAAAAGCTACATCATGCCAAGGGGAAAAAAAAAAGACAATAAAAGAAAAAGATTTAAGACTTGAACTTCGTTTAAATATGCCCTTGGTAATTTAAAATCAGTTAGCATTTCCCAGGTCCCTGTTTTAACAGAGTGTCCAAATTTTGAATGTCAATAATTCATTAAAATAAAATCACAATCACAATTCTTTAATTTAGGCAAAGTAAGGGAATAAACACACAAACTCTCCACATGAGCATAATTTGAAAATATATCCTAATATACATTTAAACTTAAGAGTTTTTCCAAATACCTGCAGTTCCTGGTACATGGTACACATTCAGATACGGAATGTGCCAAGGCTACACTTATCAAATTTCCCTATACCTTTCAAATCATTTTTTAACTATAAAATTGATATGATTTCTACTAGCTTAACGTACCATTTAACTCATAATTACACGGTTCCCTCTGAGACCCACATAAATGAGGCTAAATATTAATTCTAACTAATGAAATTTTCATTGCTCCCTATAATATATTGACTATACACTCTTGTAAGGTGAAGAAGTCTTAGGGGATTTTGTTGGTTTGTTTGTCTGTTTTTTTCTAGATATTTTCTACAAAAGAGATAAAAAAAAGTAGTTGATCTATATAGTAGATTTTTGCACTTGCATAAGAATACAGAGTTCTGAATTCACACATAGACGATGAATTTGGTCTGTATCATCTGATTCAAATAGTAGCATATGCTGTAAAGTAAACATCACAAATAAAATAGAAAATTTAAGGCACAAATATGTGGTGTGGAACTAGTGCTATGTAAGTTCTCATATGAAAACTTTAAAGTCCATTTCCAAAGTCAATCAGACTTCTCCATAATCACTAAGGTATGAAAGCTTGCGCTAAGCATCTCATTCATAAACAATTCAAGGCAGCAGAGTTGTTCCTGTTACTTCAAAAAAGGCTCCAGGTGATTGCAGTTTTTTCTTCACACAGTTTTCATTTTAGGAAAACAGCAAGTGTACAAAAGAAAAAAATCACTTACAAGCACAAAACAACCACTTCTTAACTTAAAAAAAATAAAAATATTAAGGTTATCTTGTCCTCAGCCATGGGAAATAACCCTAATTAAAACTACAAAGAAATTGTTTAAGTGGTAAACTATTGATCTGTCTATTACTGTAATTCAGTCTGTTAGAGAGTTCTTAAATGTAAAATACTAGAATAACAAGGACAGATGGTGATGAGAGAAAATGGGATAATTAAAAGTCTAGACATCTGGGAAGAAAAGAAACATACTGTAGATATTCCTTATTATGTGAAATTTATTCACCAAAAATATATGTTGTAGGGCTTAAATAGATGAATTAGGAATTCACTTATTTTCATATTTCCTGGAAGAATGATCATCATACTTGTAGAGAAGATCTAATCTTGTGACATTGTGGACTCCTTTGAAGATATCCACTGTTGGTAAAGATTATCTAACTATTTTTAACCACGAGGGAATCAGAATATGTGAGTGCATGAGTGCTTATGTCTACATACCTACATTTAATTTGGGTGGGTGGGGAGAATGGGGTGTGTGAAAACTACGAGTGTAAACTCCAATTAAAAACTTTACTTGCTCACCTTATCCTGACCATAAATTTTCTGTATTGAGGAACTGACAGTGATCAGCCTTCTGTCAAATAACTTGGTCACAGAATCATGCTCCAAGATGTTTAAATGTTTTGGGGTAGACAGGGACTGTGAGCTATGATAAAGATCTTTTTCTTCCTCTAAGACACAGTTTAGAGAGGTTTTTTTGTGAAAAAAAAAAAAAAAACCAAACATAAATTGAGACATAGGTTTAAAAAAAATTGAAAGGTTAGACATCTCTTTATATGGCATATATTATAGAAATGTACAGCGCTACCACTTCCAACTTAATCTTTGGTGGTGCACATTGAGATATATTAGTTTATCTCAATAAAATCTCCATAACTTTGTTGTTTGAGTTTTATTTTTAACCAAATAAATTTAGTTATTAAACAGACAAGTTTAATGTACAGAAAACAGAAAGTTTACAAAAGATATAAGCTATTTTATAGTATGCTTAAAATTCTACCCAGTGTAGTTTTAAATTATAAATTAATAACTCATCCTATGGTTTCCATGCAAGTTAATAAGGTATTATTTTTTACCAGTGGGCAATGTATTTTATGTAGGGGTACTCATAACAGACTCCTCATATATTAATACAATGTAAATTCCACTGCTAATATAAGATTTTTAGAATTTACCTCTACTTATTAGTCAAATATAGATCAAAGAAGCTCTTACTTCTTTTACTTAACATATGTGTATAGTACATCTGAGTTAAACAGGCCTATTCACAAGAACAAAACAGTATATATGTATGTTTATATAGAATTGAAGCCGTGTTAAATTATAGATTTATTTCTTTTAGATCTTGCTGCTAGTTAAAATATCTTATTTAGCAGTTCTCTGCCCGAGAAGTAAATGCAGCCCATATCTTTTACCCTATAAAATATTCTCATACTGCTTTAAACAGGGGTTGGGATGCTGTTGTTTTTGTTGTGGTTTTCTGTATTGTTTTGTGTTGTTTAGTTTGATTTAGTTTGGCTTTTCTCCATTTTCCCTGGAAATATCAGATCTTAATTTCAATCTTTTTTCTTGACAAAAAAAAAGTCATTATGAGTCTTGTGACTCATAATATGATATTACTTTGAATATCAAATAACATGCCCAACTCCATGTAGAGGTATTGCATTAATTGAAAAGATTAGGACACCTAAATCTTGGGTTAAAAGCATTTCTTGCTGCAATGTCAAAGCATACTACAGCCTACACAATCAAAAAATTATTCAGGAAAACCATGTGGAAACATATCTATTATGTACTATGGCATTACAATAATTAAAAATGGTAAATATGTAATTCGTATTAGTATCTCTTTAAAAGGGAGATTGAGTTGAAAAATGCTTCTCTTTTTTTTTTTTCCTATTTAAAAACATATTTAAGCAGTTGCATTGAGGGTATCTATGTCATTGACGGTTCAGTGTGCTAGCACAAATAATTTACCTGACTACGGATTACAGAGGAAAGCAACATGCTTGTGATACTGAATCCAAATCATGTTGTATGCTGCTGGCATCAGCCTCCAGGTTCTCATTGCCAAGAGTAATTCTCTCTTTTTCTTTCCTCTTTCTTCTTTTTTTTCTTTTTCTTCAATTTACGAACATGTGAAGTACAAGTTATCAATTCTCCACAGGTACTGAGCAAACTGCCTCTAAAATGTTCTTTTAATAACTTCTTCAGGGAGAATAGTGTGGCCTTTCAGTCAAGGATACCTCTAATTGTGTTGGATTTACTTGACATTTTCCTAGGATCTTAGGAAGTGATAAGGAAACTGAATTTGACAATAAAGTGAAGTTTTTGACATTCACTTGGTCTCTAGTGAAGTTATAATAGTGCTATTAAAGAACTACTACTTCCTAGGATGCAGCAATTCCTTTTCTCGATATTTTTTATTTGCTGAATAAGAGATGCAGATATTCTTCTCTAACAAAGATTCTAGCAAGCAAATTGTTCCTTTTTACTATAGAGAGGAATCATAAGTAATATAGATCAGACAACAGGAAGATGACTCATTGCTGAATTGCTGAAGCAAATGAATAGAATTAATTTTGGAATTATGCTCTGAAGAGAACAATCAGGTAACATTTGAACAAGCATCGGTTGTACAGCGTGTAGTTTCCAGTAAAAATGTGTATACAGTGTTCCAAATTGTTTGTTCAAGTTCAAGGGTGCAGGACTAATATACAAGGAGAAATTCCTGTCACTCCTTGGCTTCTGACTCATTCTATGGCTCACAAACACAGATTTAAGACAAAACTTCTTCAATTTGATCCAAAGTTACCAAATCGGTTACCATCATTACTTTTGTTTTCAGTAAAGGCTAGTGCAAAATCCCTCATAGATTTTATTTCTCCAATTACTTCAGTTCCTACTGCTTTTATCCCATTATGCCTCATTGTCTTGGGGGTAGAAAAGGAGCATTCATATAAATAAATCATAGAACTAGCATTGTCAAAGCTATTTTTACCATATAGCTGTTGAAGATGTTTCCTCAGAAGCGAGTTCATGTGCAAAACCCATTTCACAGGAGTTTCATTTATGAGGCTTGTGGCCACTGTGCAGGTTGAGATGTCCCTGTAAGGAACATTTCTGAGTGAACTTTTTTCCAAAGTTCTTATGCTGGAATGGTTTAATGCCTGCATTCACTCTCATGTGCTAGTGGAGATTGTTTTTCTGAGTGAATGACTTGCCACAGAGTAAGCACATCAATATTTTATGCATCTTTGAGTGATTGGCATAGTTTTTTAGATGCCAAAATACTTTTGTATATCTACATTTCTTAAGTGAGGATGTTTACATCTGACATTGCCACTTATATATCTTAGCAAACAAGAGAGAGACGTACAGACACCTAAGGGTTTAAATCAGCATTCCTAAAGTAGTTAGGTTGTTAGATCAAATGCCCAGACTTAGCTATTTGCATGCAAAGAATGTATTTACTCAGTGAGACCTGAATACCCTGTTGGCATTCAAAATGTCTCAGGGCTTGAAGATTTATTTATTTATTTTCTAAAAATCACTAAAAGTAATTTTTTAACAAAAGCTGAAGAAAATGCTATCTTTGTGAACATATTTGATTGATAAATAAGAAGTCTTTCTATTTTCAATAACAAGTCATATTTTAAAATTATTAAGAATGGTGGAGAGGACACATTTTCTTCTTTAGAAGACAACAAGCTAAATTGCTATTTGTGGTGAGCAAGTCTAGCTCCAGAGAAGGCAATGTGGCTTTTCACGCTTACTTCTCCTACTGAAAGCAAAATTGACACTAATATCAGTGAAAATGAATCTGTATAGATTATGAAAACTCATTCTCATATTTCTTATTCATAATACTTTGCTTTACTGTTATTTAAAATATACAACTTCACTTTGGAAACTAAGATTATATACTCTATGAATAATGAAATGCCTGAATGGAATAAAAAATAGCTCAGCAATACAGTCTACCACCTGCAGCATTCTTCTTCTAAATATATAGAAACTGTTCCCAGTGATGCCAAAAGTTCTGATAATTAAAGCAATAGCTATTTAAGATGTTAGGAAGATATTAAGGTAGGAATATTTTTTAGATATTAGAAATATTGTGACAATGTGAAGAGAGAAAGACTGAAGAAACTTTTTGGGGCATTGTGCAAGCTCCATCACTGAAGGTATTTCAGATAGATAGGCAAACGTCTCTCAAGAATGACATGGTGTTTCCTTGGGATAGAGAGCTGGACTAGATACCATCCAAAGGTCCCTATGTTGCGTGCAACTTTCTTACTTTACCACCTGACTCATACCTATGAAAGTGACAAATTACCTAGCTTAAATATTATAACATAGTTACTACAATAACTTCTGCAAGAAGATGTTACTATTTGTAAGTAGGTAGATATTCTTCAGCTTGCCAAAGCACATAGTCAACAATGAAGGGTATAATTTAATCTTTATAAACCACATTAATTTACTAGTCTTAAATGTGTGAAATAGAAATATACTCCAGAAAGTGTCCCAGGAAAATGAAAGCCAGCAGAGAACAAAAAAGGTGGTAGTACGTGATGTTGTAGAACTAATACTACTTTTTAATCTACAATGTCTGCTTAATGGGTAGCTGAAGATAATTGCAAATTTAAATTTAGGAGCAGTTTCTCTTTCCAGATTCTACATAACTCTATTATTTATAGCTACTTTCTAAATAATGTAGTGAAGTTATATGGCTCTTAAGATCAAACTGGAACAAAAACCTTAAAGGAAATTTGTGAAAATACTCTTCGATTTATGATGTAATCTTTGTTTAAAAATGAAAATCTTAAATCAAGATGAAGCAGCATGTTGTGTTTGTGAAGAACAGATTTTAATTTTAATATAAATAGGAATCTCATGTAATTTTAAATAGTTTATCTATTTCTTTTAAAAACTCACATGAAGAAGGAAAATACTGTGGAGGTTATTAGGGTTAGAATAATTTGGAAGTTTTTTCAATTAGTGTGTAGATAAAGATGTATTTATACTCCACAGCATCCATCTTAAATTTGGGTACAGTCAAACCAAAGAATGTTTTGATATATAGTTGTGAATAAAAATGAGTTCTTATGTTCAGTTTCTAAATCTATAGCTTTTTATTCTGTCATTGCACATTGGCCCATTATAATTTTTTTCGTTTATGTGTGGATGCCTAAGTCATGCTTCAGGAATTACACCAATTAAAGACATAGCAAGGCAATTTTCCTTTCGTTTACAAAGTTCTTGTGGACATTTATTCCTGTTACCAGATGACTAATTGCCTTAAGAATATTAAGTGCAATAATGTTATGTAAGTAACATATGTGCCTATTAAGCAAAAATCATATTTCTGAAAATATATATGTATGTGCCTGATTTCCCAATACATAAAAACAATAATAATAAAAAAATGTCCCTTAACAAATTTTGTGGTAAGCTGGGAAGCTGTCATTTTCATGGTAGGGCTTTTCTGTTTTGTTTCTGGTGGAACTGGTGTTCAATTAGGTCTGTTTGAAAGTAAAAATTCTGAGTGGCTTTCTAAGCACTGTTAGATTCTAGTTTTGTGTAAACATTTGTTGACTTAGTGTCATAAATTCAGTTTGCTTTTGTAGCTTCTGAAGAGGCAAGGAGGGCATAGGCAAAGCATTTAAAGTCCAAGAAGGCAATCTAGATTGACCACTTTCCAGAGAAGCCTTACTCTGAGTAATAAATTTCATAAAGAGGTCTTGGTTTTGCCTAACATTTTCATATTAGATAACATTCCCTGCTTAGAAATAATTCTTTTGTGAAGATAAACATCTGTCTGCTGTCTCAAACTTCTTTGGAAGGTAGCTTGGGTGGATAGACATCTGAATTCCCCTGTGGACGAAGTCAGCCTCTGGGAAGCCTCTTCCCAGTAAATCCCAGTACTCACTTGTAATTGTCATCAAAAGCAATTCTATTCACAGTAGACTGGTAGTCTGAGTGGCAATCACAGACTTTTAACAATAAGATTTGTCTTGGAAATAGGCAACAGCTCCAAGTCCCTAGTAAAGAGATTTGAAGCCATATCTCCAGTACCAGTACAGAGAAGAACATTGTCCAAAGTCCTACTGAAAGTATTCTCTAGCAAGAAATATGAGGATACTTGAGTCATATGATGAAAGAATGTTACAATTTTAGTTTGGTCTTAAACTTGATCAATTGGTTAGAAAGTTCATGACTTTCTGGTTGGTACAGGTTTCTAGAACTGCTTCTCCTTTTAGAATGTAAATGCTTGAGGGTTTTGGAAAGGAGGAAACCAGGTGTATGGTTGCTGCTGTAACCATTTTTTCAGATGCCCGCACGGAGTGCCTAACTTAAGATACTGCAATCTGCTGAAGGAATGTTTCTGTCATGCTTCATTTCTTACTCTAAGGTTTGGCATTTCATACAGCTGGAGTTGTATTCATCACTACCTTTGAAGTTTAGAACCAAGACCTTAAACAAATATAAGAAACAGGATTAATCTCCATAATTCAAATTAGAGTAGGTGTCTCCAAAATATCTTCCATTCATATCCACTAATCTTTGGACCCTCTACCATTCAGCTTTTCTGCTGTCAGACTGGTGAGGATCATTCCTGACTATCACTGCCAAACAAGAAATACAGGTGCTATGCTGCTTTAAAAAAAAAAAAAAAAGTACAATTTGCCCTGGGTGGTGTGCTGGTGTGCTATTGTTGTTTGTTCCTTTTGTATTTTTATATGCCCAGCATTCAGTGGTTTGGATTTGTACTTTGTTAGATGCTATAATTATCCTTTAGAAAGAAATGGTATATTTATATTCCACAGCAACTTGTGTAACATTGCCTTTTGCTTCAGCAAAACATTTTATTTCTAGGCTTAGGTACAGTAAGTAAAATATCCACTGTACCTGTATATAAATGCAAAGGATTGAAACAGGTTGACAGTCTTTGACAGTGGTGAGTGTCTCTCTTCATGCTTTGCAGAATGATTTCAGCAACGGTTTAAGAAACAGCAGGTCTGTTTATCAGTGAGTATGTAATGCTGTCGTGGTTTAGGCTGAATTGGCCTATGATGGCGACAGATGCTCTCCCCTCGCTTCTCGCTCCCAGAAGAAGAGGAGAAGAGATAAAGAGATTTACAAGCTTAGAAGGAAATAAACTACTTTAGTGAAATATTAATAATAAAATAAAAAGGAAATAATGAAATAGATACAATATATACAAAACTGTATCAAGCTCCCAGGATGATGTCGCCAGCAGGCACTGGGAAAGTCCCAGCCTGAACTCAGGTACATATAGGAACTGAATTCCAGCTCTGAAGTCAGGAACACCTGGATCGGGATCAAACACAGATGAACAGACATGGTCCTCTTCGGACATCGGCCATTAAAGAACAAGGGCTGATGGACCCTTTGATCCATCAGCTTTTATACTGAGCATGGGGCACATGGGATGGAATAACCGTGTTGGTCAGTTTTGGGTAACATGTCCCCTGTTGGTTCCGTTTTACCTCAAATCAGGACAAATGCCTGTTTGAAAATGTAAAACAAGTAGACTTAATGTTTAAGGTTCCTCTGGCAAAGGAAAAAACTGTAGATCTCATTTTTCAAAGAGTCACAGAATCATTTAGGTGAGACATGACACCTTGAGATCATCATCTTGTTCAACTTAGCTGCTCAAGCAGGGTCATCTCAAGCAGGGTCATTTAGAGCAGGTTTCTCAGGAGCATGTCCCATTGGGTATTGAACTCTTCCAAAGATGGACACTGTTAAACCATCCAGGGCAGCTGGTTTCAGCATCTGATCACTCTTAAAGTAAAAAGTGTTTTCTTGTGTTTAGAAGGAACCTCCTATGTCTGAATTTGTGTGTGCTGCCCCTTTTTTTTGTCACTGTGTACCATTGAAAAGAACCTGGCTACTGTTTCTTTGCTACACCCCATCAGGTATTTATACACATAAATAGGATCCCCCCTGAGTCTTCTCTCTCCAGGCTAACAGTTACAGCTCACTCAGCCTCTCATTGTATGAAGGATGTTCTTCCTCATGTAGCCCAACCTTTATTCTTGTAGAAATATTTACTCCAGTAATGTAAATGTATTTAGAATGCATGTTTTCCTCCCAAGGAAGCATCCATTTCGCAAAACTCATGTCATTTTCTCTGCTGTCTCACATTTCTGCTTAACCAGAAGTTCATTTTCATGAGGACAGGATTGACAGCTAGTGTGCACAAGATGGTTACAAAAACCAATGGTTCAAGGAAGGGAGTTCTAGAAAAAGTGTGGCTAAAAATCCTTGATGTGCCTCATTTTCTTTCTGTGTGCTCTGGCCACTGTGCTATTAAGAAAAAGTCAGCCCCCAGATACTTCAATAAACACCTATCTGAAGTAAATGAAGAACATTTACTTTTTCTGTATGTTCTTTGTGATTTCAAGGAATAGGCAGACTATATCTAGCCTGTGTTACCTTCTTGAGGTTCTTAAGTTAAAAAAAAGGTTAATTTTCCGAAAGTCATATCTATTTTGCCCATAACAATAAATAGTAAGCATTTTCACTGTATTTATCTTGACCCTCAGGCTTCCTCATTCTTGTTTTTCCTATTTGATCTTTCTGTCCTACCAAGGAGGGAAAGCGAATGAGCCTCTGGGAGGGAGTTTGGCTAGTAGCCAAAGCTAATCCACAACAGTATGAAATTCTACTGAAGCAAAGCATGTTTTTCTCCCTAGCACAATTCCCCAGGCTAGAAAAGAGACAACTTTGGGGAGATACCCATCTAAGCTTCAACAAAAGCAAGTGTCTTAGATTTAATGTCATTACATTATGCAGGCTTTATCACTGCTGATTAACTGGCACAGTTTCTTATAGCATTCTATTTTTTCTCTGTCAGAGATCTGCTGCATTTTAAAGCAAAGGAGAACAGTTACTTGAAGAATGTAGTGTTAACATTTAAATCAGCATACTGGTAGACAGACTTGTACAAAAATTTAAAAAACAATATTTTAACGGTTATAATAATGAGTTTTACAATGGATTTTACAAAGAAAAAAATCCAGGGTATAGATATAGGATTTTAAACAGAATTAGCTGTGATATTTTTGTAGCTAGACAAAAAAAAAAATCAATAGCAAAATCTGTATCACAACGTGCTTTCCATGTCTTTCCATCTTCCTTAAAAGGACATTTTTTAGAGGTATAAGAGTGCCTCACTATGGTTCCTATAGGCACTTTGCCCCAAAATCCCTCTGCTCCTGAATTTGATTTTCACAAAATTTGACAAGCATGCGAAGTAACTGCACTATACTGAGAAAAGGGGAGTGAGAGGAAGGACCCTGTAGAATTGAAACCCCATTAGATGAGGTTGTTCTATAGCTTATAATGTTAGGAACAGTAAAATCCAAGGAACTAAATTGCACTCTTCTAGTGAGTAAACTGAACGCTCTGTGGCTGATAGGAACTATTTGTATAACTCTGATACAAATGGAAAGGGAAATGTTAGAGACCATAGCCTGTGAATCAAAAAACTTATTTGTCTGGAGCAAACTTTCACACCATGTGAAAGAGATGTTCAGCCCTGGTGTTGGCCATGGGACATTGGGAGTGTGTGACTGGAAAGAGCTGAATTGCAGTGCAATCACATATTCCTCAGCAATGTAAACAGTAAATGGAAAAACTCAGAACAGACACATACCAAGCCTGCAAGGTCAGTGGAGCCTGCAAGGTCAGTGGATCCTGGGGTTAAATCTGAGAATTACAGTAGAAAAAGCAAAGGCTTTAATATGCAAACTGTATGGATAGCAGACATAAGGAATTGAACTCTGTTCACTACTCACTGCCTATGAGTCTCTACTACCAAGATGTAAGAAAACAATGTAGTGTCTTAGGTCTGGACTCAGTTTTGAATAAAATAGGAAAGAAATTGACAAATGAATTTTACTGATTGGTATGGCCCCTATAAGTAAGGGTGAAAAAAAATGGTAACTTGTAGCAATTAAGATAAACACAGAAACAGAAGTAAAACCAGTACTAGTACCCTGTCTTTCTCAAAAAAACCTGATATTTAGATCATTAGCAAAATATTAGAAACAGAAGAATTAGAGATACTGCTAGATATTTTCCCAGTTCCGGATGGGCGTTCTAAGGTATCACTGACTACCAACACAGGAAAGCAAAGTGTGAGTTCAGGATGAAAAACTAAAAACATTTGCCATTTTTGGAAGCAAGCAGACCAGTCTCTGAAGAGAAGAAGTGGTGGTACTGCATGAGAAATGGATGTGAAAGCCCCATCAAAAATCAAAGAATGACAGGATGGTTAAAAAAATCAGGGAAGGATATCAACTAGCAAAGGGTCCAACCCTTCCAGGAGCTGAACCACTTGCTACAGTAATTACCCAAAACATTGGGAGAACAATCACTTTGGGGGGAATTGATTGATTTGGGGACTTACAAAATAAAGTACATCAGAGAAAATATAAGATCATAAAAGATGATAAGGGTAATGGAAGGGAAATACAGATACCTGTGTTAACAGACAATTATCTTTGATATCAAGAAAATAACTGGTTCCATTACCTATAACTAGAGAGGGAAAAAGTATTGCTTCACTATAGTTGAGTGTTATTGAGAATGCTTCCACAAAACCAGTGTGGAAAAAAAAAATCTGAAATTTAAATTAGATGTGATCAGAATGAAATTCAAGTTTTTTGTATGGTTACAATTGTAGGGCTAGGGATCAGGGCTGTGCCTGTATGAGTATTTATATGCCTAAATGTGTTGATTAATGTAGTCCCAGCAACTGCCCCAGATGG
>KZ505799.1:841292-853419 GCA_002844005.1 Limosa lapponica baueri | reverse complement strand
CCCTTTCCCTCTCACAGGGGCAAACTGTGGTCTAGAATGACCTGCTGGGATTCAGCAGCAGCTGACCTGAAGGAAGGTAGGGCTCCTCAGCAAGCCTTCTGTCTTGGGAACCCATCACTTCCAGACTAGAGCCTGCTGGGCCCCAGGTTCTGACCGTGCTTTCCCTTTTTCTTCATTTTTTTTCTTTAGTTTTTTGAAGCTGACTGCTGGTAGCAAATGGTAAAAGCCCTCTTTGCTGACACTACTGCAGGAAGATTCACAGATTCCTCCTGGTTCCCAGGAAATACTGAAAATTCCAAGGCAGGGAAGAGTCAGCTGTGAGGCAGGGAGGACCAACACGGCAGGAGCTATTCAACCGACCTGGGGGATTTGCATCTTTCAGCTAACTACCGAAGTAGGGTATAACAATGGAATTAATTTTAAATCGCCTAAACAATCAAAGAGTAATTACTTCCTTTAATTACAAGCAAGATGGGGCAAACAATACAATTTAATTTCAATAAAATCTCAAACAACTCAGCTATGATTTTATTTATTACAAAAGTGACAGAACTTCCTGCTGTGCAATACCGTGCTTTATTTAACTTCACCACTGACATGATAAATCATGGTATGGACTTTGCTTAATACTCAGCACCTGACCGAAGAATAAACTAGGGCCCTACACTTTGTTTTTAAATTATAATCCTGAGTCTATACAGCAGTATTCACCCTCAGTGCCAAAGTTCACCAGGAGAACATGCACTGAGTTGAATGATGCCCTGTTAGTTTTGGTATTACTTATTAATTATATTTTTTAGACTCCTCAAGTAACACAGCTCCTTTACAGAGCCCACAGCTAACTCGATCTCTGCCTGGAGGCGCTGAGGGCTGAGTGAGGTTGGTGGGAGGGGGCCTTCGGGTACTTTCGGGCTGGAAAACCTTCCCGAAATCTGAGTAAACAGAAAGAGAAATGAGAGCAAAAGTAACAGCTGGATTAGTTGGCTGCTGGAGTGCTGCAGGTGAGCTGGTGAGTGGCACAGCTGTAGAACAGTTTTTGCTTGTTTCTGCCTGCTTTTTTGCCTTCGTTGTCGTGGGTTTGTGGGTTTTTTTTTGCTAGTATTTTTAGCATTATTCCAGTTTGGTAGCATTTAACCTTGCTGCTATAATAACTGCTGCAGAAATTGTCATGAGGGAATTTATTCTGTCTTTGTGAATACATTTGTACAGCATGAAATAAAGAAGGCCTGAGGCAAGCTATTGAACAACCAGGGAAAGACAAAATATTGACTCACCAATTCACTAAGCATCATCTGCCTAGTGTGCTGAACAAGGCAGGGGTCCTATAGAAAAATCTCCCTTGATCATGTTATTAAGGAATATCTCATAAGGCTAAGAAATAGGAGGACTGGAGACAGCTGCATGGCCTATAGTAAGCCTGAATGCTTGACTTTGCAGCATGTGAATATATAAAACTCATGCATAATTCATATATGTAGGCAAAGGAACTTATATGCCCAGACATAGCTTTCCAATTCATATAAATCGGTGGTAGTTCCATTCCTGGTGTTAGTGGTTCCAGTTATTCTCGTCTTGGTGCTCGTTGTTTTTATTTAGAGTAGCCCCTTCTGACGTCCTGAGTCACTTCAGAAGAGGAGGACGTGAGGATCCAGCTTTAGCTTCTCCAGGCAGCTCCCTCAGTCCCTTGCCTCGGTTGTTGTCAAGGAGACATATCTCTGGCATATATCTTCTCTGTGGTTTCTCTTCTTAGTATGCTTTTCCATTGCTATGGAGACTATCAGAAACTCATTTAGCAACTCCCAGTGCCCCACGAGGAATGTGTATTTCATAACTCACTGCTCAGAACGAGGAGTGCTGTTTAATTTTTGGCCTCTCACCTGCACTGTCCAGCCTGGCTACGCCAGGGACTGTCTGTGCTGAGGCTTTCTGAACCAACCCAGCACAGCTCTGAGGGCAGGGCTATAAAAAGGTGGCTTCACTGGGGACACATTTGAAGCTGAGGCAAACTTTGCATGTGGGAGGTAGCCAAAGGCTTGCCCTGGCTTCTTGGCATGCCTTTCCAAGCCCAAAACTCTCTTATTTTCCAGGTCTTCAGCTTGTGTTCTGTGGAGTTCTTGTGCCACTGCTATCTCCAGTGAGGAGGCCACTTCAGAACTTCAGATCAAGGAGTAAATGTTTGCATGGTGTAGGCGAACTGCAGCTCTGGAGATCTTAAGGATTTCCTAATCACTTATTTCAGGGAGACATAATTACAGGAAAGGCTATTAAGAGACAGGTCTCCAAATAGCAAGAGGGACTGGCTTGCTGGGCTAAGAGCAGAATAAGCTCACAAACTCAAGGATTGGGGCAGAGAATGCAGATATGGTGGTCTTTCATGGATACTACATAGAGCAAAACAGATGAAAACAAGGAAAATGCCTAACTATAATGGGGCAAACGAGTGGGAAACAGAACCATTTTGTTGGCCACCGTTGCAGGGCAGGAGGGAGGGAGCCACACAGCGGGGCTAGTGGTGTGGAGGTGTGCAGTGAGAGGGAGCTTCTGTAGCTTGGTTTTACCAGCTCCCAGGACTGTGTCCTGACACTGCAGACGAAGGCTGCACCCCACTTGGGGCAGGACCTGAGTTTGTGCCAGTCAGGTGGTGGCACTTTGACTCCCAGTGAGCAGTAGGGTGGTTGCACCAGAAGCAGCATCATCCCAGCGGTAGCAGTGACACTAGCAGGCTGGAGGAACCCAACCGTGTGCTGGCACTCTGCACTCAAACCACTTTGGCCAGTACAGAAGTTTTCTTTTACTAAGAAAACCAAGGCATAAGAGAAGTTACCATTTGGGGTTTACAACAGCTGGTACACAGGAAACCGGTCACTGCTGGGCTGAAGGGCCAGCAAGCAGCGGGTTTGAGCACACCGGAGTGTCCTCCTTCTGAGACAGGAGGGAAAACAATCCTTGCAACCCAGTCCAGCAGGGACTCCATACCACGGGAAGACCCCTTTTAAAGTGGATGCAAGTGAGCAGGCAAAAATAGAGAACCTTATAAAATAATAAAGCTCCATATTTAAGGTGGGAGCTACCGTGAGCTCCACGGTTCATGCTGAGATGGCAGCTGAGGCCTCAGTTCCCAGCTCCCTGCCCTATTTCTCCACTCCAGTGCACAGCCTGACATATTAGCATAACCCTCAGTTCCAGTTTGTATTAATATGTCGGTCTGTGCCCTGCAGTAACTCAAGAACAGATATAATGTCATTCGGCTACTGGGCTAGAAGACCATAGGAGGGCTCAGAGGTGGGGCCTTCCCTGGGTAAATCAGAGCCCACCCGTACCCGGGAATCTGTGAGTAGCCAGACAGTCTCCAAATCACCACCTTAGTGCAACACAGAGCCATAAATATTCAGCAGGTACTAGGAACAGCTGAGCCCTGCTAAAAGAATTTAAATACATAAATAAAATGAGGTAATTAATCAATTCAGGCATTTTGCAAAAAATGTACATCGAATTTACATATTTTACTAAGGCATGTGATTGGTAATGAAGAAGGGTTTGGGGAACAGAAAGGAATCACATATAACCTGTCACTTATGCAAATCACTGTCTATTCACCGATTTAAAAAATCGGTTAGTTACACGTGAAGCTGCTTTAAGATGCTGATGTGCATCTCCCTGGTGTGTACCGGGCAGTGTTTAGGCAGCCTGGACTGTAGGAGCATGGTTCGGCACACAGAGCTGTGCGGGTACAAGTGCCATACCCTGAGAGCACCCTCAGCATTAGGGAGCCAGTGCGCTGCAGCCGACACACACCCAGGCAGTGGAGAATGACAAGAGGAGGGAAATGCATTAAAAATCTACCTCGAACAATTGATTTCAGTATGTCCTAAAAGTGATGGGGTTGCTTTGTAATTTGCTTCAGTGTCAGTTTTAATCTTATGAAGTTTAAAATTTAAAGGCTATAGTTCATTCAAACTTAGATGTTCCTTTTTTCAACTTGGAATCCAGTTTTAAAGGAAATCAATGTTGATCCAGATAGTGTGTATGGAAACGTATGTGTATCTATGTATACACTATACACACAAATGCATTTCAGAGGGGTACCTATGCCCAAACAGCAATTACCTGCGCAGCTCTGGTTCATACTGCTACATTTCTCAGTGTCGCTTTTTTGTCTCATCATGGGTTTTCTTCTCAGCATTTAAACACTTAGCTTGTTCTTTAGCTGTGTGTTCATGAAAGCATGCAGCCAGGATTTATGGATTTGTGAACACGTCATTATGGGGTTGGTGGACTGGCTCTGCACACTTGGAGCTGATTTCCATTTATCTGGAGAGTAGGTGTTTAACTAATGGGCACATCAGACATGGAATAAATGCAGGGCAGCTTCTAGTGTCAGTGTTTTACAAAAACATCTGAATGAATGAGCTAAGAGAGCAAAACATTGCCTGTTTTTATATCAGTGAACAGAAAGAACATGAAAAAGCGCCATGATGAAGCACTATCCTTGTGCATTACCGATTATTTCAAGGTTAATTTTGTTCATTCTGAATGATCACCGTATCTGCAAGATATAGCTCTGCAAGACTGAAGAACCATGAGTACAAGGAACTGAGAGAATTAAGTAATTCCAAACCATAGGCTGAAAACAACCTAATTAATATCTCAAATAAGAATGTGAAGGAACTTACGTGAAAGACGACAGTAAATTTATGTCACTTATTGATCACTTTCTAGCTGAATGAAAGGCTGATCATATTTGTTAAGAGGCTTTTGGGCTAAATGGCTGTAACGCTGCTGCGTGCATTGGCTGAGTGAGCTGTGGCCCAAAGAGGATGGCTGTGCTATGAGGAACTGGGCAAAAGCACAGTGTAAACTATGGTCTAGAAAAACAAAGAAAGAGAGAAAGAGGAGAGAGATGTGTTCTGTTTAAGGGCTCATTCTGCTTCAAATGATGAAGCTCCCACTGACTTCAGGCTCTTGAACTCTTCTATAGCAAAATTATTAGACTTAATGTTATGCTGTGCTCCAAGATTACAACTAGGTCAAGGTCTTACTGGGCTAAACATAAGGAAAGATGTCATTTCTGCCAAGAAAGCTTTACAATATACAGAGTTTTATAGAATAACATGTTTTTTACAGGAGAAATCACAAGTATTGGGGACTAAGGAGTATCAATTATGCGTAAATCACAAAAAAGAAAAACTTAGAAGAACATGTAAATACTGCATGATAAGATCTGCTCTCTTTCTTTTCTTTATTTCTGATTAAATCCTTGGAGTTTTCTCTGTAAACATGCAAAAACTGAATTGAGAGAACTTCATGAAGGCTGCAAAAGCAAAACTTGCAAACTGGGAAAAAGTCAGAATTCAGGTTGTATAGGAATAATGTATGCTTTTTATGCCAAGAACACATACTATTTTTTCATTCTGGCCTGGGGATGAGTCAACGCTGCGTACTGAAGGAAGCTGTGGTTTGTAAGGCTGTTGTTAGAGAAGCTGGAAATTGTAGTGATTTTGATAGGGCACTACAGGAAGATGATTTGGTGATTACATTGCATGTATGTTATTTGGGAAATCAGATTCTCTTTTACATAATGCTAGACAGCTCTCCCACACCAAGCTTTTCACAGGCGCAAAGTGTATCCGGTAGTGTAAGGCAATTTTATTCTTATTTAATTCAGCTTGAATTGTGTCATCATTTAGACACGGACACAGCCTTTCTCACAAAAATAACATGCAGTAACAGCTGTGCAGGTGAGATTTTCACCAAGTAGTGCCTGGGGCCTCAACTTCCCCTGTGGAGACTTTGAACCCTCCTGGGTTTGCTCTAGATAGTGCCAGGTGACTGCAGCCAGAGGGATGCCCATCCTCTGCAGTGCCAAGCAGAAGAGGCTGAGCTGGAGCAGAGCAACTTCTGCTGCTGCTGCCCCCGAGTTTGCCCGAGCTTTATCCACACACCACCAGGGAAGAAATCCAACTCCATTCGTTTTCTGCTGATGAGTGGTTTTCCATGGTGGCAGCATGTTATCATGCAAATATCCAGTGGTGTGAAAGACTGTCTTTTTAGCTGGTTTCGTGTGGAAACAGAGGTTACGTAGTCCCTGGGCCAGCGGGTGGGCAGTGGGTCCTCTGGTCGCAACTTTTGGTCCCATTGCCAGCTCTGTGGTCGAACACCTCAACTTGTGAGTTTCCACAAAAACACCCTTCAGAGGGACTGTGAGAAAACCCAAGTGGGACTGAGAAATATGAGGAGAACTGACAGACAGTCTGGTTGTACTTCACATATAAAATCAGTCCAGTGGAAGAGTGCCTGGGCCAGAGCAGGGAACTCTGGTGGATAAGGACTTGCTGCTTAGATCTCTCTCTGCGTCTGGCCCTGTGGCCCTGCCCTTTCATGCTCTGCTGCTATGTCTTTCCTCATAAAGGCTGGTTATCGAGCTATCACTCGAAGCATGACCCAAGCGACATCTCTAGTGGTATCATCAAAGTCTTTTCCAGAGGCTTCAAGGAAAGATGGAGAGATAAGGACTTGGTAATGTTGAGACCTGGAAAACATTAAAAAACAGGTAGGAAAATAAGCCTAGAAAAAGCAGTTAAAATTAGAGAAGATTAAATGAGAAATACCTTGGGGGAGTTTACTGTATGTTTCGCTCCTAATTGTACTGCACCTCTTAGACTGATTTTTCTTTTAATTTTCATAGCACTCCACTATCAGCAATAAGCACCAAACTGAGATAAATTAACAAATTGCATTCATTACACCATCCAAACAAATTTCCCTGGGCTTACTATGTCTTAAGGGCTTGATACTTTCCTGGCAGCCTCTTTGAAATTACCCCTTCAACAAAGATGACATAAACTTGGGT
This sequence comes from Limosa lapponica baueri, assembly GCA_002844005.1. Classification (NCBI taxonomy): domain Eukaryota; kingdom Metazoa; phylum Chordata; class Aves; order Charadriiformes; family Scolopacidae; genus Limosa; species Limosa lapponica. The sequence goes on along the minus strand of KZ505799.1, from coordinate 846,569 downwards.
CTGTAGAGCATGAAAATTTATGTGAGAGAGCAGTTACTTTAACAGATGGAAATGCTCAGATTCACCGGAAAGGTGAAGCATCAAGTATGCTATTAATTTTTGAAAAAGACTTCACCGTATAACAGTCTTGTACTATTGGCACCCACGGTAAAAGATAACTGCTTCTTGCTCCACCTTTGTCTTTTTCTGCAGTGCAGTACAGCGAACGCCAGCTCCGCTCCAGCATTGTGCAGCATTTCATAATACGCAATTGCTTGTAAGTCCTGATTCAGCTTTTCACTCCTGCAGGATGCAGCGTTTCTCATTCTCATTAAGCTTCTGCCCAGAAATAATGCAAGCAGCACAAACCTCCCAACAGCTGCCAGTCAAAACAGCCAGCTCTTGCAGCCACATGAACTCATCTCCAGCCACGCTGTTTGGCTTGCAGATAACAGAACATCTGGGGCAGGACCCTGGGTACGGCACCGTCTAATTGAGCAGCAGAGAGGGAACTGCTGCTTGTGGCACACATTTTATTCGGTATGAGTAAAAGCATACTTGATTCTTGGCCAGCGCTCTCTACCAATCAGACATGCGATTGTTCCACAAAGAGTTTGATTTTCAGAGCTGTTGAGAAATTTTTTTAACCCAGTTGCTATGATGCTGTCAATTTAACTACGTAACACACTGCATGCAGAATATGACTTTCCTCTAAGGCATTCTGTGTGACTTCCAACACTCATAAAAGGATTGCTGCAATTTCTGCTCTCCTGAAGACCAGCATGGAAACTACTGCTTTGGGCTAACTCACCATTTTTACCCTGGCTGAAATGTAACAGATGTAATATGGCTGATTGTATTGACAAAAAAATTTACTTTTCTACCATTTTTCCTTGGACATTTCAAGACCTCAGTATTTCAAGATGTACAACTGTTTCAGGCTTTGTATTAGTCAGGTCAAAGTAACTCCAACGACTACTTGTTTAGGAACCAGTCACTTAAATGGAAGTGCTCAGTTTATATATTATTTATGACTGTTGCTGGTAATGAGTAAATGATGTCTAGGATGTTTAAGGAAGCATACAGTAAATAAACAGAAAATGAATAAACAGCTTATATCACAACCAAGGACTTCTGTAGTCCATGGTGTAATAAACCTGTAACAAATGTCTGTGATAGGAACCCAAATATTTACTCATATACTGTACGTAATGCTACCTTGCCTAGGAGATGTAAAATGCCTTGAAGATGTACTAGCCTTAAAGAAATTCAGTAGAGCAAAAATGCAAGTTCTAAGAGAAGTGAATGTATTGTATTTGTTGCACTGCTGTAGGGGAATACTGCTCAGTAGAAGTTATCCTCTAAAAGACCTTGAGGAAATGGAGCAGATGGTTCCATGTGCTATCCCACTTAAATTCAAAGTGGTTTTATAAATACTCAGAAATAGTAAAATAATATTTTCCTTAGCATTTTATGTAAAGAAAAGAAGGTAGAAGACAATTTTTTTTAGTATTCAAATCACAGTGCGTTTGTTGTGGAATTCTAAAATGCAAGATTGACCTTTTTTGCATTAAAAAAATTTTCATCAGAAAACCCTAGAATGGTTCAATATGCCTTGCTATTAGGACTATTGGTCCATTGGATTTCTGTATTAATACACCCCATAGGATAAGGAAAAATTCCAGTTTGGGATGAAACAAGGTAGGCCCCAATACGGACTGCCCCATTTGCTCATGACAGACAGTACCTTTGCTCGGCAGTACAATCTCCACAGACCATTATACCTGCCGACATTTTTAATGAAGAAAACAGTAGGAGTCCCGAGGGACCCACTGTGCATGCGCTGACGGGCTGTGCCTGCGCCACAAGGACAATATGTTCTGGACACCCCGGGCTCTCGATGCCTGCACAGATTGGCCATACATCACACGTGCTTCGAGTCTGCTATATCCAGAAAATAGCGTATGGGGCCATTCAACTGAAAATCTGGCAGGTTACTGATAAAAACAGGATTCTGCCATCAAAGCGGTAGAATTGGCAGGTATAGGGATAACTATTCGAGGAATCCTTTATAATTTTTAAGAGGCATCCATCTGCAATATACAGGCTACAGGATCTTGGCGTCTGGTTCTTCTCTGCTCTAGTTAAATACTGTTTTGCTCTTGGCTTCTGTCCTATTTCCAGAAGAGGAAATAGCATCTCTTTCCTTCTCGTGGTTGGTGATTGTTTTTCTCTCAATCTGTAGCTTTGTTATGGATCAGGGAACGAAGGGCCAAAAGTGACTTGTAATCCTCAGCACATGCTGTTTTTTCTAGACATACTGCTTAGTAAGGAAGTAAACTAATAAGGGGTAAAAGTTGCAATATGGTGCTTACTGCCTTATTTCAGCACTTTAAATATATACAATCTGCTCTTTATTCCAACTAAAAATAACACTCAGATTAATACAGCTTTCTTTTATATATTAAATAGAGAAATCATTAACATGAATTATAAAGCAGGAAAAGCATGGTTCATAGTGCCTGTCACTCCAGAGTTCTGCATTGGGATGGATGTGGACAGTTTGATGGAGTGGATTGAGCATACGCCTGGGAGTGAGACAGCAGACATATCTCTGCGAGTGTCACCGACTCATTCTGAGATTTGACAGGTCTTTTAATTTTATTTATTTCTATTTTGAGGGGGTCCAGATTTAGACACCTTATTTATTTTTTTTTTTAACAAGACTCAAGAATCTACAGCTCCAACTGACGTCACTGCTGGCCACTAAGTATCCAAAACTGAAGTCCCAAACACAAGGACAGAAAATTAGAAGGCAGTTTTGAAAATCCTGGCCTCAACGTCCCCTGGCTGCTTCATGCTGAGAGCGGTGTCTGAATGGCCTTATCCATCTTTGCAAAGGAGCCGATTGAAATCTGCAGCTGAGAAAGTGCTATACAAACAATTATTGCTCTATCTCACAAATCTTGATAAGCATTTTAACTATTATCTATAGTAACATTCAAATTTCACAATATAATCATCCTTGTTGAAACAGATCAAGTATGTCTCTTCGTTTGGCAGCTGTATAGCATTTTACAGTTTTAAGACATGCACAACAGCAGTTTAGAAAGCGAAGCCTCACTGATCCATTTTACAAATGGAGACAACTGCACTCAGAAGAGGGATCTGCATTATACGACACAGACTGCAGCAAATTCACCTCTAGAATACAGGATTTCTGATACAAAATTTACTGTACCAAACACTAAATCAGTGGTTCTTAAACTCTTGCTATATGCAGGCAGTTGCTGGCCATAGTATGCCAGCTTTCTTTCTTGCCTCCCCTTGCTAAATTAATTTGAAAGGTAGTTAAAAATACATTCCTAGTGTTAACTCACCCCTGAAGTGATTCCTGTTGCTACCGTTGGGATACTACTCAGTCATGAAGTGAAAAGAAAAATCATCACCTGCTGCGTCACCAGGGGCAGAGGATCTCCTAGACTTTGTTGGAAATGGTGAGAAAATGGTATTGTTGCTTTACTTACAAAAAGCTAATTTTGCCACATGTTGTGTAATTCTGGATATCCATCTCAATTATAAAGAAAGGGAAAAAACATCTATCAGGGCTCATGGAATTGATTGGTTTTGCAAAACTGATTCGCTTAAGACACACACGTGTATGTCAGCTGAAACGCAGCCTGATGGGCACTGGGTCATATTGCATCAAAATGGCATTATGTTGCAATGAAGCCTCAGAATATTAAATTATTAATTTTTTTTGTCTCGAAACTGATTTTGAAATCTGTACATGTCTTGCACGCATTGCTTGTGGACCGTGAGCCAACAAGACCATATCAGCAGGATGATGGCTGCCCAGCAGAATCCGAGGGAGGCGGCAGCATGCCATCTGTCTTAGCTAAGTCACCAACAGAACCGTGGCATATTACACACAGGGGAATTTTAAAAGTCTCCTCAGGTCTTTCACTGGTCTCAAATGTAGGATATTGTAATTAAAAGAAGAGTTTGATCTACCCAGGTCTCTTTGCTGACTATCTGACTAAACTATTGGAATTTTTCATAACTAAGGAAATATTCTGCAGTCGGGAGTTGGATTTATCAGATCAGCTAATGTAAGTTTCCAGGTCTTGCATGAGAAATAAAAATATGCCTGAAACAGGCTTCACATCTTTTTTGGGAAATGTACTCAGAATACCTATGGAATCGAGGAGACTTTTTTTTCTCCCCATAACGTATACAGACAGGCTTTCCCCACAATGGGCACCAAATGCCCTTCTAGCAAATGTGGTGACTGCTTTACATAGAAAAGTCATTTGGGCTTAGAAAGACACTATTTTGCTAGTCTGCTTTTGAAATGCATTTTAGCAGCTGGGAGGAAGAAGGAGACACTTTGGGGGTTTAGTTAGTGTTTAGTGTGGGTAATCAGCTTTTTGCTGACCACTGCCAAACATCAGACTTCACCCTGGCAGTCCTACATGGGTGACATGTCCTACTGTGAAGAAATGCGGAGATGAGGATCTGGCCTGTTCGGAGGGACGCAGCTCCCCACAGACACTCCATCAAGGCTTGGGGCAGCACAGATCCCTGCAGAGGGAAGGGGGAAGATGTCCGCATCCTCTCAACAAGGGGAGACAGGAGCAGGGCAGGGGTCCTCCATGTCTGCTCACGGCCTGGGAGCCCCAGCTCCTCTCAGGGCTCAAGGGCACCAGGTTCCCCTCACGCCCTGGGGACTTTGGTTCCCTCAGCACCCAGAGGCTCAGGCTCCCCTCAGGATGCAGGATCTGGGATCCCCTCACAGTTGGGGACCGGGAACTGCTACCTCCCCTCTCGCCCCGGGGACTCCGGTCCCCTCAGGGTGCGGGGGTGCCAGGCTCCCCTCAGGCCCCGGGATACCCCGGATCCCTTCACGCTGATCAGACTGGGATCCTCTGGCTGCCCTCACGCCCAGGGACCGCAGGTTCCCCTCAGAGCCGAGGGGCAGGGACCCTGCCGGCTGTCACCGACCCCTGACAGCCCAGGGGCCTCAGGCTCCCCTCGGGTCTGTGGGATCCCCCGCCTCCCTCAAGCCGCGGGGCGGGGTGGCCACGATGGCCGCCCGCTTCCCCACGCCCACTCACGGGGGAGACCGCCGCCCGGTGCCCCGCGGGGCGGGCAGCGGCGGGGACCCCCCCTCCCCGCAGGCGGGGAAGCCCGTCCCGCGGCGCCCGGAGGCGGGGCTCCACCGCCCCCGCGCCCCGTCCGCCGCCCTCCCAGCCTGCCCCGCGGAGGGGGCGGGCGGCCCATGTCCGCCATCCCGGC
>KZ505799.1:823092-835219 GCA_002844005.1 Limosa lapponica baueri | reverse complement strand
TTTTTTTTAGGGAGAACAAGTGGCCACTTCTGCTTATTTAGGTGGGTGAACTATTTTCTTTTTTTCCAATGGATAAAGGCAGGTTAAAAATCACCCTGCAGAAAACTAAATGCAATCTCTTCTCTATAAATGATGTTGCTAAAGCAGTGTATGCAGGCAGCTGGTGCTGTGTTGGTGGGAACCAGGTAGTCTCCCACCCAGAACCAGGCACAGATGAAAACTGTCACGTGAGCTCTTGAAACCCTTTGCTTAGTCTCCATCAATGAGCTTTTCAGGTGGAAATAAAACAGAGTAGTGTCTCATAAAGTGGCAAATAAGCTTTTGAAGCTACAGTATAAGGTAATAATAGTCATGTTCATCCTTGCAGTTTCCCATTCCAACTTTATGTAATATCACATTTGTGTTTGTACTTCTGCTTATCTGTTGCTAACATTGTATGTTGTGATTTTATTAGTATACAATGTTTGTTCAGGTCTATTACAATGTCAATGTATGTAACTGATAAATCTGTTGTTACATAGACTTCTTTTGAAAGATGATGCTGAGCCTTATGTCTGTCACACAACTCCCATCTGCTTGGCATAACGTAATTAAAGTGGAAATGCTGCTGTGTGGACAGGAAAAGTGCCCTTCTGCAATGTGGGCATGAGTTGAAGTAGCATGAGTAGTAGTAGTTGAAGGTAGAATTCTTCCTGTCACCTGGTGGGATGACTGCAGTGTGCCTTAAAGGGCTGGAGGGAGGGAGGAAAAGTAGTTATTTGTGAGACTTTGGCAAGTACCTGTCCATAGCGTGGACAGGTTTTGAGTTCTAAGTGGTTCTCTTTCAAAATCATGAATGCGTTCCTGACATGAAAAATAGTATTTTTCAGATACGGATTTGAAAATTAAAAGTCTCTTCCTGTGCACACAGGCCATGCTTCACTGTGAGTTTACACAGCAGTGTCTTGTGTCACCCGGGCATCTGTGTTCCTCGGTAAGGGAGTGCAGGTGACAGGTATTAGGGTCATGTCCCCAGGTCTCGATGAGCCCACACCACAAGCTCCCAGAGCACTGATGCGGGAGACCAGGGCAGTTCTTGAATGCACTTCTCACCTGAGAAATGCTGTGCCTCGCTGGACAGCTAGAAATGCATGGGCCCATGAGATGGTGGGCTCTGCTTCTGCTGTGAATCTTCTTCCAGTTCCAAAGCTTCTTCCAGTTCAGAATCCTTCAAAGCAAAGGGGACCATAGAATTAGGTTACAGAACCTAGTTCTCTGGAAACAGTATCTTCCTATGAAGTGTGTTTTCTCTGCCTCATAAAGAAAGGGCAGAAGCTGCTGGTTATCTAAGCTACACATTTGTTGTAGTGGGAACTATTGTCGCAAATTGATAAAAAGGAGGAAAACTATGTATTTTCAATAAAATTTTGCTCACCTTTTAGTTGGGTAATAAAGTGTGGACAGATTAGGTTGCAGAAAGCTGTTCCTAAAGACAGAACAAAGCGAGTGTGTGGTTCTTCCCAGGGAAACAATAGGCTTATGTATTTTACCACAATGGAAAATTTTACAAAATGTTCAAGTGCTGTGCTGCGGGAAGTGAGGTTAGCTGAGAACACGTATAGTCCTTCAGTTGATTGGGATATGCAGAACAGTCTTAAAAATTGTATGGTTAATCAGCTTGCCTTCAGACTTAAGAATTTCAGACTTAACGCTTGACAATTGGAGATGATACAGTCTACAGCACATCGCCTTAAAAAAAGCGATGCTCCAAATTGGGGAGGTGCACTGTTAAGAACCCATCAGTACTTAAATTTACCAATTGAAAATTTGTCAGTCTGTTTCATTGAAAGGCTTAAATAATTTGAATCCTCTGTAATAAACTCTGCTGTTCCTCAAAGTGAGCTGGAAGTCTCCTGAGGTTTCAGAACAGGAAGAAAATCTGGGGGCTCTGTAGCAGACTGGAAAACTTGCAGGTGGTGTGGGCACACTGAAAGTCTATACCATTTGAAGGTACGGTGCAGAACTTTGTTGTTGTTCAGTGTAATTCAGGTGAATGATGAAGATCAACCTAGCTGACTGTTGTGAGCAAAGACTTTTACTAGGGCTTTGCCTCTTGAGTCGTATAGACTATTTTATAAAATAATCCAAGCAAGTGTTCGACAAAACAGTAGATGTGACACTGCAGTGAATAGTGAATGAGGAAAATGTCTTATTGTGTATATCTAAAGATGAATTTGCTTATGGAGCATAAGGGAATAAAACCTGCCAAGCAAACCTAATGTCAACCTTTCACTGTGAGAACAGGGCAAAAGCACAATTTTATTCTTTTTAACCCTGTTCCAAATTGTCTTCGTATGTTGTCTTCTAACATTCTCAAGAGAATAAAATATGGAGGGGCGGGGTGTTCTTTCATTCCAGTTTTTGCAAATATCAGCCCTCGTGGTATTATGCTTCCAGTTGTACTGAGGATGAGCTGTATTTGAAAATAGCAAGCCTTCAGGACAGCTTAAGGAACAACTGCTTTTCAAAAATTTTAGCTGTGTTTTTCCCTTTTGGCCTTGAGATGTATTTAACTCCTTTTCCCTGAATTTGTCTACTGGTTCTAATCACAGTGTTCTCTTGAAAAGTAAAAATTAGACTTTTTCCCAAGAACATGTGGTGTTTGTCCTTACACAAATTGTAGTTAATTTACAGGAATGAAAAAGAATGATCTGTTCTGCTTTTTGTTAAATAATCAAATGAACTATCCAAAGCTTAAAATAAAAACAGTAGATCTTTAGGAAAAGCCCTCTGTAAATAATTTGAGTAGCGTGATTCCAAATATACTTGAGTTAAACAAAATTCTGCTGATTTTTTTTTTGTTTATTTGTTTGTTTTGGATGGGTATTGTTTTAATGTAAAACCTCCAGTATTGCTTGGAAGAATGCATTTGTAGGAATTGGTTAAATTTAGGTTCTGAAGTCTTGCGTGCACAAGTTAGTATATTAAAGTTACTGTATTTTTAAGAATGAAATCAGTATGTCCAGTGAGAAGAGTTAGTTTCATAATTTTCACCTGTTTCCTTGAAAGTTTATTCTAGGCTATAAATCAGTTTTCTGATATGAGAGTGGTTTAAACTTAATGCAGGTCTTTAAACTCACTTTTTATCTGCAAACATTTACTCTAAAGGATAGCAGCTCTTAATTTACATTCCAGGTTTTTCCCCAGTAAAGCCTTTTTTTTGTTTTGCAAAAACTTAATATGTGATTCCTATATTGATTATCAGTTATATGCTAGTACCACCTCCATCTAATAATTGGTTTTACATTGCTCAATAAGGCCCATAGCATATTATGGAAATGTTCATGTGTGGGTTGGTAGTGACTTTCACTAATGGTAGACACTGTATGGCTTAGCTGTGGTACACACCTATACCTAGTCGTATTTTATTTTTCACTTCTGGGAAGTAATTTTTCCTTATATCTCATATAGGCATCTAGCTGAAAAGAGACTTGAGAACGTCCTGAGAAAAGGCACTGGAGCACTAGAATGCGTTTCCTTTGCATGTTGCTGTAATAATTAGTGAATTCTAATCCCAGTGTGAATTTAAGGTCACTTTTTTAAGAAGCAGATTAGACATACAACTTTTTTAACACAGGAAAATATATTTGGGGTTGTCATTTGAATATGTTGCATTTATAAATGATGTGAGTCCCACTCCTGTTTTACCCCTACATAAAAAAATTATTTTTCTCTTTATAGAACTGACAGTGCATCAGCTGACCAGGACAATTTAAAATACTCTTCATCCAGAGATCGGGGCAGTTCTGCCTCCTATGGATTACAACCCTCAAATTCAGCTGTGGTGTCTCGACAAAGACACGATGATATCAGAGTCCACACTGACATACAGAATGAAGAAAAAGGTATACAGATTGCTGTTTCATGTGTAAATTGTGAGGGGAAGAACAAAGGCAGTAAACTTGAAATGGTGAAGATTTTTTTTTTTTTTCCAAAAAGTGATGGTGAACTGATACAACTCATTGCCACAGTATCAGTGTGTTGAGAGATTTATCAGGGATCAAAGAAATGTTGTGATTGGTATGAATAGTGAGAAAAATATGCAGTTGCATTGGGAGAAGAATGTAAGAGAAGACTTACTGCATTAACAGGTGAAGCACTTTTTCCTGAAGTGTTCTGGATGTGTTTGTTCTGCAAGTTGTAATTTCTTCCTGAATACTGTCTAGTGCTTCTGGTGTTGAAAATGGACTGCCTAATTAAATGGACCTACTAATCTGATATTTTATTTATTGCAGCTTTACTGCAGCAAACTAGAATCTTAGTTTGGGAATCAAATCTATATTTGTCATTAATGGCAATTCCTACTTTTATGTGCCTCAGCCTGACTTCAAATAGATGGCATGATGTATGGCTCATACTGTGTTTTTTTTTCTGGTGGGTCGGGTTTTTTTGAGACTGGAAATAGTTTCTCCAGAAAATAGCTGAAAATTCGAAATTATATCTTTTTTTACTTTTACAAAAGAGAAATCTGTATGCTGAATTTTCTTAATCTCTAAATACAGATATCAAATAGGAAGATTTTTTTTTTTTACTTGTGGAATTACTTTTTAGACCATGTAAATTTTCTTCAGGCAGGCCAGACTCAAAAAAATCTCACAGTAATATTAGTGTGGGAGTTTTTGTTCAGGAACCTAAATAGCATCTGCACTCCCCCTACTTCTGTGTCCTATAACTATCTGTAAAGAATTGCTACATCTTAGGGGAAGTTACAGCTGGGTACACTGATGCAAATTTATTTTTTTATAAGTAGTAGGTACAGTTAGTAGGAGGCAGGAGCATGAAGCAGGTATTTGTTTTTCTGCGTACCTTGAGAACCTTAAGGTTTGGTTAATTTTAACAGAGAAACTGCTGAGAAAGTGAGTATATTTCTCAGTGTGCCTGCTAAAATGGAGAGTTTTACTGTGTTTTGCACAGACTGGCGTAGTATGTTATTTTAATGCTTGGAAGTGTGCTAGTATTTAAAGATCGTACTGGCAGCATAGTAAAATAGTAAGTTTTGGACAAATTCAGTAAGGTAGTTTGTGAAGTTGCTGGGAAAGTGCCATTTGAAAAGAAAAATGCACCTATCTCCCTTAAGTACTGTATCTTACAGGGCATGTCTCTGCTAGCTCAGCACTTTAACTATGCTACTTTGTTCAGGTGTGACTTGAAAATAGATGATTAGGATATTCTCTACTATGAAACCAAATTCCAGGTATCTCTAGTTCATTTTTATTTTTGGAGAAATTTGTAAGCTTACATACAGATGCAGAATAGTTTCTTTGCTTACTAAGATTTTTTTAATTAATCTGTTGGAGTCAGCCAGCAAGGAATTTTCATTTTAAGAATTTCTAGCTTTTCTGTCCTGGATAACCATATGTCATAAGTACCTAGAATCCTTGAGAAGAGAATATACGTTTGTGTTTGTTTAATATAAGACAGTGTCAAATATGCTGTGGCAAATAACAAATGCCTTTGCAGACAACCAAAAAAGCTGGGATTTTTTTGTGTGCTAAAGTATGAAATAACTTTAGGAACTCCAATAGTATATAGTAGTATGTCTATTTTTGTTAGCGGATGCTTGTGGTCTGTATGCATGATTATCTGACATCTTCAGTTAAATTAATTTCTTTGTTGCTTTGAATTTTCATGATATACTTCTCTTTAGTCATAAATATAATTATTGCTGTTAGGAGTAATTTCCTTCATAGGACAGTGTTGGTTTGTTATGACAAAATGACGTTAAGGTGGCAGGCATGCTAGCTTATCTTTAAAAATAGAGTTTAATGTTGTAAATCCAAATATACACAAAGTTTCTTTACTGTAATCGTAATTAGCTAATTACAACTGAGACTGCACAGGATTTTCTGTTATTTTAGGGAAGTCCTATGTGTATAGAAATACACAAACTTATAGTGGTACTTCACAGCTGCTTTTTATGAAAAGCTTCGCCTTCAAGATGACATTGTTTACATCTACTAAGGTCTAGATTCACCTTCGTCTTTGAACTTATTTTTTTATCCATCCTGTAGTTTCAGTAGACTGCCTCTTTTTATGGAGAGCCACCTCTCCTTTTCCCCAGGCTTCCTTTTGTAGACTGATGCAGGTGGAATTGTGGGAATTTCTTTTCTGAAATATCTTTGGTTGTTCTGGGTTTAATTTTATTAGTTGATTCCTCCCTGTCGGAGTTGGGGAAGGCATTTCAGAAAGCTGCCTGCACAGCTGCCTCGAAAGTGAGCACTAATACGTGGAGTGAAGTATTCGGCAGGCTCAGGGGAGCATTTTCACTTCTCCACAGCACTGCAGGGGAAGAACCTGCCCCTCAGAGTGGTGTGGCAGACTGGAAAAATCTTTGGTTTCAAAGATTTGGTTTGAGTATGTAAATTCGTGTGGATCTAGGAGTAAAAATAATTTCATCACTCAAAATTACACTTTTATTTCTGTTTTTATATTGTTACCAAAGATGTACCATGTGTATCTCAAGTGGGAGAATGTAGGATTGAATTTAATTAATTTAAGATAATGTCAGTAGTAGTGTGTGAAAATAGTGACTGATGTATGTTTAGGGAGGGTTGTTCAGTCTGTGCATGATAGTATAAATGGCCTGTGGTTTTTAAAAGCTTTCTCCCTTGGCCATTTTACTGATCTTGTGTGGTGGATTTATAACAAAAACAAAGTGGAAATTTGATGAACATAATCAAGGAGCAAATAAGTGAATGCATCTAGCCATGTGTACTAGCAGTGGGACATGAAGGGCATTGTAAAATACAGAGTCAAAAGTTATAATAAGAAAACCCCAAATACAACAAAATCGATGTTAAACTTCATTGCAGTTGAGGTTTTTCATATGCTTCAAAAGAAGACTGATCAGATTCTGAATGTGTGACCTGGCAACTTACAGGGCATAACAAAACTTGCATGTGAAAGTGAAAAAGGAAGAGGAAGCTAAAGAAGGTGGTAGAGGATATGGCTGCTAATTTGCATATGAATTGAATAACTTATAGTATACTTCCCTACTAAATATACAGTCTGGAGGCCTGTTTTAATCTTATGTTGTTTTTTCCGCAGGTGGCTACAGTGTCAATGGAGGATCTGGGGAAAATACTTATGGTCGGAAGTCGTTGGGGCAAGAGCTGAGAGTTAACAATGTGACCAATCCTGATTTTACCAGTGTTCCGCATGGGAATCGTGCTTTAGCCACAAAAGACATGAGGAAATCACAGGGTAAGGATATGACAGATTTTCAGGAAAAGAGGATCTCTTTTGGCAACCTCTCTTGTGTTCCAAATATGAAAAGAAGTTAATTACGACTAGGCAATCTATATGGATTTCATTTTTTGTGATATATGATTAGATGATGTTGATGGAAACTCTAATCCTGTATTTCCTGCTCCCTTCATTGAGGCTTCCTCTTAGGCAGTTCTCTTGAGTATATGGTTTATGCTATCAATCTTTCAATTTCCTTTAAATACCATTTGAACCCTTATTCAGGTTAGGCAGTTTTGGCAAAGAGATCAGGGGCTCCAAGAAGGAGAATTTGCTCTTAGATTTGTTGAGAATTGACGCCTGAGTAAAAAGTTGTTAATTAATGAGTCCCTACTGTGGGAAAACCTGCAACAGTGAGCTCAACCGTTATCTGTTCTCATTCGCCTGCAGGTCAACTAGTCATCACATCATACCAGCTGATTAGTCAGTAGATGTGTACTCCTGAACCAGTCACAATTCATGCTCCCTCTTGCTCATCTGAGGATTAGAGGCCAGGGAGGAACTGGAGGCATCATAAGAATGTGGGCAGGGTCTTGGAAGATGCAGTGAGAGTAAATCTGGTGTTGCAAGAGCGTGTGAGAATGCTGGGCACGTGTTTTTGAGAAAGAAGGCTACGCTTTTGCCACAATTTGTGTTTAAATCGTAGCTTAAAAAAAAGAAGAAGGTTGTTCCAAGGATTTTTATTTTTTTTTTTGAATGAAAATAGAAACTTTGTTATGACTAAGCACTGTCATTTATTGCATTACTTAGTGTAAGTGGCAGTTGAGCCACTGACAAAAGCTGTGACTGCTTTATGCCGGGTACATTATAAACATATGAGGACACAGTGTTTCTTCTCAGGGATTTATATTTCAGAGGAGACAAAGGTCAAAGGAGAGTGTTCAATGTACTTTGCAGATGGAAGAACTGAGGTGCAAGTGGTGATGAGACTGCAAAAGCCTGATCTTTGGAATGGGTTAAAATCCCATTTAATAATCCCGGACTTTATAATCCCATTCTTGTGTCTTGATATAAAAATTATTCAGTCCTTTTAGTGTCTTAAATAATGTTTATGTAGAGGAAAATAGAGAACTCTATGTAAATAACACTTCTGGTAGTGTACTTGTGTGTGAATTTACTATTAGTTACTACTAGCAGAAAATTGAGACTGTTCTGCTAGGTACCTGCACACCTCTTTCACCTCTTTAATCCTTAAAATGTTAGGAACTATAATTTTGGGTGACTGAAGTTGCTGCCTCTGACTTGTATCCTCTGTGTGTATTCTGTCCTCTAGATGTCAGATTTCGAGAGTTCCTCCTCTTTAACTGGGCTGTCTTTGCGATTGTTGTAGTTTTTCAGCAAGTCATTGCGGTTTTTCATATCATCTTCAAAAGAGAGTTGGATTATGTTGCCACAGGATCTTATTTTTTAATTATTTTATACTTTCTTGTTTGTTAGTGTGTGCATTAAGTGGTTTTTAAAATAATTGTCTTCTGTGAGTGAGTTAGCAGACCTTGCTGATTTTTCACAAGTGGAAGTCATATGGGTGTGTGTTAACTAGCACTTTGATTAGAATAGCTTCAGTCATCCTCTTGGTTAGTTTATTTTATTTTTAGGTTATGATTATGGCTCAACAGACAGCTAACACTTACTCTCTTAGGGAGTAAAGCCAATGTTCATCAGATATTAACTGAATAAAAACAAAGCTGCTTTTAGTAGAATTCTGAACAGTGCATCTTGTTCTAGCAGCACTTAAATGTGTGTCTTATACAGTAACTTTGGTAATTTTATTTGTGTAGTTTTGGTTTTAGGATTTTTTTCTGTATGTAGAACAGCACAACCATATTTCAAAATAAATTACATTTTGTTTGCAATCTCTTTAGGGGGAAAAAAGATAAACACAGAGAAGGCAACATGAAAAAGTTGCAAGTTGTGGGTTTAATTAAATCAAGGCTTATAATTACTGTTGCCTTTTCATCTAACACTGAAGAGTCAACCATCATTTTTAGGGACAGGAGGGGGGATTTTTTTAGGGACCTTGCAAAGATCTAGAATATCTTTAGGAAAACTTATTTAGTAAAAATAATTTGCAGTGTTTTCCAAACCACTGCACTTGGGTTTACTTTTCAGGAGCAGTATCTAGTGATCTAACCCGGCAGTGCTGCTGTAGCTTCCCATGTGCTCGCTGAGTGGCAGAGATCAGTGCAAACTGGAGGAGGGAAGTGATGTGTACTGGCCGTTCCTGGTCCAGGTTAGCGTTGGTAGAGTGCAGCTGTAGGAATATTGTAAAATAGACTTCTTTCTTTCTCTTGAGGCACATCTGTTGTCTTGGAAAGGACTGTATTAGGGGCTGGCCAATGCATTGTATTATTCAAGGGCAGATTCAAATTGCTCTTCTGAGAACCTTCCTCCTGCATGGTACAGCCCCGGGCAGGCTGTGTCCTTCCTTCTCCAGGGCTGATGAAATTTTTTGGGTGGGTAACTGCGCTAGGTCCATCTTTCTGAAATTTAGCTATGTATTGACCAGTGGCAGGCAAGCTTTGGACTACAGCTGTGGGCTCAGTTCTGGGCAAAAATATGAGGAGATCTTCAGGTGCAAGTAATCATCTAGCAGGGATTATAGTTATTAGTCTGGCACCATCACTCAGGAGGACCTCAGATACCGCTTCAGAAGGTGTCTTTGCTGATCATGATTCCTTGTATGTTTCTCACAAGACCTGTGGCTTTTTGTGGACTGCTGAAGACTGTGTTTTCCAGATAAAGCAAGGGAAAAGAAACTTAATCCTTCCTAAATGGATATGTATGCCTTAGTCTTCTGTAAAATCAGTAATATCTTAAAAGAAGTGTCTTCATACCTGTCAGATAACATCTCAACATGTCTCATGTAGTTGTTCTAGCTAGGAACAAAATGTAGATTTGATCCTTCAGACTCTTATTGCTATTTTAATGTTTGCTAAGCCTGCCTAATCCTTCAGAGTGTCAGGTGTCTTCAAAATTAATTGCTTAAACTGATGCCTGGCAAGAAACAGATTATCAAAGCCTATTTTATTCATATTGTCTTTTAAAATTCAAAAAATAAAGACATGAAAATAAGGTTGACAATATTCTTCATAACTGTAATACAACAGACGTGCTCTCCTGTAGATGATGTCATGACCTATAGGAGTTACTGGTCTGTGGGTGGGTTCATAGGATTCTGTAATACAGGAGGACACAAACGTTTTTGTTTTTTAAGTTTCTTTGTTACAAGTTACTGTAAATTACCACTAGTAAAGCAAGTATATACTTATGATGAATTACTTATATGCACACCAATGTGTATTATTCAAAGTGTTACCAGCACAGCACTTGCCAGGCTTCTCCCAGGACTGGGGCCAATTGATGGCAAAGTCTCACTTCAAAGATGATTTACATCGTGGAGCCTGGAGTCAGTCAGGTGTCCCCGGCAAGGGTCCAGTCTGTCCAGGAGATCTCTTGTGGCGAAGTCTTTGCAGGGGAAACTCTTGGAGAGAAGCTCCATTCTGGGTAGAAAGCGAGTTATTTTTATGTTGTTAGAGACATAAGGGGATGTAGGGCACAACCACCTGTAGCCACCAGTAGCTCTTACTAACTGCTGTTTTTCACCTGGAATAGCCAATAGATGATGATGCTGTTTTCTTAGACCACTGTTGTCTTTCTCAGTCTGTTTTTCAAGCAGGAGCAGACAATAGCTGTTGCAGATTCCTGCTTTGTCAGGATGTTTTCCACCATTATAGTTTATTTTTCAGCTTTCCAGACAGTAAGTTTGTTGTTGCAGTTTCTTTGTTTTGTGCTTATCAAGGGTATGTCAGGATGTCTTGGATTCTTAGGTACCCAGCTGCCATTCAAGGATGCTCCAGGTTGCCAGGCCAGGGTCTCAGGCCAGCAGTTCCCAGACATCATCTTCTGACAGTATTTTTCCATTATAACCAGGTTGCCTTAATGGTTGTTCCCATCAGATGGCTGATCTGTAACACACCAGAGAAAAAAAGCTGGCTGTAGTTGTCCTGGGTGTTCTCATAGGAGTCACGGTGACTAAGAAAACCTCATCATGTTCCATGAATCCTCTAATTTTAATCACCATGAAACATCTAGTGTTAAACTCTTCAAAAGAAACTTTGTTTTCTTTTTGCAAATGAGGGAAATTAATTATTCATATGAATTATTGTAATTGGTACCTAAATCAGGTAGCTAAATTAGACTTTACATTTAATTTTCCTGATATTAGCTTTAAAACAAATCAGGATTTAATTTTTTTACTTTTTTCTCAAATTACTATTATGACTTATTGAGTCCACAAATACACACTTCAGACAGTACAGATATTACAGATCAAATGCTGCAGAGAGAAGAAATAATTGCTTTTTCTTTTTCAGAGCGATCGTTGTCTTATTCTGACGAGTCTCGACTGTCAAATCTTCTTCGGAGGATTACTCGGGAAGACGACAGAGACCGAAGACTGGCTACTGTAAAGCAACTGAAAGAATTCATTCAGCAACCAGAAAACAAACTGGTTAGTAATTTTTACCTTGCCATAGCACTGGAGTATTTCTCATTTTATAAAACTGTCTTTTTAAAAATCTGAGTATTGGGATATGCCTGCAAAGATTATCTTATATACAAGGAATTTCCTTCCATGACAAAGGAAGGATTGCCTGTCCTTTTTCCAGCATCCAGGAAATTTTTTATTACTTGATTACTTACAACGTATTGCCTTGAAGCAAACTACTTGAATGCATAAACTGCAGGGATAAATATGACATGCATGTGGAGTTTTTTGACTGGTCTTAGCAGTGTCCTTTGAATCCTTCAGCAGGGAAGTAGAGGAAAAAGGAAATAAAACGTG
>KZ505799.1:786464-804501 GCA_002844005.1 Limosa lapponica baueri | reverse complement strand
AGGAGGTTATCTTGGCTTGTTTTGGTTTTTTTAAATGGAATTTAGAATTGTAGTTTTTGCATTTATTTCCTAACCTTTGATATTTTTCTGGTTCATGAAAATATATTTGTGACATTGAAATAGTCCTTCAAGGTTTAAGGGACCTTTCTGATTCATTTGACAACTTGATTACTTTCCATCCCTGTTCTATTGCGGTAAACATCGTAAAAATCCTTTTGGCTGAAACTTCTTGACGTGAGAATAAAAGCATTTTAAGTTAGGCTTGAGTCTTTTTTACTGTATAAGTTATTTAACAACTGGACTGCAGTCAGAAATGTGAAAATAAAACTATAAACATTGAATTGCAGATCTTTGAGCAGCTTTGAGGCCGGACAACTTACTGAATGCACTGAACAACTAGAATTATTACCAGGAGAAAATATCAACCTACTTGCAGGGGGATCCAAAGAAAAAATAGGTATAAATGCATAAGTTAACATTACTTCAAATACGAAAGTAAATATTCCATCGCGTATCTGCCTCTCTAAATTACAGGCTAAAACCCCGGAATGCAGTTTGCTGTGTTCAGTGGACTGACCATAACCTTTATGATTCAAGTTTCAAAATGATTAGCAGTGATCATTCTAAATGCTGATACAAGTGTCTTTTCTGGAGTTAACGTGTTTGTTTATAAGTAATCTATCATCAATTTTTAATATGAATACATACACATATATTAAATGTATATATAGTAAAAAAGGGCTTTTTTCCAAACCTCCTTGCTCTCAAAAATGCATTTTCAGATGGTTACACTTGATAAAATTTGGCAATTCTAGTTGGTTTCAATTGTTTAATTTCCATGTAGACATGAAGAAGCTCCTTCCTAATATGCTAAGTCCCGATCCAAGAGAACTTCAAAAAGCAGTTGAAGTACAGCTTTTGAGAAGTTCAGTATGTCTGGCAACAGCTGTAAACCACATAGAACAGGAGCAAAAGTGGCAGTCAATCTCTGAGTAAGTTGAAATGTGCTATGAATGAATGAATGTAATATACTGTGAAAAGCTGTTCTGGTTTGTTAACCATAACTTTCTGAAAACCATACTTCAGCATCTATGGTAGTTTGCTATTAGTTTTAGCTGTTGTGAGTTATAAGCTTACTGAGGAAAAAGATGATGATGTTTAATTTGGAGATTACGTAGATCTCTGAGCTGATAAAATACTGCTTCTTGTCAGTTTAATAATGAAGTATCATACTATAACTTGTATGTGATATTGAAAGGTTTTCTCATCATCTCTTTGAAGATGTTGAATTTGTTTTTTCTTCAGTAATTTTGGCATCGCTGTTTACTCTTTAACAAAAATAACTGTTCTGATTATTTTATTTCAGAAATGTTATTAAGTACTTAAAACAAACATCACGAATCGCTATGGGACCTTTAAGACTTTCCACGCTCACTGTGTCTCAGGCTTTACCAGTGTTGAGCACTCTTCAGTTGTATTGTTCTTCTGCTTTGGAAAACACTGTATCCAACAGGCTGACATCAGAGGTATGCCTGTGTGTTTAAAATTGGCATAATGTCTTTCTTTGTGTCGTGTCATGAAGTATTGAATATAGAACATATTTTAATTGTTTTGACCATTGTTAATCATACTGTAAAAAGACCTCATTTAGCTTTCTACCTTGCCTTACCTAAGTGTTTTTTTAAATTTGCATCTCAGTTGGGCTTCTTTCTATAGTTATTAATCTACTGTTTCTTTCAATTACTTCTAGTATTTTTAAAGTTTCATTGGTAGTTGCTTTTTCGAGAAGTGTTGATATATTTCTAGATTGTAATACTTACTCCTACAACACCTGCATGTAACTTACTTTAAAAGTAACTTTAAAACATTTACCAAAAACCAATCAGTTCAGCAATTAAAAACTCAATGTCAGACTTCAACCAGCATGAATGATCTAGTTACAATTTCTAATCATGTTGTTCAAAAAAGAATTTTGCTTGATTTTGAGTTATTCCTAGTGTTGTTCTCAAAATCAGCACGTCTTTCTAGAGTTGCGTAAAACATCTGTGTGTTATTAGTTAACAATAAAGAGTGGCTACTACACAAATAAGAATATTTACTCTTCACTAAAATGGTCTTTGGTTTTGATAAATGACAGTGTGTTTCAGTGAAGGTGTCTCTGATGACAACTATGCAACTTCTGTGCCTCTTTCAGGACTGTCTCATACCTCTCTTCAATGATGCTTTGAGGTCATGCAAACAGCATGATGTAAGGCCGTGGATGCATGCACTGAGGTACACAGTGTACCAGAATCAATTAATGGAAAAACTTAAAGGTATATAAGCTCTCATTTTAGTGTTATGAAAGGTAAATGCAGTATTTGAACTTAAATCTTCTGCTGAAAGCAGCGGCTGTGTCGTCTTCTGTTATTTAGATGCATTACTTCTTAAAAGCCAGATTTTGGTTATTTAGGTGTCTTGCTGTACAACTAGGGGTCTCAATTACTTCTGTAATGTAGACAGTGTCAAAAAGAAAAAAAAATTACTCTGAAATGCTTAGCAGTTCTATACTCAGTCTTCTAATGGCAGTTTATTTGCTCATCTCTTCATACTTTAAATACTTTTGCTTCTGAACAGTTCAACACTATCAATAACGGGTATTTAAAAACAGTTATGAAAGCCATTTAAATGTGCACTATGAGAAGACCTAATGGGAGAAAAAGAAGTTGTATTGGGGATAAGTAGATTTCTTAGTTAAGAAGAATTCTTGTAGTGAAAAAAATTACTATTTTGCCCAGCAGATAATCTATGGATATATTTCAGATATTTACTTCAGATGAGAGATATAAATATTCAAGGCAGAAATGAAGTAATCTAAATTTCTGAAGGAGGTGCTAGGAAATACGAAAAAGCTGAGCAATTTTTCGTACATACAGAATACATTGGGTAGAAATTATCTGTGTATCCCAGATGTGATTATTGTTTGTTTAACAATTTTGTTTAGAATGTTCTACTTTCTTCTTCAGAACCAACAGTCCCAATTAAAAGCCACCTAATGGAGCTGGGCTTAACAGCAGCGAAATTTGCACGGAAGCGAGGAAATATTGCCCTAGCTACACGACTGCTCGCCCAGTGCAGCGAAGTTCAGCTGGGAAAAACCACCACTGCACAAGACTTAGTCCAGCACTTTAAAAAATTGTCTGCACCTGGTCAGATAGATGAAAAATGGGGTCCTGAACTTGATATTGAGAAAACAAAATTGTTGTACACGGCAGGTGAGTATTTGCTCATTTATGTTGTAGATCCTTGGTTGGCTTGTCCTTATAATCAGGCTAATTCCCCTGACCTTAAAGAAATCGCAATAGGACAGTATCATTAGGAATTGATTTCATCCTATTAGCTGTTGTCTCAGTCTCAACGTGTTTTCACAAGTCTTTTCTTCCATGTCGTTTTTAACTTCAAAGAGATTTCCTTTGTAAAAAATATTTTGTTACAAGCTGTATCTGAATATGCTGAATTTCAGGAGTGTGTTGATTAAACACTCTACTGAAGATGTGCTTTTCATGATACGCAGGTCAGTCAACGCATGCCATGGAAATGCTGAGTTCTTGTGCCATATCCTTTTGCAAATCTGCCAAGGCTGAGTATGCAGTCGCTAAATCTATTCTCACTCTGGCTAAATGGATTCAAGCAGAATGGAAAGAGATTTCGGGACAGTTGAAACAAGTGTACAGAGCTCGACAGCAGCAGAATCACACTGGTCTGTCTACCTTGTCTAAAAACATATATAATTTGATTGATCTCCCAGCTGTTAATACACTGGAAGAAGAATATCCTAGGATTGAAAGTGAATCTACAGGTAGAGGTGGTGTTCTTACTCATTTTTGTTAAATTGGTTACTGATGATTCTGCTGAAGGATAGCACCAGTTATATTGATAAAGTCTTAAGTGCTCCATCACTTGTGTATTTATTTTACTAATACAAAGGTAAACAATGTGTTTGTGCAATAGGTTACTATACACAATTAAAAATCCAAACACCTTAATATCGGTATTTCAATTTCTTTCACATTTTTCTTATATTTTGCTGTTATTTTGTATGTTGAGGAAATTGCAAGCAGGTTTTACATCATAACACATGCTGCTCTCTTTCTCTCATCACAGTAAATATTGGAGTTGGAGAACCTGACTTCATCTTGGGACAGCTGTATCACTTGTCTTCTGTACAGGCACCTGAAGTAGCCAAGTCTTGGGCAGCCCTGGCTAGTTGGGCTTATAGATGGGGCCGGAAAGTAGTTGATAATGCCAGGTAAATTCATCCTAGCATTTCAATTGATACGGCACAACTAGTTTTCTTAAGATAAACTCTAGCTTTGCATTTGTGATAATTGTTCTTTGTGGTCAGAAGTTGCATGTGAGCAGAAAAGTGTGAATATTCTCTTGATTTCTTGTGCTCTCCAAAAAGAAGTGAGTTTAATTCTGAGTTAAAGAGTGAAGACTTCTTCCTTCAAGGATTTTTATAAGTACAGCGTTAGTGGGTTCAGTACCTCTACAAATACTAATATATTGGGGATCAATAAATAATTGTTAAATGTTAACAGTCAGGGAGAAGGTGTTCGTCTGCTGCCCCGGGAAAAATCTGAAGTTCAGAACCTGCTTCCAGACAACATTGCAGAGGAAGATAGAGAGAAAATCTATGGGATTCTTGGGCAAGCCGTGTGTCGTCCGGCTGGGATTCAAGTAAGTGTAAATTTGGTTGCTTTAAAAAAATGTTCAACTTCAGCACGAAACTTGCTTTTCCTCTACTTCTGATTCATATTAACTCTTGTAAATATTTTGAAGTTAACATTCAGATAATACAAGAGTTTTCTAAGAAACCATGTGTTAGCGAAGCAGTAACATTCCTGTTCTGTGGCCTATAGTAACATGAGCAAGTAATGCAACTTCATGAATTGTCTAGACAAAAACTGGATTAGGAACTAATACGGTTTAGAGAAACAGTTGGAGCACTTAATCCAATCTATTGTCTCTTTATTTGCATTTAGGATGAAGATATGACTCTACAAATCACTGAAAATGAAGACAATGAAGAAGATGATATGGTGGATGTTATATGGCGTCAGTTATTAACAAGTTGTCCCTGGCTTTCGGATCTTGATGAAAATGCAACAGAAGGGTTAATTAAAGTGTGGAGGAAAGTTGTAGACAGAATCTTCAGTCTCTATAAACTCTCCTGCAGTGCATATTTTACTTTTCTCAAACTCAATGCTGGTCAGGTTAGTGTTTGTGCTGATGAAGAAATCCAGTTACAAACTTCTCTAAATTATGATATGACCTATGTACTTAGAGCAGTATTTCTTACTTTCAAGGTTCCACTTGATGAAGATGATCCCAGGCTGCACTTAAGAAATACTTCTGAGCAAAGCACTGATGATGTTATTGTGATGGCAACCCTAAGACTGTTACGGTTGCTTGTGAAACATGCTGGAGAACTCAGACAGTATCTAGAGCATGGGCTAGAAACTACACCTACTGCTCCTTGGAGAGGTAAGTACATGTACCCCCTCCCTCCCCTGCCCTAAGACATTGAAAGGAGATGTAGTTTTTGAAGTAGTACATTACATTACTACCTTAAAAAAATGAGGTGGGTTTTTGTCCTAGCTACAGTTTGAAATAGTGTTCAGAGAAAGGTGTCTCGGAAGTAGTTGTTTGTCACTACAGTACAAGGTTCTGGTTGCTCAGGACTTTCCCACAAAAGGTTATTGAGTTAGTGTGGAGGGCAGCAGAAGAGGAGGCCAACTATTGCAAAATTGTACTTTCTTTTGAAACATCCAGTTATACTAACTTCAAGAACTA
Source organism: Limosa lapponica baueri (assembly GCA_002844005.1). NCBI lineage: Eukaryota > Metazoa > Chordata > Aves > Charadriiformes > Scolopacidae > Limosa > Limosa lapponica. Next base: position 798,666 of record KZ505799.1, on the reverse strand, counting down.
TTAATGCATCTCTCCTTGTTTTTTAAAAATTATGTAAGAGATACAATGTGCAAAACTCAATTCCTAGTGCTTGACTAAAGGATTTATATATTGCTTCTGATGTAATCTGTATTTGAATAGCAGAAGAAAATAAGCTATTGCCTGTACTGTGACAGACAGTTATTTAAAATGATAAGTTTTTATTGGGAAACTATATATTTGCATTCTCCTAATGCAAAACCAGCCTGCTTTTAAAAATAGAATAGAATTCTTCATCGTTTGAAGTGTATGGAAATGAATTGGCACGTTTTCTTTCCTCTTTATGAAGGTATTATTCCTCAGCTTTTCTCCCGCCTGAATCACCCAGAAGTGTACGTTCGTCAGAGTATTTGCAACTTACTGTGTCGAGTGGCTCAAGATTCTCCTCATCTCATACTATATCCTGCAATAGTGGGTACCATTTCACTTAGCAGTGAATCCCAGACTTCAGGTATGGAGGAAAAAGTAAACGTTCAAATACACTTTAGCTAATATATTTTATATACTGGATAAAAGGATACTGAGGAGTTTGGTGGTTTTTTTTTTCTGTAACTCTGATACTTTCTATCTTAAGAACATTTTTATTATGGGACCTCACTGATACTGTTAATTTGATTTACCAGTTTGGTAAATAAGTCAGGTTTTTTTAATTTTTATCACTGTATGCTTGGCCAGTACTTAATGTAGTATGGGGACCTGATGCTAAGTGTAGTATTGAGTGATGTATCTTTCAAGGCCAGAACAGCGTAAATAATATTTTAACATCTGTTTTTAATTTAGGGAACAAGCTGCCTTCTGCCATCCCTACTTTGTTAGGTAATATTCAAGGAGAAGAACTGTTGGGTGGTGAATGTGATGGAGGGAGCCCCTCAACTTCTCAAGAAAGTAGTAAAGATGACACAAAAGTTGGATTAAATGAAGATCAAGCAATGATGCAAGATTGTTACAGCAAAATTGTGGAGAAACTCTCTGCTGCAAATCCAACAATGGTATTGCAGGTAAATAATCCAAACGTGTTACTTGTGCTCTTATTTGAACTACAAAATATGTAATTTGTATATCTTGGGGGTGGGTCTAACTGAAAGTTTGGTGCATCTTTGCTGTTAGGCTGTCACCTTTTTTCAAGTTGTTTATCTACAAGAATAAGTCTTAATACTAGTATTCTTAAAAGTAAGTGAATCAATTTATTTTACGCAGGTTCAGATGCTAGTGGCTGAGCTGCGCAGAGTTACAGTTCTTTGGGATGAACTTTGGTTGGGAGTTCTACTGCAACAGCACATGTATGTCCTCAGAAGGATACAACAACTGGAAGATGAAGTCAAGAGGGTCCAAAACAACAACACTTTACGGAAGTATGTCTTTGTTGAATAATTCAAGTGGTAATTGTAACAAATGTTTGTTCTTGGGGAAGCATACAGTCAAACCTATCAATAGTGTTGTTGCTTCTGAGTTTGTACTATCCTAACTGCTGCTTTGTAAGCCAGTGACCTTATTTCAGGAACATTTTGACACTACAGCTAGTCCCCTAAGCAAATGAGAAACAACAGTCTGTCTGTGAATTCATGTTGGGATTCCCTTAGTAATAATGTGTTAGAACCCAATGCATATTAAATTGTGGATTATGAGATCGTATAGTTCTTTGTTCCAAGATCTTTCTTACAAGTCAGCTGAAATGAGGACAAGCATGTTGAAGAGTGTAATCTATTTGGAATTTGCTCTCAATACAGATATTTTTTTTTTTGAGTAAACAGAACATCTTGATCTGCTTCTGGTTTTCACTGTTGAGCAAGTCTGTTTTTTTTTCTCTCACCTGGATTCTCTTGTGAATGGATTTGTGGAAGATGAAAACCATTCACTGGCTAAACTGAAGAACTCCTCTTGAATTCTGAAGTCATGGCTTACATGGAACAGCATCATCTAAATAGCACGCTTCCCCTTCTTTATAGTGTGTTGCACCCTCAGGAGGTAGTAGTTAGGAACTCTTTTAAAGCTCTTTTTTTCTCCAGGGTTTCCAGGAGTGAAGAGCACAGTTCAAATGTTTCAGTTAAAAAAAAAAAAAATTATGGTTCAGAGGAACATGCATTCAATGTGGAATAAAATACTCTTTCTTTTAATATGGTCATCCTTGAAGACCTCATTTTAGAGATGTGAAAATTTTTTAGAAATTTTGAGAATTTGCAGCCTGATTTTAATGCTCTGCTTATGAAATAACTTGGTTTTATGGATTCAAGAGGAAATTATTTCCTTTTTTTTTCAATAGAGAGGAGAAGATAGCAATCATGCGTGAAAAGCACACAGCTCTAATGAAGCCCATTGTATTTGCTTTGGAACATGTACGGAGCATCACTGCAGCTCCTGCAGAAACTCCCCATGAGAAATGGTTTCAGGATAACTATGGAGATGCAATTGAAAACGCACTAGAGAAACTTAAGAATCCTTTGAATCCTGCTAAACCTGGAAGCAGCTGGCTCCCATTTAAAGAGGTATTATATGCACAGACTAAGAGTACAACATAGAGACTCCTGACGCTCTTGCTGCACCATGTGCTTCACCCTATCCTTAGTACTCTCTTGCCATATCAAAGTAGCAGCCTGAAACTTTGTCTTCTCTGCGATCACCACTGACATGCTAAATGCTAAAGCAAAGTAATTGTTGCTTCTGTAACAAGTTTTACTGTCTGCATTATTGCATTTCTACCCAATTAAATTACTTTTTTCAAATCTTGCATTTTCTCCTGTCTGAGATCCTGTCAGTTCTGGGGGCAGAGGGCTGTAGCTTTTTAAAATACTGTATTTCTGAAACTCTATGCCATTTGAGTTTAGTGGATTTAAATTCTAACAAGTTGGTACTCTGGTTATCTAAACATAGTCCTCAGGCTGTGCAACAACCTTCAAATGATCAATTGTTCCCAAATATACTCTTGTTTTTCAATTATGTGATCTTGTCTTATTAGTTATCTATGGGTATAAGGAGAAACAAAATACGTATTCGCTTGGAGCCAACCTGGTGGTTTTGAACAGTCTTAATAGACAGAACGTAGACTGTCTATTAGACTAATAGACTGAACGTAGACACACAAATAGACTTTTTTTTTAGTTTCCCTTCTGCTTTGCAGAGCAAGCAAGCATGCAGATGCATAAACAGGAGTTTGCTGAATGCTGCTGCTTTTGACCACAGCTCAAGTATTTATAAATGCAGGAGCAAACCTCCTGAGAAGTTTGATTTGTTGTGACTTTGGTGCTTATCACCAGGCAGGGTTTATTTCCTGCATAAAGGATGTTTTTTACATTTTGTCATGTTCATCCTAAGCTGTAAATGGATTAGTAGGGTGACAAGGATGAAAGGTAGTTTAAGAAAAATCTCCCTGCCTTCTGGAAGATGACTACCACTAAATCTGTTTTGGTGTTAGTGGTTTTGGGGGGGGTGTGGGGATTTGGTTGTTTGTTTTTTTTTTTAATGCTAGCTGTTAAGGTGAACCTCAACCTAAACCAAAACTTTTCTTTGGAATAGGTTATGCTAAGTTTGCAGCAGAGAGCACAGAAACGGGCTAGTTACCTTTTACGGCTTGAAGAAATCAGTCCTTGGTTGGCTGCCATGATGAACACTGAAATAGCACTTCCTGGAGAAGTATCTACCAGAGACACAGTCACAATTCACAGTGTGGGCAGCACCATCACAATTCTGCCTACCAAAACCAAACCTAAAAAGCTGCTTTTCCTGGGTTCAGATGGGAAGAACTATCCCTACCTTTTCAAAGGTAAGAAATTTAGGTTTTCTTATGCATGTTACTGTCTCTTTTTATAAATCAGACTATATTGAAGTTGGAAAGATGTGTGGCTGCAACTTTTGCTCTCTCTGCCTGCATGGTCAGTTGAAAGCATTATTTGGAGCATCTTCTCCCTCTCCCCCCCACCTCACCATATATTTTTGAGGATTTTTACTTTGTGAAGCTGTGCGTCAGGGGTGTTTCAGATCCCTTTATAAGGGGAGAGCATGAGAAACAGTGCTCTGCTTGCATACTGATAGGATTAGCTGGATGCACTTTTCCAGAAGCTTAAGGTAGCACCCAGAAGTGAACTTTTGAGACTTCATGCCTTCCCTGAAAGGGAAAGACCTATTCATTATGTTAGTAACTGTTGTGTGTACCCACAGAGAGACCGGTCACAAACTGGTGATTCTAGTAGGTAAATGCTACGTAAACATTTAGATTTAGTCTGAACATCTCATCCTTAATCTGTATAACTTATAAAGCTATTCGTAGTCTGAAATGAAGTAGTACTTCAAAAAAATGCTAGTTTTGGGCATTAAGAGAATAATTATTTTTTTAATCTAGAAACTAAATTTTAAACAAAATAACTGTATCGCAGGTTTGGAAGACTTGCATCTAGATGAAAGAATCATGCAGTTCTTATCAATTGTGAACACAATGTTTGCTACCATTAACCGTCAAGAGACACCGCGGTTCCACGCAAGACACTACTCTGTGACACCTCTGGGAACAAGGTCAGGCTTGATCCAGTGGGTGGATGGAGCTACACCTTTGTTTGGGCTTTACAAGCGGTGGCAACAGCGAGAAGCAGCTTTACAAGCACAAAAGGTAACTACTATGTTTTGTGCCAGCTAGGATGGTTCAGGAGGGAAACATTTGCTTTCCTATCCTAAATAACGTAGTCTTAAAAGGGTTGTGTTTTGTTTATAATCGTGCAGAATGGTTCTGTGTATTCATATTTCTTAGGATTTCACCAGATGAAATTGCGTATATATATTTATATGTATTACAGTATGTAACATAAATATACTGTTCTGGCATGATAATTCAGGTAGAACTGATTTTGAACAAATAACCTTTTTGAACAAGTTTAACCTTGGTTAAAATTTAGTTCCACATCTCATTCTCTCATTCTCATTTCATTTTAAATACAGTTGGGGTTTTTTTTATTTGACTTTGAGGAGAATAGAGTTAGGCTAAAGCAATGTGTTTTCAGTTTCTTTAGGTTTTCTTAACCATTGAATTTTGAAAGAACTCTCTGAACTGTAAAAGTCATGCTCAGTAAAGGCGTTTTTTATATTATTCTCACCAAAACTTTGGGATTGGGATGCTTTTTTGTGGTAATGAGAGTTGCAGTATGAAAACTAGCATTTTTATCTCTTCTAGGCTCAGGATTCTTACCAGACTCCTCAGAATCCTGGAATAGTGCCTAGACCCAGTGAACTTTACTACAGTAAAATTGGACCCGCTTTAAAGGCGGTCGGGCTTAGTCTTGATGTGTCACGTCGTGACTGGCCCTTGAATGTCATGAGGGCTGTTCTAGAAGAACTGATGGAAGCGACTCCCCCGAATCTCCTAGCTAAAGAGCTCTGGTCATCATGTACTACACCGGATGAATGGTGGAGAGTTACACAGGTGAGTTACAACAAATACATTTTCTCTTTGAAAGGTTGTGTTTTTAATGGGATGAGGGGCAACAAATGCCTGGGGTATGTCCAAGCAATGATACTCCTGAGTTAGGTGAGCTAGGACTGCTGAAGTTTCACATAACAGGAAATGTTAGTATTTAGCAGGAAATGATGCAGTTGTACCACCTGGAATAAAAAAAAAAAGGGTATACACCTGATAACTAAATTATTAAACTAGAATTATCAGTCTAATACATGAAAACTCTTGTAAGATGTTGTCAGACAACAAATAGAATACAGCTTGGATAAGTTGGTTTTGATTTGTCTTACTCTTAAAATAATGTTTTAAGATGGTAGTCAGTCCAATGTGTTGGCAGAGGATTCCCACAAATAATTTTTTCCTGAAACTCTCTTTAAAGTCGTATGCAAGATCCACTGCAGTTATGTCCATGGTTGGCTACATCATTGGTCTTGGAGACAGACATCTGGATAATGTTCTTATAGATATGACTACAGGAGAAGTTGTCCACATAGATTATAATGTTTGCTTTGAAAAAGGTAATTTAAAAAATGCTATATGTTATTCAAATAAAAGGTTTCCCTTCTTGGCAATTAAAAGAAACAACTTAAATTTTTATCTTAAAGGGAAAAGCCTTAGGGTACCAGAGAAGGTTCCGTTCCGGATGACGCACAATATTGAAACAGCACTTGGAGTGACAGGAGTAGAAGGGGTTTTCAGGCTTTCCTGTGAACAGGTAAGTTAGCAACTAGTGGAAAACTGAGGGCTATCATTTATCAAATACTGTCTTAGAATTTTTAAGCATTCTGCTCTTGATGCAATGTTTTGCATTTAAAATTCTACTATGCTGCAAGGATAATGCAAGATCAGAATGAATCTGTTTAAAATATGATGCAGGTCCTTCACATCATGCGGCGTGGGAGAGAGACTTTGCTTACGTTGCTTGAAGCTTTTGTTTATGATCCGCTGGTGGACTGGACAGCAGGAGGCGAAGCAGGATTTGCTGGGGCTGTCTATGGTGGTGGTGGGCAGCAGGCTGAGAACAAACAGAGCAAAAGAGAAATGGAAAGAGATATAACACGTAGTCTCTTTTCTTCAAGAGTGGCTGAGATAAAGGTGAGTTTACTACGATAATTTTCTGTTTTATAACCAGAGTAAGCCCTATGCTTTCACTTCATTTATTTGCATTTTGGGGGTGGTGGAAGAGGTGGTCGTTTATTAGAGATAGTTCACAAATTTTATTGAGCTAAATTGAGTTTGTATGGAGGGAAGTGCTCATATGGGACTTGCAAGTGTTTGGTTTTCATTTTCTGTGTGCTTAGTTCTAAACTGTTACAATGTTTTGCCTGAATCTGTGCTAGAGGAACATTTGTTATGCTTTACTGCTTGTAGTGTGGGAGGTAGTCCTAGATGAACAACATCAATGAAGGGTTAAGTGCTGCCATATATTACTTTTTCTTACGTGTTTGAATGTAGTCCAGTTCTGTAATGTCTGTGTCTTGGTTCCAGGTTAACTGGTTTAAGAACAGAGATGAAATGCTTGCTGTGCTGCCAAAATTGGACAGTAGTTTAGAAGAGTATCTGAACCTGCAAGAGCAGTTGACAGATGTAGAAAAATTGCAAGGAAAACTACTGGAGGAGACAGAGTTTCTGGAAGGTGCAGAAGGAGTGGATCATCCCTCCCATACGCTTCAGCACAGGTACAGAGGAGCTGGGAATTCTGCCAGGAATCTCACAGATCTATATTTATATTTGGTGGTTTAGTAACGTACTTATGAGTTAAATGTTAAAATTGTGTATTTGAGAGAGATTAATAGCTGGGTAAAAGCTGTTCTTGTAGTAAGCAAGTCACTCCTTGTATGGAAGAACTATTGAAACCATTTTCCTACTGAATAATTGTAGTTATGTCCTAGACTTTATAGTCCATCAATATAACGTGCTTGTCCATGTTCCACATTTGAGCCACAAGGCAAGAGATGGAATTTGCTGAATGTGGTGTCACATTGAATTAATCTACGTAATACAACTGTGGATAAATAGCACAAAAATCTCATTTAAGTTTCTAATTCTTTAACTTATTTTTCAAGCTTATTTGAAATTTATCAAGGATTTCAGAATTGCATGAATATGCACACGCATTCATTATGTTGTAGGAAAACAGAGTTAATTATTAGCAAAACATTGTTAAGGTTTTCTGCAATTGGTGAGAATATGTTAATTTTCTGGTCAACAAGGTAGTTGTTAAATATAGCTTTCTGTTCAATATAATTAAGTATTGTTTTTCTTGTAGTACTTACTTGGTTCTGTGGCTTCAATAATGCAGGTATTCCGAGCACACCCAGCTGCAGTCCCAACAAAGAGCTGTCCAGGAAGCGATCCAGGTGAAACTGAATGAGTTTGAGCAGTGGATAACACATTACCAAACTGCTTTCAGTAATTTAGAGGCAACACAACTTGCAAGTCTTCTTCAAGAAATTAGCACGCAAATGGATCTAGGTATAAAAAAAGTGTTTGTGGGGGTTTTTAATGGGTTGAAAATAACTAATATTTAATATAGTTAAAGTTTAATATCAGGAGGCATTATAAGTATCCTTTAACTTAAAGGCAAGGACTTGTATATAGTAAATGAAAAGTAAGGGGGTTCTTCAAAGGGTGAGTTAGAGCCCTTCAAGGTTTTGGTGCCAAGCTGTGTGAAGGAACTTGTCTGTTTTACCCTGGCTGGGCACAAGATTATTCTCTTACTTTGTGCTCAGAATTCTCAATATGAATTCTCCATGCCTCCTTATTCACAAGGAAAAGAATATATTTTAAAAGATGTTAATGCTCAGTATTTGTCTGCTATAAAATGTGTGTTCCTCAGAGAGGAGTAAAGCTTAATTTGTAACCATCTTTCTTAAAAGGTCCTCCAAGTTATGTACCAGCAACAGCATTTCTGCAAAATGCAGGCCAGGCACATTTGATCAGTCAGTGCGAACAACTGGAGGGAGAAGTCGGTGCTCTTCTCCAGCAGAGGAGATCTGTTCTACGTGGTTGTCTTGAACAATTGCACAACTACGCAACAGTAGCTCTCCAGTATCCAAAAGCTGTGTTTCAGAAGCACCGAATCGAGCAATGGAAAACCTGGATGGAAGAACTCATCTGTAACATGACAATAGAGCGTTGTCAGGATATCTTTAGGAAGTAAGTAGACAGAATAATGAACTGTTTGAAGAACTTAATTTCCAACCTCCTTCAGGATTCTGATTTTTCTAATTAAAATGAATGCTTTTGTGAGGACCAATCTAATTATGAAACAAGACAAATTAAGTTCTAATTCCAGAAGTTTGAAGAAAAAGATTAAAAACTACTTTTAAAATACTGTTGCAGGGTTTAATCTGCATACTGCAAAAAAAAAACCAAGTAACTTGCCCTGTAATGAACAAAAGAACAGCCATGTTTGTGGCTTTATGGTAGTGATATTTAGGGGGTTTAGAAACTTCTAGTATTTAAAAATCACTTAAGTCAACTAAAGGGATTTTTTTGTTTTTAATGAAAGCATTTTCAAGCTTTTTTTTTTTGCTTTTTTTATCTTCTAAAGTTAGGCCATTTCAGCATTATTACTGCTTGGCTTATAAGATCTATATTATAGTCAAGCATTTACACTGAAACTGGTTTCCTTCCAATTTCTTATATTCTATTAATTCTTTGCATCAAGGACTACTGATTGTCTTCTGTCCTTGGAAATAGTTCTGAGAGATGGTGCATTCTAGGACTTTATGAAAGCGTCATTAGGGTAGTCATCAACTGTTGTAGTATTTGGAGTAGGTGATGTGGGAACTGTTCAGATGTGGTGTATTCTTCCTACCCACAGAGCAGAAGGTAATTTGCTAGAGCTTGAGAAGGGAGAATTTTGTCATTGTACTTTTGCTTTACAGGTATGAAATGCAATATGCTCCTCAACCACCTCCAAGTATGTGTCAGTTCATAACGGCTACAGAAATGACTCTACAGCGTTATGCAGCAGATATAAATAACAGACTTATCAGGCAGGTGGAGAGGTTGAAACAGGAGGCGGTTACTGTACCTGTTTGTGAAGAGCAGCTCAAAGAAATTGAGCGTTGCATAAAAGTTTTCCTTCATGAAAATGGAGAGGAGGGCTCGCTGAGCTTGGCAAGCGTTATCATCTCTGCTCTTTGTACACTGACGAGGTGAGTTGCCTCTTGTGAAATTTTTTTGTATGCGTTCATGTTTGAGGCCACATAAAAGGAATATTCAAGTGGCATAATTATGTGGAGAACGCACTAGCAGGCAGGCTGTCTAACTGAGTGTCATAATTCGTCTAGGCGAAATCTGATGATGGAAGGTGCAGCATCTAGTGCTGGAGAGCAACTGGTTGATTTGACTTCAAGAGATGGAGCCTGGTTCTTGGAGGAGCTTTGCAGCATGAGCGGGAATGTTACGTGCCTTGTGCAGTTGCTGAAGCAGTGTCATCTTGTACCCCAGGACTTAGATATTCCTAACCCAATTGAAGCATCAGAAGCTGTTCACTTAGCTAATGGCGTATATATCTCACTTCAGGTAATATTTACATTTATGTTACTTTTTCTTTCCTCATCCCCAACCTTCTAAAGCTTTAGCTAATCTATTCTTAAGAGGTTTTTCTCAAACAGCTGAAGTTTGCTTATGATGCTGCTGAGACTTTTTTTTGTTGGACTTTGATCTTGGTTGCTGTATTTGGCTGAGCTGAACAGGAATTTGCCTCTGCCATTTACATTATTATTGGTTGAAAGAAACCATTTTGATCTATACACAACAAATTGTAAAAACTACTCTCAAGTAACCATGTGAAAAGATCGTATTGGATTTTTAGACACATGAGTTTTGTGTCTTGCTCATTCTTTTATTTTGTTGCTGGCAGTCCAGAACAACTTCCAAACTATTTAATCTGTGCTTTCTGTTTCTGCTTCTGCCAAGCCTTACTTATTTTCACCTGAAAACAAGTAGTTTGAAAAAAATTATGAAAACCTGTTTTACAGGCCCTGAACTCCAAGAGTGGGAAGGAGAAAAATGCATGTATAATTTTTTAGTAAAAATGCTTTCACTTTAACAGAAAAATCTTAGTGGCAGCTTGAGTAAAATACCTGCTGAAGATGTAGGGGTTTATAAACCTTGGCTTTTGCTTCCACTGTATTGCATTTGAAAAATATTCCCCTAGCAACCTGCATAAGCTCATCAAGATTTTCATCGCTTTCTTTCTCTGCTTTCCAAAGTATTAACACTCAGAAATTTTTCAGAAAATTTCATGCAATTAATTTCATGCAATTTAATTGCATTGCAGCTGAGATCTGTCACCCACACATTGTTGTCCTCCCTGTGAGCTCTTAGGTAAAATGTGTAGCTGACTGAGCAGCCAAGATAACTAATCTTTTTGGTGTGTCTTGTCTCATTTTGGAGACAGAGCACATTGGTTGGTTCTTTCTGTAGCTGCCTTTAGCTCTCTGATGCATTTTGCTTGAGGAAAACGGCTTTATGTCACTTAAGGTACTGGTTTTTTACCTGCATTGATTCCTGTGGCATGAGTAGGCCTCTAACAAAATAATCACTGTATGGCGAGTTTTTGATTCTTTGCCCTGGCTTAGTCCAATCAGTTTAGGAAATCATACATTCAGTAAATAATTTAACTCACTCATAGTTACATAATGGAAAAGAAAAGTTACGTAATTTGGTGAAATTGATTTGCCAAGTGTCGTTTCTGTACCACTGATCCTCTGCTGAGAATTGCCGTGTAAGCTGTTGCTGCTGATGCTATTGAGGTAGTTGTTGCCACATTGTGCAAATGTCAAACCTTGGGGTTTGTACAGGGTTTAACGTATTCCTGATTTCTTTAAATTAACAAAAAAAGAGTAGATTTTTGACCCTTGGCTGACCACCATCATGTTATCTCTTAGACAATGTCTACAGCAGGCTGGTGTAGTGCTAAAATGAGAAAGATGTTGCATATGATACTTTTTGAGAGAGGAAAATTTCTTACGTCTTCATACTTGCTTCCCAACAGGAATTGAACTCAAACTTCCGACAGATCATTTTTCCTGAAGCGCTCAGGTGCTTAATGAAAGGAGAGTATACTTTAGAAAGTATGCTCCATGAATTAGATAATCTTATTGAACAAACAACTGATGGAGTCCCTTTGCAAACACTGGTGGAATCTCTTCAGGCCTACTTACGAAATGCGGCTATGGGACTAGAGGAGGAAACACATACTCATTACATTGATGTTGCAAGGTAAATCACCAGGTTTTTTTTTAGTTCAGATATGAGACAACGAAGACTGGAGAACAATAGTTTGTCTAAATGATATTGTTTGTTTGATGTACAGGCTTCTCTTGCCCAAGTATACCTTAAGCAGAGTGCAGTGTCTAAAGTGCACGTTTCCTCTCTGGGTGTTTGTGCATTTATCCGCATGCATACGTAGAAATACAGAGCTATGGCAATTTACAGCTGCTTAAAGTTGACTTCTGGTAGTCAACTTTTTCCAAAGTACATAGTTGTGATTTTGTTTGAAGTTAAGGGATGCTAAAAATAGGAACTAGTCCATTAGTTTGTGGGAGGAACTGTGAATGGGAGAGCTTGTACCCATGGCACTCCTCTCGTCAGCAGGTCTGATGAGCAACTTTTGCATAATGAATCAGTGACTTGATTAAAAAGACAAAACACAGACAAACAAAACTGCAACCAAACAAAAAGACTTGTGCGTCTTATACTGTGGGACAGTACCTTTCTGGGGAAGTG
>KZ505799.1:756278-786194 GCA_002844005.1 Limosa lapponica baueri | reverse complement strand
ATCTCAGCCATAACCCGAGACCTCATGTTCCACCGTTTTACCCCATGCTCTATTCAGTCAATTATATATGTATATGTTATAAAACCAGTAGTTGGTTATCAAGGAAGGAAAAGTGATATATAGATCACTTACCATTCATAACTTTTTTACCAAGTACAGGCTGTATCCTCTACCTGTATTTTAAGTTAGCTTTGTAGCTGGTCCTTTAATACAATCCCGTCTTACATGGTACCTGTACCTGTTCGTATGAGACCAACGTTAGGATTCGTGTAGTAAGCAGGGCAGGGGAGGGGGCAGTAGGGAGCACCTGCGAAAATACCACATGGTTCAAGTATAACTTAATTCCAGTCTGCTCTAGCTGTGGGATCAATCAGTTTAAGAAAAAAATATTTATTTCTTGTAGACTAAGCAAAAACATGTTGTGGTTTTTTGTTGGTTTTTTTTTTTTTTTAAAGGGTACTTCATGCTCAGTATGGTGAGCTGATTCAGCCAAGAAATGGTTCAGTTGATGAGACTCCCAAAATGTCAGCTGGTCAGATGCTTTTGGTAGCCTTTGATGGAATGTTTGCTCAAGTGGAAACTGCATTTGGTTTATTGATTGAAAAGGTATGGATTTGTTCTTTTCAGAGTGCTCTTTGAGTGAGGAACATGAAAGTTTTATAAAAACAAAACTAATTTTTTTTGTTTGTGTTGCTCAGCTAAACAAGATGGAAATACCTGTTGCTTGGCGTAAGATTGACATAATCAGGGAGGCCCGCAGCACGCAAGTTAACTTCTTTGATGATGACAATAATCGGCAAGTTCTAGAGGAAATTTTCTTTCTGAAGAGACTGCAAACAATTAAAGAATTTTTCAGGCTCTGTGGTACCTTTTCTAAAACATTGTCAGGTAAACAAGTGTTATCAAGTACTCAGTATCACCTTGTCTACTTCTCATCCTATGTCTTTTTGGGAAGAATGTAAAATGATGGTCACTTTAACTGTAACTTACCTTTCATATATGGCAAGTATGCAGAAATTAAAAATCAATTCCTGTAATCTTACTGTGTTTATAATATTTTTCTAGGTGCATCAAATGTTTTATTTCTAACAAAAATGCTATTCTTTTCCTTTTAAAGGAATCAGTTCACTTGAAGACCAGAATGCAGTAAATGGACCTGTTCAGATTGTCAATGTGAAAGCCCTGTACAGAAACTCTTGTTTTAGTGAAGACCAAATGGCCAAACCAATCAAGGCTTTTACAGCTGACTTTGTGAGACAGCTTTTAATTGGCCTTCCAAATCAAGCTTTGGGACTGACTTTGTGCAGTTTCATCAGTGCTTTGGGTGTCGATATCATTGCTCAGGTAGAGGCTAAAGACTTTGGAGCAGAAAGCAAAGTTTCTGTGGATGACCTGTGCAAGAAAGCTGTGGAGCACAATATCCAAATCGGCAAGTTCTCGCAGTTGGTCATGAACAGGGCAACAGTATTAGCTAGTTCTTACGACACAGCGTGGAAGAAGCATGATCTAGTGCGCAGACTTGAAACCAGTATTTCATCTTGCAAGACCAGTCTTCAGCGAGTGCAGCTGCATATTGCCATGTTCCAGGTAAGACCACACCGTGTGTTAATTCTTTCCAGCTTTTGTCTGTGGAAAGTGAGCTTCAGTTACCGCGTCTAAGCACAAGGACTTTATATTGTGTTGAATGAGCTTTAAGAGCATTTTAAAATGGACTTAATTAGTCAATCAAAAACCTTGATTCGGGTTTTAAATTCTTTAAATGTATAAGGGAAAAAAAGGATTACAGCTTGTTTCCTTTGAAGATTAGCTGCCTTGTAAGATGCAAAAGTGGCAACGTGTAAATTCTTTTTCAAGTGAATATACGTATTTTTTTAATAACTATTAAAGGATTAATTAGAAAAGAAATCATTCACTGTTCATTGGCTTTCTTAGTAGCCATGTTGTCCTGTTCTCCCCCTTTTTTTTAAACAGACTATGACTTTAAGGGAGGAGATTTCTTAAAACAGAGTATGCATTGCAGAGTGTCACCTTCTACCTTTCCCTCCAAGTTTTAATGCATTAACTGTCTCCTTGTTCCGCTGTTTGCCTCATGGAAAAATATAAATAGCAGCAGTGTCAATCCTGAAAATGGTCTCCTGAGGCTTTAGATAAATGTCATTGTGGACCTTGAACTGGTGCCCAGTTGTTGGTGCCCAATTGTGTTGTAGTATCATTGATCTTCATTTTGGAGTGATTTGTAGGTTAAGGGTAAAGGCCTTCTCCATGTCAGTTACTAAACTGTTTCATAGACTGGTAAGCAAAATTGTCTTTGTTTAATGCATCACAAGTTAATTGTTTCTGAATATTGATGGGTTTTCCTTTAGATGAAGGAAATGTGTGTAAATCACTTCCAGTAAGTTAATGACTGATTTAATGGTGTAAATATTTAAGCCAGTAAAACGTAGTTTATTTGCTAAATTTAGCACAGTTTAATGATTTAGAACTTGTAAGTGTGCTGGTATCATCTTCTGACACTTAGGCCTTTTAAAGTGCTCTTACTTATAAAGTGTAGCAGAGTACCAGAATTGCTGTTTGGGAAGTGAAGTATTTTGTGCTGAGCAATATTGATAATCAAGCGTTTCCCTCTTTATCTTAAAGTGGCAGCACGAAGATCTCCTCATCAGTCGCCCACAAGCTATTTCTGTTACTCCTCCACCTCGTTCTGCAATTTTAGCCAGCATGAAAAAGAAACTTCATACTCTCAGTCAGATTGAAGGTTCAATTGCAACAGTCCAGGTACTACTATTCTGGGGGGAGTTATTCAGCAGCATATGGGAATGTGACTTTAACAGACACTGCTTTATCTCTTGTGCTATCGAAGCACAAACATAGTGGTATTTTCATTGACCTTTTTCAGTCTGTCTCATATGTGCTGTTACACTGGTTGATTTTTGCTGTCTCATACAAAATATTCTCTGGAATATCAGTAAATCTGTTTCATGAGGAAAAATACAAATATGGGAAATTACTTTTCTTCTGAAGACTGATCATGCTCCTACTCCTTAAGTTTGTCTGACTTAGATCATCCTTACTATCATTTTACTAAAGTGTCAGAAGCTTCCTTTGTAGATCTGGGAAAATCAATTATTCTGTGTGTTGAGGTTTCTGTGAGCTGTGGCCTGGCTCAGCTTTTTAGACTTTGGGGTATCAGTAGTATAGAATGTTTAATTGTTTAAAATAAATACTGCTTAGCTTCTTGAACTTTAATTTCCTTTAGTTGTGGAGGAACTGTTTGTAATTATTTTTTGAAGATTATTTGTAAAATAATTCAGGACTGCTATGACTTCATATAACTTTTAGTCTAGAAATGTGACTACTTTGAACTTACTTTAGTATTTTTTTCCTAGTGGGTTAATATCTAGACAGGTGACTTTATTTCCATAACAATCAAATCCAGTTGTGATAAGTGCTGAAAACAAACCTTTAAACAGCATAAACTAACATTTGTCAATCATGAATACCACATTCTTCTATATGTATGGGTATAAGAATGTCTCTGCATGTATTATATATTTGTAATTTTTTTTAAAGTTAGGCTTAAGGTGATATATCAATATGGGTTATCTACATATTTTTTTTTCTTCCCCAATGCAGGAGAAACTAGCAGCACTTGAAGCAAGTATTGAGCAGCGTTTAAAATGGGCAGGAGGTGCTAATCCTGCACTGGCACCAGTCTTGCAAGATTTTGATGCCACTATTGCTGAAAGAAGAAACCTTGTACTGAAAGAAAGTCAAAGAGCGAGTCAGGTACTATACATAAGGATAGTACTATTGACTTCATAAGTGTCTTCACTGTTTCCTACTTGAGAGTTATGTAGTAGATAATTTTCCTCCTCAGCATCTAAATAGCAAACATAGATACCTAAATACTTCTGGGAATCCCACTTTGAAAGCAATATGAATAATCTCTGTGAGAATTTCTGCAGGGTTGGATGACCCTGAAATGATACTGCTACTGTAACAGAGCTTTACTCCTGTATTTAAAATTCTCCCTTCTAAAGATAGGGCACAAATGCAGTTTGTATAATAGACAGTTTAATTGGAATAACTTTTCTCACTCTTGCTTTTTTTTCAGGTCACTTTCCTCTGCAGTAATATCATTCACTTTGAAAGTTTACGTACTAGAACAGCAGAAGCCTTAAATCTTGATGCTGCATTATTTGAACTTCTCAAACGCTGTCAACAAATGTGCTCATTTGCGTCGCAGTTCAACAGTTCAGTCTCTGAACTGGAGCTTCGCCTGCTTCAGAGGGTGGTAAGTAAGAGTCAAAGCAAAATATGTAACATTACAGAATCACTGTAATCACGAGTCCTCAATTTTGTCTTCCGTTCTAAATCAATGTTTTGTACACCTTCTAATGGGTTGTGGATTACAGAGTTAATTCCATCTGGTGCTAAACACTTGGCAGTAGTGTCTACACAGTAATTGAATTTTATCTCCAGATACAAAATGTTTTTGTTATTTTTAGGGCACTGGTCTTGAACACCCTATTGGCAGCTCTGAATGGCTTCACTCGGCTCACAAGCAGTTGACCCAGGAAATCTCTACACAAAGAACAGTACAAACAGAAAGAGAACAGCAAATAGAAACAGTTTGTGAAACAATTCAGAACCTGGTGGATAGTATTAAAACTGTGCTCACGGGTCATAACAGGCAACTTGGAGATGTCAAACATCTACTGAAAGCTATGGCAAAGGTACGCCTAAAGCTGGATTAAATTTATTGCTCAAACTCATGTCAGTATGGTTTTAAGAAAAATAACACTGTGAGTTTTAAAGGAAGTAGAAACAGTGAAATGTGTTCATGCATATGGAATTCAAGACATAAAATTCATTTCACCTCTAAGAATTCATAAAACTTTATTTCTAGAGTTAGGCTAATCAGGCTCTGGTTGAGTTAAACCTTTTCTCATTTGGCAGTTGAAAGATTTTTCTTTGTATTTTCAAATCCTCTTGGTTTTTAATCAGTAAAACATTTGATCTTTTTCAAATTTATTTTCTTGAAATGTAACTACTGAAGATTATGATTATTTGTAGTGAAATGACAAACTGAGGGGCTGAAAAGGCTCAGAAATGCTCAACTTTATTCTCTCAGCCCAGATGTATCAAATAGTTAACCTTTTTGCATGTCTTTGTTCCAGGATGAAGAAGCGGCTTTGGCAGATGGTGAAGACGTTCCCTATGAGAATAGTGTTAGGCAGTTCTTGGGCGAATATAAATCGTGGCAAGATAATATTCAGACAGTTTTGTTTACATTAGTTCAGGTTATGGGTCAAGTCCGCAGTCAGGAACATGTTGAAATGCTGCAGGAAATAACTCCCACCTTGAAAGAACTAAAAACACAGAGCCAAAGGTAAGAAAGTCACCTTCTGTCCGGTGAAGGCACTATGCTTATCTACTTGTACATGTCAGAAACACAGCTTGGGGCAGCTCCTCGGTGGTTATCTTAGAATGCAGAAGTCTTTTTTGCAAAATCTGACTTAAATTTCAGTTTGAGTTTTCAGTAAGTCAAGTAGTTGCATTAATATTTATCAACTCCATTATATTTCCTAGTGTCTACAATAATCTGGTGGGTTTTGCATCGCCTTTGGTCACGGATACATCGAATGAATGTTCAAGCCCAACATCAGCTGCTACATATCAGCCAACCTTTGCTGCAGGTAATACTTGAAAAAGTACAAATATTAATATTGCTTCCCAGTGTTTTAGAGAGGGGATCATAACTTTTATTAAACTGAAATACAGACAATCTCTGTAAGATTATAAAAGTCTGTAAAATTCTGCTTGATCATAGCCTTTGAGATCTGGATTCACTCCACAAAGCCCAGAATACCTGGAATGCACCGTCACTTATATCAGCTGAACTGTAATTTCTGTTGAAATTAGTATTAAGATTTATGGAGACTCTGGAATTAATCCTGAAGCCCCCAAAATGTATTCATTTTTGCAAAATTTTCATTACTTTACAGTTAAAAACATGAATAAAGTTTCTTACAACCATGGATTTTTCTATTTAGAGGATTATTCTACTGTCAGTATTTGGACTAAGTGCAGGTTCCTGATTTCTATCAAGAACAAGAATTATATTTTATAACTACCATGCAAAATGATAAAATTGGAGGTTAAGAGACCCCATAAAAATTAGCTTAATAAATGTTTTGCAATGGAAAAAACCACCTTGTTTATGAAGTGAAAGAAATTAGAAAACAAAGACTGAAGAGAGGAGAACTGGTGCAAAGTTTAAAATACGGTTTAAAATGCATTTATACTGGTAGCTGCATTTGATACACATTTCATTGTGCTTTTTCTTGCAACTATAATATATTATTTTGAATGCTTCAACCTCTTTTAAACTTCCTTTACAGCTGTACGTAGCAATACAGGGCAGAAAACTCAGCCAGAGGTGATGTCGCAGAATGCAAGAAAGCTAATTCAGAAAAATCTTGCCACGTCAGCAGATACTACTCCAAGCACAGTCCCAGGAACTGGCAAAAGTGTTGCCTGTAGTCCCAAAAAGACAGCCAGGGACCCTAAAACGGGAAAAGGTAAATACGGGGCTTAAAAAACAAAAACACAAAACAACCAGAAAAGCCACCACTTGACAACAACAAAAAATCCCCAGACACCTCAGTGGGTTTCTGTGCAGGAGCGTAAAATTGAATTAATTTTATTTTGTGCCTTCAGCCGTGCAGGAAAGGAATTCATATGCAGTTAGCGTGTGGAAGCGGGTCAAAGCCAAGTTAGAGGGGCGAGATGTGGATCCCAACAGGAGAATGTCTGTTGCTGAACAGGTGAGTTGAAAATAGTAAAGTTCCAGTACTGGTCCTTGCATTAAATTTGGGTAGTCAGCATGTGTGTACGCGCCCTCAAGTGTGCCTGAAAGAGTAAAATCCTGTTGTGAATGGGAGGTCCCTTTTCAGCTGTGTGATTTATATTCCAATGCAAATCACGGTGTGCTGCTGCCTTGTATTGCTGCATTCTTTTTTTGTTTATCAAATGCCTTTGTTTTCTATATCGTAGATTTATATAAGCTCATGAATTGGATAAAATTGCCTTTTGTACCAGTAAGCTAACACTTGTTACACAGCTGTTGGTATCCAGGGAGAACATGAGACCCATGCAGCTGTCTAAGGCACAGACCTTGTCTGTGTTTACTGGCATAACGCACCCACGCTCCTGCCTCTGGGAAGCTCAGTCAGGGGACCCAGGTGTCCACGTAAATTTGAGGATGTGGTGACTGTTTTCAAGACAGGGGCTATGAATGAGCTGATGCGTGGGGTTTTTTGGGGTTTTGGTTGGGGTTTTTTTTGCCCCTCCAGTACAAATTCCTATTTCGTGTGTGGACTACACAAAGTTATGTAAGATCAAGTTTACAGTTATTGTAGAACTTTTTCACTGAAGTTTTGTGTTTGCAGGTGACGTTCAACAGTAAATTTTAAGATCACTTAAACACTTAAAAAAAATCTAGCTTATTTTTAATTACTTGTTTGACCTTTTCAATAGGTTGACTTTGTGATTAAGGAAGCAACTAATCTAGATAACTTGGCTCAGCTGTATGAAGGTTGGACTGCCTGGGTATGAGTAGGGCGAGAGCAGATCAGTCTGGTTCAGCGAGGTCAGACACCCACCAGAATCAACTCGGCCTCAGGCATCCATAGCCGCACCACGGTCGGTGGTGATGCACACTGGGGCTTAATCTGAGGAAACCTAGGAAATCTCGGTGCACTGGGAAGTGAATCCTGCAGGATAGCTGCACTCAGGGATACGCTAAACACAATGGTCTGCAACCCCCGCGGTCAAGGGTGAAAGCTCCACCGCTTGAACAACACGGTTTGTCTTTCTGCTGCGGAAGAACTGCAAACGTGTCTGGGGGTTAAGCTGCAGAAAGAAATCGGGATGCTACAAACCGCAGAGTGATTTGGAACTCAATTCCACCTGACCCTGTGAACAATTCAGGAAACACCGAACCCTGTTCAAAGAAAAACAGAAAAAATGGGGCCATGAAGAAATCACAGCAAGGGAAGATTTGATGCATTCAGATTCTTGTTACTCTTGTTGCGTGGCAACAGCGCTGGTTGAGTCAACCAGTTAGTACGGAAAAAGGCTACAAAACGTAAACTTCAGAAATGGACTGAAAGCAAAGAGCTGTACATCAGATACACGCTGCATTGGAAGAACTTCTGAGATAGAAGAAAAAGCCTTTGTTCTCTTCTCCCTTTCCTCTTTCCTTTCTCTCCTCCCTCCTGGCCTCTCCTTGCATACACCCCTCTTGGCTTATTCTTGTAGGTTAGGCGTACTTCCAATATACCTTTTATTTCAATCCTTCTACTTCACAGTTTAGTCAAATTAACAACTTAAATTTTGTTTGGTAAACAAATTTTCCAAAAAGCACTGAAAATATAGAACCTCAATGATTACTTATGAGTTGGATGGTCAAATGCAAAATGTAATTTTGGTTATTTTAAAGTCATTTTTGTGATTCTATTATGTACAGTTTCTCAAAATTGTCACTGTGCATTTAAAAGTAATGAATCCTACAGGCATTTGATTTAATGTGCACTTCCCTCTGCTTGCAGTGTACACTTTTTTGTAATTCAAATTGTCCCTCCAATCTCATTCTACTGTGATTGCTGTAGTTTCTTTCGTACGACGTAGCTAATCCAATGTAATCTTTACCTTTTTAAAAACCAGGATAGAGTATCTAGTAGAGTTTTACATTGTTGATGACAGATAAACAATAAAGTGATGTTCTGGTGGAGGTAGAGTGATACGCTTTTTACTTCACTTTCCTAATACTTTTAGTTTACACTTGTAAATTATAGTGCTTCAGTTCACAGGGGTATGCATAGAATCCAAGAAATGAAGGACTCTCCAATTTTTGTTCAACTAGATCTGTAAAGATTTCCGCAAAGTCATTTTCCTTTGCCATATTACTTCTGTAGACGGTTGTTCAATAATGCATCCATAGTCAATCTTCCGCCAAGGTTCTTCTGTTTTTCAATCAGTTCTGCACTCAAAGTGTGATTATGGTCAGAAAAGTCTCTCTAAAAATGGCATCTTCTTACTTGGATCGATGTCCTGCTGGTCCGTTGGTTGTCCAAAAGACTTCTTGCTTCCTTTTTAAAGTGGGACACCTTTAGGAAACGGCAACTTCCTTTTCTTAGAGCAAGTAAACCTGGCACAATTCAGTTACAACTCCAGGATCTTACAGGTGCTGATAGCTACAGCAGAAATGCACACGGGCGTTATCAACCCAGATAAATTTGTGTAGCTATGTATAAAAAGTTTCTTTTGTAAACTTGGTGAGTTCATTACGCACAGTTGCTGAAAAACAATAAATTTTGGAAAATCCTTTATGCCATTTTAGTCACTTTTCAGAGTCAAAACACACTTTAAATACAGCATTTTTTTTTCAATCCGAATTTAAGTATTAAAGGATTTGAGCCAAGCTCACTATTGGCATAAAATTCATTTAATTGAGTGGATTTGCAGCAGTTCATCTGAGTGGGGAGCTTGGCTGGTAATTTTCAGATAACGTGAATTAACAGCAGGCATAAGTAGTAGGAGAACTTGTATTATTTTCAGTATTTGCACTATGCTAACTGCTCTGCCTCCTCAGTAGGTCTTAGAATTCACTTCCTCCTCTGTTGCCAATTTTTCGTGGACATGCACTTTGAAGTGTAAGCATTTTCAGCAGACACACGGCCTTTTTTGCATTCTGATTGCCTGATTAACTCTAGGGAAGTCGCAGGCTTTGTATCTAAGGGTACCCGTGCAAACGCATTCCACTGCCACTGCTTCCCAACCCCTCTGCCGCGCCGCCCATTGCAGGAAAGAAGGTGTTTGAATGTTGCAGTGAAGAACATTCATACGCAGAACAAGGCACTTGACACTGTTGGTCCTTTTTCTTTTTCTCCAGTTAAAAATAACCTTACGGACAGTCTGTTTGCAGTACCATAGGAATGAGAGTGTATTAGACATGCTGTTTTATTTCTTGGAAGCTGGGGGGAAGGGAGGGGTAATGCACTCACCTGTGGCTCATGTATTATACCTCTGCTATCCAGAAATGAAACACTTGTGTGGAGATGGGTTCTTACTGCGTAATTTAATAAAGTTTTAAAAAAAATAAAAAGAATATGTATTCATAATTTCCTTGTATGCAAAACTACTTGTGGTTGGGAAAATTCCAGGGGAGAATGAAGTGCCTAATACAAACCAAGCCCCTAATTAGAGCAGGATTCTAGAGACCTAAATTTGCATAATTAATGTCGTGCTCTTGTTGCATTTTTCTTGCTAAATCTTGAAAATAGGACAAATTGATACAGTCTTGGTTAAACCTAAAATGCTAAAGACTGTATTAGTTACATTGTATTTTAAAAGATAGTGTTTCTTATAAAGATTTGTTTTCAGTAAAATTGAGACAATTACTGTTTTCCTGCAGTAAGACAGGCCTAGAATAATACAAATCTAGAATCAAATCTTTGTAAACACATAATCAGCTGAAGTTATGGAAGTCAAACTGTTCAGTTGATGCCAATTTTTGCATGATGCTCACCTGCAGTAAATGTTGACCAAGGGATCATGCTCTAAACTAATTTCTCAAAGTCAAGTTGAAAGTATGCTCATCAGTTTTAAGTTGGTGCCCCCTCCCATTACATAGGCTTGGTGGTTTAGATGCTCTTAATGCTTTGAAAATGCAGTTACTAGTTTGCCCGTGGCCTTCTGTAAAGCCAGGGTGTGAGCACTGCTCTACCAAACGGGTTACTGGGATGTGTTAAGCAAACCCAAGTGGTGTCTTAGATTATTTTGCTGGAATAATGGCAGTGTCAAATTAATATAACTGAAATGGAAATTATAACAGATGTGTACAGTTAACAAATTATTTTGGTACTTTGCAGGGACTTCATGGTCTGTGACATGTAGTTATGCCTTCAGTGATTAGTCTATTCAAATAGTAGGGTTTTTTTATCTGTAACTTTTCAAATATCTGTAAAAGACTCAAGTCTCTCATATAAATGAGAGATGAATCAGAGGGAGGGAATTAGTTTTCCAAAGAAACATAAATAAGGCGTCTATAAGAGCACTGGGGACACCTGATGCTCGTGCGAGGCTACCTTCCTGGGAAAGGAGGGTGTTCCACTGCATGGACTCCATCGTGGGAACTGCAGCGGCGTCAGCCCTGGCCCCTTGACACGACGTGGTGCTGTCTGCCCTCTGATAGATGCTGTTTGATCAGTTTGGTTTATTCTATGAACTGCTTTGTGATGTCTGAATGAAAAGCACCATATAAAAAAATTCCTTTGGAAATACTGGAGGGCATGGGAGAGGTTAAAGCTCCATTATCCTAAATGCTGTAGTCCTTAAGGTTAATTTGTGTTAATCATTCATCAGTGTGTTCTGTGCCCAGTACATGTGGCCATCCTGTTTTAGAACACTCAAGTACTTCAAAGGTTTCTTTGCCTTTTTTTTCCCTTTTGTTTTTGCAAGTTTTTCCTAAAATTAGCAGACACACCCCTGAAAAAAGTTTAGGGTGACACCTGCCATCCATCTTTTGCTTTCTTAACACAGTAGCTGGTTATCACATGCATATTTTTTTTAGGGGAAAATAGTTATTCATGAGTATACTGTTAACATTTTAGTTAAAGAATTTCATTGAAAATAAAGATACTACATGAAACTACTGTTGTACATACTTAAATGCATAGCTGATTAGAGCAATTTTGCCATCCACCAGACTAATTTTTTATTAATAGTGTAAGAAAAAAGTTTGAGATGCATTTATTATATTAGGTACGATGAGTGGGTGGAGGCTTAACGTGGAAAATTTGTGTCTCTGTGTCTGTTTGAAGTGCACAGAGGAATTAAGCTGCTCCTTTTAAAGGTGCTTTGAAGTTAGCTTGGGCATTTAAGTTTCTGTGCATCTGCTAAGGGAGAATCTTGGCGCGGGAAGAATGCATCGCATCGCAGCATGATCTGCCTCCCTGGAGCACACAGAAAGCAGCTGGTTTCTGTAGCTCAGGTAACACGTGGGAGGTGATGGACAGGTTTTCCACACTGAGCTACTGCTACACATGCATCTGGTTTTCATTTCACATTGTTCTTCCAGAGGCCTGGCTGCTCAGGGAGGGGGGTGTTGAGTGTCGTGGCAGGGCCCCTCGCTGTCCTGTTCTCTGCAGCGCGATGGCCCATCTCCTCTGGTGTTTCTGGGTGTCCCGCAGGGCTCACTTCTCCCCCTGCTCCTCCGAGCTCTGGAGAAACACTTACAGGAGGGAACTGCACTACTGTGGGACCACTGAGATGGGAGAAAAACTCCAAGGGCAGACTGACTTAGGAGCTGGCACTTGAAAGACTGGCTGGATGAAAATGAACCTGCCAGTGGTTGGAGGTGATGGAAATTCTGCTTGTTTCATTGGTAAGTGCTTGTGGTTTTGCAGTGAGAATTGTACAAATGAATGAAACCAGGAGCCGGCTGATGCTACCAAATAGCCACGGAGGTGGCCTCTGCAAGACACTGCAAATGCTTCTAGGAAGAGCAATGCATCATGCTTCTGTGTGTCCATGTTTCTCAAAAGACTAATCAGAATTGTTGCTGACATCACTTCCTTATGAAATTAGCTTTTGTTTGAGCTTTGCTGTGGTACAATTAATGGATTTTGAGGGTGGACTCCATTATTTTCAAATGCAGAACGGTGCACAAGAATATTCTTAGCTTTTAGCAACATGTAAATGAACTTGAAAGTTGTTCAGTAAAATACCTATTCCTTACATGCAATCTTGAATGAGTCTGAAAGGCACCCTGTAAAAGATCAAACAATTCAGCACGGACATGTTTTTACTTTTACGGTATCATCCTTAGTCCTTTTTTTCCTCTCCATCAAGTTGGTGAGCTGGGTTAGAAAAGTATTGCACTTCTGGTGTTAGAAATGATGTTTTCTTTGCCCTCATTCTGGAATTGCATTACAGCCTAGGGATTGTGATGAAGCTCATTAACATGTGACAACCATTTAGGAAGGTGAGTCAGAAAAAATACTTAGATCCTAGTGCTTTTCTCCTGTGTTTATGCTGCTACAGCTTTTGAAAAAAATACAGCAAGTTGTTGGATGGCTGGTGATTGTCACAGGTAGGTCAGGCGGTGGTGGTGCTTGGAGCTGGAGAACCTTTCTATGAAGTTGGGAGTTGTTTCAGTGGTTTAGAGTCATAGAATCACAGAATGGTTTGGGTTGGAAGGGACCTGAGAGATCATCCAGTTCCAAGCCCCCTGCCCTGGGCAGGGACACCTCCCACCAGACCAGGCTGCTCAAAGCCCCATCCAGCCTGGCCTTGTTTCCCTGTGTGGTGATCCCGAAATCCCGTACCCACGGGATGCTTCGCATCAGTCACATGCAATAAATACCTGTGCTGGAAAAAACAGCAAAACTTTAATGCAAAGAAAGTTTGTTGGCGAGTGCCTCTGGCGCCACATTAATTCAGCAGTAACGGGCTGTTTGTTGGCCTTGAAACACCCTCCATCAGAAGGCTCTGTCTAGTGCATGGCACACGTACACACATGATGTATCTCAAGAAAAGGGAACATTTTTTTACACAGCACATAACGTTTTACTTATTTGCCTCCTAATAATCACACATTCAGGGTATATGGGTCAGGCTTTCTCCAATAAAAGCCATGTCCCTGTAAGTCCTGGTGGGGACGTGACTCTTACCACCCCTCGGCTCTCCTTCGGCCCAGGCGGCCCGGGGTCGGGCTTCCTCACTGCCCGACAGGCATCGGCCGCGCCACCCCTCCGCCAACACCCGCCCCGGGCCCGGCCCGGCCCGGCCCGACCCGGCCCAAGCTACCTCGGCGCAGCCCGCCGGCCCCTCTCCCGGCAGGGCCGCCCGCCGCCGCACTGCGACGGAGGGAGGAGGGGGAGGTGCAGAGCCCCCACGCTTATTGGTCGGCTGTCACTGTTCAAATCCCACCAGCCAACCGGCTGTCGATGGGGCGCGACGGAAGCCCTGGGATTGGCCCGAGCTGAGTTCCGAGAAGGCCAATCAGAGTGCCCAGAAGGGCCGCGGAGGCTATAAAGGGCGGCGGCGCGACGCGGTGCGGGAGGGCGCGGCCGGCGGCGGTGTGAGGGCGGCGCAAGATGGCGGAGGGTGACAACAACAGCGTCTACCAGCTGGTGAGGGCGGGCGGCCGCCACCGGGCGAGTTCCCTTCTCTGGCGCTGGCGGCAGGGAGCTACTGTGCTTCCCGGTGGATGGGGAAAGGCCGGCTGCCGCTGGGCCCTGGGGGAGGAGGGGGATCCAGGCCTGCCCGCGGGGGCAGCTGGCGAGGGCCGCCTCCGCCCCCCGAGCTTGTTAAACGCGGGGGAACGGCCTCTCTGCGCTCGCTTTTCCTTCTGAAGGGTTCCGGTGCGGGTACCGGCTTGTGCCTGGGGGCCTGGCGGGGGCTGGGTGGGAGGAGGCGCCGTCCCGGGAGCGGGTACGGCTGCTGCTGGCTGGCCGGAGCTCATAACAATATCTGGCTTTACCTGATGTGCAGGGCTCACGTTTAATATTCATGTGTTTGTGTTTCAACAGCCTTTGGCTGTGTTCTCGAATGCTTCAGGGGTGCAGGAGAATGGCAGGAGCTGGCCGATTAGCCTAATAGATATGTCAAGGGTGGGCTTGAATAGTTACAAAATTAAATAAATACAAGGATATGTATATTTATCTCTGTAATGGTCAACGGCTGTCATGGGAAATGGGAGAATCACTGTAAAAGCCTGTGAAGGGGTTGAAAAAGGGAAGCTTTTGAGAGCGTTACTGATCCGTGCTGTTTCTTGCAGCAGGAGGCTGTACAGCCCGGGGGACGTACGCTCTCCGTAGCAGGGGTGCAGGGCAGCTGCCAGTTTCTGCAGAAAAAGTGCACAGAACTGTATTGCCAAAAATACGTGCAGTGCTTTCAGAGCAGAAATTCGTGTTTATGGAAGCCTTATGTTGTTTGAGTAATGAAAAAGCACCTTTGATGGATGGGCTCTGGAACTCAGTGATGTTGACAAAAGCTGACTCAAGCTTTCTCTACCTGGCCCAGTGGGAAAACAAGTTACATTAGTTGTCTTCTAGGCTGCCGGAGACAGGCTGCTATTAATAACACTGTTATATTCCAGTCTCTTTCCCCATATTTTTTCTCTTGGTTGTGATGTTAAATGCAGACAGCCAGAGGTAATAAAGCAAAACAGTTTTTCTCCGTGTGACAGTTTGTGTTTATAAGATGAAATAGATATGGTAACTGGAGGGTATTTCAGCAGCATGTCAGATAGTTTTCTACTTTTTTTTTTTTTTATGGCCTGAATTGTAGTTTTCAAATGGTTTCCAATGGTATTGCGTGAGAAAATTGTCTTTACCATGGTAGCTGCACTCAGCTGTCCTTGTTATTCTAGTGGTGTCAGGCTTCTCATTTGAGGTAAGTGTAGCACGCAGCTGAGAGTGAAACCTGCTCTACTGTCTCTGCACAGCACCTATGCAGGTCTTGAGGACTTTACACCTTGTAGCGATTGGTTCTGATCGTGGTTACCTGAGTTCTGTAATCTCTGAGATCCCTTGTCCCACTGAGGGGAAACTATTAAGCCGTGTTAAATGTGGAACACCTCAGGTGAACTGCTTAACGAGCTGATGCCAGAGCAGATAGGGCCTCCTTGCAGAAGATGGATAGGGAGGAATGTGGGAATAATATAGGAAGAGTTTAAAGGCTGCCTGATCACTGTTTTGGGCAACCTGTGAAAAAACTTTCTTTGCTGTGCAAATATGATCAGTTGGGTAACTTTTGTCTACTGTGGATTCTGAGTTCTTACCCATCTTCCACATCATAAAAACCTGGTGTTGAACAGCAACTAGAAATCTTCAGTCCAGTGTAGTAGAGTTGTCTTTGAAAATACATATATTTTAAATACATATTTTAAATAGTTCTCATGTTGCAATTTTCCAGATGTTGACACTGAAAACTTGGAAGGCTTTAGCTAGACTTTAAAACTTGACTTCCTACTAATCTGGGGGGAGGGAGTACCATAAATGGGAGGTTGGGGAAAACACTTCGTAAAATCTGGGAGGAGGTATCATTTGGTCTAATAACATATACTGCTACTTTCTTAAGATATTGACTATTTTAAAATATCACTGCTACAATTCCATAACTTAGTACAAAACTCACAACATTATTAGTAATCTAATTACTCAGAAAGGTTTGTGGCAGGGGTCTTTAATTATGACACCTTTTTTTAGCTACTTCAAGTGTGGAATTCATTTGATACTCTGGTTAGTAATTAAAGAGTTTTCTCTTCTTTTTGTCTAGGCCTCCGAAACTGCTAGCTTGGAAGAGCAGTTGCAAGGATGGGGAGAAGTGATTTTGCTGACTGATAAAGTTCTTCGCTGGGAGAGAGCTTGGTTTCCTCTGGCACTGATGAGTGTTGTTTCCTTTTCTTTTCTGTAAGTAGCTTGTGGAGGGAGCCTAGGACACCACTATGCTTTCACGGCTGGAAGCAAAGCTGTTAAGTAAATTAGTAAGACATCTTTAAAAATCTGATAGGATGGCTGTTACTCCAGGTTCTGTTTCTGAATGTGTGTGAACTTTCTTGAAAAGAAAAACCTTAAATACTGAGAACAGGAAGTAACACGAGTCACATCCTGCTCGGGGAGGGGGGAGAAGTGCTTTCTGCAAAAGCTGTTTGCCAGCAATGGTTGATGTGGCTTTTTACCATGCTCAGCTGTATGTTCTTCACTGGTGTGTTCATATTCTGTCCTCATCCTCTGTATCCTGCTTCTTAGTCAAATCTGGTTATCTCTTTTGGCTTTTTTTTTCTCCCAAACCAACAGCAATACCATTATGGAAAACTTGTTTCCATAGGGCAAACTTTCCTATTCTGCATCTTTGGTGGGGTGTTTAGGACGAGTTCAATGGGTTTTGTACAACTTGATTTTTTTACATTCTCTGTCCTGTCCTTTGAGAAAGGAGAAGGAAAGACTGTAGGTAACTTTCAATCAACAGGATGGGAGGATGTTGCCAGTCTCTGGATTGGAGATACAGAACTGGCTTGCTGGAGACACTTGTATGTGCTTTTACCTAACATGGTAGTTAGTCAAGATGACCTCAACCTGCCTTGTGCAGGTAAGTGTCCATACCACCTGTGGAGTTTCCCAGTTGCATGTAGTTTTGGACTAAGGAGAAGAGGGGAGTTACAAAAATAAATGTTGAACCAGGTGAGGTAAGGTGATCAGTCTTCTGGCTAGTACAAATTTTATGACCTTTGGGGGAGGTGAGGAGGATGGAAATCAAATGAAAAGTAACTTTTAAAAGAAGTAATTGCATGAACTTCAGGGTATTCTGTTATAAATTGTTATTATAGCAGGAAAGAGCTTGTGCTGAATAATACTCTGAGGAAATAGACAGAACTACTTCAGATTCTGAATTGGTACTCCACCAAAAATGAACTTGGACATTCAGTGCAATAGCACTGTGCCAGATGTATAGAAAGACTGGCCCTGCAATGGACTGTGTAATTTCTTCTATTATTTCAACGTTCAGGAAGTTCTGTTAAGTGCAAATAAGTAGCATGGGGTATAGCTGAGTGTTAACAGATGCTTAGGAGATGAGATAGTTCTTGTCCAGTGCCCGTACTGCTGCATTCGAGTGATGGCACACTTAGTATGGAAAAGCACAACACTGTTCTAATTGGAGGTTTATGGCTCCTTGTCCAGAACAGGTTTGGTAGCTCTCACAGGTGAGCCAGAGCAAATGACAACCCATAGTGGATCTGAACGCTGTGACTTATTTAAGAACCAACAAGTTCTTAAATACCTGGTTATTTCATACGTTCACTCACTCATCCTTGTCCCCTGTCAGTGTTAAGTTTGCTAGATGTCAACTTTGAGAGCGCAATAATGAATTTTTATTTCTACTGAACTTCCTACTATGCTTGCTGTATTGTAGCATTTTCTTACCTAGTACACTACAAAAATTTTACTTTTTGATCTGTATTTTGTTGTAATAGTTGTTGAAGTACTTAAACCTCTTTTTATTAGTAATAGGAGCAAATTTTAAAATCTTTTTGAGGTTGGGCAAGGGGGTATGTCTACTGTATGAAGTTGTAAGCCAATCTGAAGTGACTAAGTATGTCTAATACTTCAGGGTCTGAGCATCCAGAAATAATTTCTGTTATCTTTTTTCTGCAGAATGATCTACTACTTGGACCCATCAGTTCTTTCAGGCGTCTCCTGTTTTGTTATGTTCCTCTGTTTGGCTGATTATCTTGTTCCTGCTCTTGCACCTAGAATCTTTGGCTCTAATAAATGGTGAGGAAAGCTTGAATTAAGAGAGTGTAAATAAATAACGAACTTTATCAAAGTGGATATCTGACTTGCAAATATCAAATAATTACTTTATAGTGTCATTGTGGTAAGAAATCGGCAGTCAGTAATATATGAATTGAGGACACTAGATGTCCTTCATTCTTTTTCTGAAAGATAACTACTACAACATATCTTTATTAGTCCTTTTCCTCTAGAAAATAAGATTTTTTTCAAAGGAGTAGGCACATTCTTTGCTCTCCATTAAGGATGCTAGTTAGTTCTGCTAAACTAGTTTTTGGTCATTAATGGTTAATAGATACTGAGTACTAAAATTAAGAAGAAGGGTATTGGATTATATGTTTGGCAAGAGTGGCAGTAGTAAATACGATGAAGGAGAAGAGTAATGCAGAAAATATGAATGTGATCGTAAGTGATTGAAATGTATTTGAAGAGCAAGGCTTATATAAAAACAGTAAGCTGGAGAAGAACCTTATTTGAACTAAATTTTGAGTTAAAAGTAAATTTTAGTTTAGCTGTTTTACAATGACTAGTGGATAAATGTTCTTGTCTAATAATAAACCAACATAAAAGCCGAAGTAATACACACTGGTATCAGATTAAAATCAATGATCTTCTGGTTTGAATGAGGTTGCTCTTCGGGAGTCAATTTAATAGAGTCAGTGTACAGAAAATTTACATGGGCAATTGCATTACAATGCTCAATAAAGATGAGGTATAAAACCAAGCAAAGTAAATGCTTTAGCAAAGTAAAAAAAAAAAACCTGCTAGAAAAATACCATGGAAGATTTTTTAAATTTCAGATTAAATCTCGAATTCTTATTTCTGGCTTTTTTCTTTATTAAAAGGACTACAGAACAGCAGCAAAGATTTCATGAGATTTGCAGCAATCTGGTAAAATCTCGTCGACGAATTGTTGGCTGGTGGAAACGTCTCTTCACGCTGAAGGAAGAGAAGCCTAAAATGGTACTGAGTTCCAGGAGTTCATCTCTATTGTCTTAAGATTTTACTTGTTTTGTTTTGTCGTAAGTATTTTAGCAAGGCACATGTCTGTATAAACTGGTATTTCAAACCAAGAACCAGCAGTTCTGGCTGTGATTTAATGCCAATCATGCATCTTATTCAGACCTGGAGTGGCAAGATACATGACTTTAAACTGGCAATACAGTGCAGTTAGGAGCACACCCTTGAGACTAAGGTAAAGCTAAATGCGGTTTCTTTGGATAGGTCAATTTTTGGAAGCACAGCTTGTTTCTAGTGTACATGAACTGTCTGAAAAATTAGATCTTAGTAATGTGTCAAGTACAGGAACTACTGAGTTTAGTGCCCTGAAAACAGCTTTAGGTACTGTGTGAGGCTGAAGTTGTGTCAATGGGGATGGCATAGTCTGACTCGAAGGGATATCTGGACAGAAGAAGAACTGACATCCTGTAAAACTGATGGTCTGAAAATAAATGAGAACATAACAGTTGTAGACTCTGTAATCTCAATTTTAACAAGCCTATGCGCAGGTATCACATGTGGAAGAGCCAGCAAACTTCAAGTTAGTTTTAGATGTCGAAGTGTTGCTGGATACTGAAGGAAAGGGGGAGAATTCCCAACAGATCTGTGATAACTGTTCCCTTTTCATTTTTCAGTATTTCATGACCATGCTTTTTTCTCTTGCCCTGGTTGCGTGGATTGGACAGCAAGTTCACAATCTCTTTCTGACCTATCTCATTGGTAAGTGTGCAGCATGCAAAACAGAAGTAACTTTTTTGCTAGCTGCTTGAAATGGCATGAGGCTGGTAGAAGTAAATTTTGATTATTTGTGTGGTGATTTTTTTGTTGTTGTTGCAGGGTTTTATTTTTCTGTTTTCAAGCAGTTAATGGGGTTTAAGGGGAGCAAGGAATTTCAAGGTAACAGAAGCTTGTTAAAGGAGTATTAAGTAATTCCCTTTTTTGTTTTTTTTAATATCTAGTAAGTTTCTTGTTGCTGTTTCCTGGACTCAACCAGCATGGGATTATTACAAAGTATGTTGGAATGGCCAAAAGGGAGATAAACAAACTTCTCAAGCACAAGGAAAAGAAAAATGAATGAAGACTTAACTGCTGTTCACTCCTCTAAAAGGTTTCCTTGGGAACAGTTTTGAGAATTAACATATGATTAAGATAATAGAAGTTGTATTGCTCACTGGCTTTTTTTTTTTTATTGGCTCCCCGATGAAATGAAAATGTCACTCTAGCAACTGCCGTGGGTTTGTGTCTCTTGCTGTGCTGACTCTAGGGTTCTGCAGCTGATCTTACAGGAAACATCTGATGTACGGAGCTTATCTGTACTTACAAAGTTTGGAGTCTTCACCAAACTAAGAAGCCCCGTAAATAAATACCCCAACTTGAAGAACAGCAGAATTGTAATGTGTGATAGCATTTCCATAACTGTGGTAGTTTCACTCATTATTAATTTGTAGCTACAGTGAGCATGAAAGGCAGTTCTGAAAGCTTACACTTCTTGGAGGCTTGTTACTACTGATCCTTGTGGAAGGAGGTCAATTAGCTGAATAAGAATGATTATAGCTGAGGTTGTGTATCTGAAATCGCTGCAGAAAGTGATCCCATTGTCTCACTGAATCCGTTTGCTTTTTTTGGCTGCATATACCAGATTATCTGTTGACTCAGAGTCTGGAATATATAAATTTGTAGTTCAGTTATTTAGCTTTAGTGTAAACTTCAACTCATTGCACTGAGACTGTAGAAAATGAGTTAAGATGTGTGTTACCTTAACAGCTGATTGTTCTAAAAACTGCTGTTGTCATGGAGCCATGTAGCATGTTTGGTTTTATGAATGTTGTTGTCTGTATACAAAATCACCTTGAATATGCTAGAATTGTCTCTGTAAATAAGCCTGTCTGAACTGTTTGTGCTTTTCTATCACCTTTCCCTCCTTTTTTTAAAATTGAACTTTTTTTCTTTGAAAAGCTGAAACCTGTGTTAATGCATTTTAAAAGTTTACTGTTTTAAAATGAACTCTCTTCAGTGTCTATTGTAACTGTTGAATAGGTAAATACAGACTAAAGAGAAACTTTTTGAAGTCTGGCTCTTTGTGAACACACACAAGGTTGTGTAAATGCATTTTTCAGCTGAGACCAGGAGCTGGGAGCGGTGTGTTTGTGTGCAGTGTCCTGATAGAAACACTCCTTTGCTTTCAAATAGCTCACTGTAAGTGGGAGAACTTTTATCAGCCATGACAGTACACTGACGGCTCCTGCTGCGGAGGGAAAGGCAGTCATGTCATCTGCAGCTGATGAGCACTGATAAAAGTGACAGGTTGGGGACAAACCAGACACAGTTGGTAATGCTCACGACAGGTCTGAGCTGCGGGAGATGCTGTGGAGTGATCTCGGTGCTGGGATGTGGGAAACGCTTGGCTGCACCTGCACAGGCAGGGGTGGGAAGACATGTGGGGTGTGAAGAGGGAGGTGGTGATGGGAGTGGTGTCACAGGGCGGCCCCTCTGCCCCAACCGACACCCCATCTGCGCTGCAGCACCCGCAGCCGCTCCTGCTTTCAGTAAAAATTGGGTACAAGCCCTGCTCCTCGGTGTGGTGCGGCCTTGCTCACCTCAGGCCGCTGCTCCCTCGCGGTGGGGAGTGGGTGCGCTCTTCTCCAGCGCGCGTGGGCCCGTTAAAACTCCGGTGAAAATAAACAATATTAGAAATGCCTCTGTTGTGCTCTGCCAAACCCCGGTTTTGGCTGTTTCTCCGCCGGGCGCCGCATCCTTTCTGTCCCTCCCGCCTCGCTGCGCAGCGTCCTGGTTGCTATAGGAACCCCGGCCGGGGCGTCGCTCCGGAAGTGCGATCTGCGGCTCTCGACCAATGGGGATGGCCAGGGCCGGGACGCCTAGTCTCGCGAGATTTCGCGAGGCGGGGCGTACAACCTCGCGCCCATGGCCCTCCCATAATCCCGCGCGGGCGCCCGGCCTCTTCCTTTTCCGCCATCTTGCTGCACCGGTGAGTTGGTGGGTGCGGCGGGTCCCGGCCGCAATCCGCCGCCTCCCGGCCCCATCCGCGCCCCGTTTCCGCCTCCGCCCGCCTCGCCGGGGCCTTGAGGCTGCGCCCGACAGGCTCGGCCCGTTTTGAGCCACCGGCGCCGACTCTAGCGCTCTGTGGAGCCTCCGGAGTGTAGGGTGGGGGGAAGCGCACTCCTGCCCGTGGCTCTGCTCTCCACAGACATGCGGGGCGGGAGCCGGGGGCGGGCGCTGGCACGGCGGCCGGGCCCGGGCCGGTACGGTGGGAGGCTAGGCTGGGCCGGGCCGGGCCGCGGAGTTCTATGGACTGCGGGGAGTGAGGATCGTGCGGCGCGGCCCGGGAGGAGGTAGCGGAGGGCTCGGGGAGCGGGCGGTGGGCCGGGCCCTGGGCGAGGGGGCGGCCCTGAGGACGAGGGGGGCTGGCTGCGCTCCCCGCGTGGGCAGGAATTAGCCAGACCTGCTCGGTTGGGGGTCCCTGGGTTAGCGGTACAAGCTCTCGTGTGCCGCAGGACGTGGCCAGCTCGGGAGTGGCCCTGTGGCCCAGGTGAGGGGACCTTCCTGTCTGGGTCCGGCAGTGCACGGGCTCTGTTAGTAAGCGGGGCCGCGGTACCCAGCCTTGTCATACCGTGTGGTACTTGGGGGTTCTTGTCCTTATCCCTGCAGTGCAAGAGCTGATGCCCAGTTTCCTTTCCAGAGTGCTGCGTTGCACTGGCGTCCTGCGGTTTTTTGCAGATAAGCAACCCGAGCAGCATCTGTTATATGTAATACCGTCTATGACCTAGTTTTTGAACAGGGCCAATACTGTGTAATTGGGTTTTAAAGTTCAAAGCGATTAACCTGGGGAAGGTGTCGCGCTGATGAAATGTTGTCTAGGTGGTGTTTTTTAAACGTTTACGCATGTTGATAAAATCAAGTTTAAATCAGTGTGTCGGACTTCCTGACTTGTCATGATAATTGTGAATCCATTTGAGCATACCCGAGCATGCCATTTGATCTACCTTTTAGCCTAAGAACGCCTTTTAAGGTTTAATGTGATTTTCTGTCTGATCTCTTAGGTCTGAAATTAGCCTTAGAAACAGCGTGCTGCTCAGTGTTTCTGTGCTGAAAAGCTGGTATGTGTAACTGCCTCTCCTCTTCCCTGCAGGCACCATGGTGCGCATGAATGTTCTGGCCGATGCTCTCAAAAGCATCAACAATGCAGAAAAACGTGGGAAACGCCAAGTTCTCATTAGGCCGTGCTCCAAAGTAATCGTCCGGTTTTTAACTGTGATGATGAAGCATGGTAAGTCCAGAGCACACTGTGTTCATTCATGGTTTCTGTGGCTGCTGTTGTGTTAAGGTGCTTTGTGACTAAAAGTAAATCGAGATGCTTGAACTGGTTTTGTAAGACATAGTTAATTGAGTTGTATTAATGTAGCTAAGTATCATGTATTTGATTTGTCTGTTTGCTTATCTCCTGTAGGTTACATTGGTGAATTTGAGATAATTGATGATCACAGAGCTGGGAAGATTGTTGTCAATCTCACAGGCAGACTCAACAAGGTAGGATTCCTCTTCCTGAATTCAGTTCTCTAGGAAAATACTTAAATGAGACTTTTTTAATTTATATTTTTCTGCTCCAGTTCTGAAATAATTGTTTGTAAGGAAGGTGGTATTTATTTAATCCATGTAAATGAGAGTAATGTGGGTATTATCAGTGGTTATCAAATGCTTGTTAATTTTTCTAGATTTATAATGGTATGGTCAACTAATTACATTATGAATGACTCTGAATATGTCAGACATTCTCTGGGAAGTCTGCTTGCAAGTGCTGCGTGTTTCTCTTTAAAGGCTTTCTGGCTACCTAGTGATTTCTCAGTTTCTTTGATGTTTAAGCTGTCTAGAAGACTTGTCTTAAGAGATAGAAACTGAGTTGTTTTCCAGTTCTATTTAATACCTGTAAATGTTGAGAGGACAAGCCTTCCTCCTGCAGCTGGATGGGCTTTGCTTGCAGTTGGGGGAAAGCTGAATGTTACGTTAATTGGTGATCTTTAAGTTCCTGGGGCACATGAAGTATTCACCTGTGTTTTAGACATTGTTGAATTTTTTTAATCAAAATCTAGATCTTCCAGTTCTGTGATGACTCGCTGTGCATCATTGTTTCCAGTTAAGCTCTTTAAGTGACAGGTGGCTCTTTAGTAAAGAAATAAAGAAATTACTTGGTCAAAATATGTTGGGGGGTATCTCCACGATGAATAAATATTGCAGCTGAAAATTGCTTGAGTGTAATAGGCAGAGAATTCTGACACTACCTAAATTACTAGTGTTATATGTCTGTAGTAAAAGTATTGAATGTCAGGTTTGGGTCCAGTGTTCCTTGAACTCTTCCGGGATGATTTTGTAACAGATCTTCCAGGGTGCACCTGGATATCATGCTTCTCTTGATAGAGCAATAAGGGAATAGTTGTTTGGTTCGGAAAAACGGCCATCAGTGCAGGAAAGTGCGTTTCTATTTTGCTCTTGGATGTTTATTAAGATAATTGGAGCCAGTGAGGTAGCTGGAGGTGGTAGTGGTGGTCATGGTCAGTACGTAACAGGATTAACTTGAAAACTTTGATAACTTTATGCATGTTAATTTTTCCCTGGTTACAGGTACTTTTTGCTAACTGTGTATGATGAACTTAGAAGTAGAATATTCCCAAGGAATTTCAGGATTTTTGATGATATAGGATGCTTAATAATCTTCAGTGGTTTATAGTGTGCTGTTGTGCTCTCTCAGGTGTAGCCATTAGTTTGTGAGTTTAGGTTCAGCAGCAGCGTAAGTCACTGTGTTTAAGTGAGGAGGAGGAGGGAAGGCTAAGGAAGTAACAGCTGAATGGCTGTGTGTGAGTCTCAACTTACCTGAGGGGAAGCCCTGTTTTCTGTTATGGGTAATGGAGTGTGCTTCTTGGTACTTGAATCTTTTGCTGCCAAAAAGATTTTAATTGTAGTTGTTAAATTTCTTCATCCAGTGAATTGGAATGACAAATGTGCTAATCCAGTTTATAAATGGAATTCTGTTTTATAGTGTGGTGTGATCAGTCCCAGATTTGATGTTCAGCTGAAGGATTTGGAAAAGTGGCAGAACAACCTACTGCCTTCACGTCAGTTTGGGTAAGTCAGGAGAAGAGTTAAATCTGTGTCACATGTAAAAATGTGGGGGGTTTTATTACGCTGTCATACTGCCTGAGGTGACTTGCCTGACACCTTTCCTCTCTCATCAATCTGGTGGTCTAAAAATCCATCTTCCATATAAATGCTCATTTGAACCAGTTTTGAAGGGGCACTGCTAATCAGGGACCTATTTCTGCTTGGCTTTGGTAAATCCTGGTTTCACCATTTCTGTCTACAGTTTACTGGGAAAATAGGACTTTTTCTTTTACACGTTTTAAATTTTATTAATGTCCATTTATAGATGGGGAAGAGTCATGTAAGTTACCAGGTCACTGGAAGTAGGTCATACTACTTTAAATTAAACTTCCTGATTGTGTGTGAGTTGCTTAGATATTAAGAGATGAGAGACTGAGAGTCTCTGTTAAACAAACAAGCACACCACAGAAAATCTTACTATGCAGTGTGTTTTTCCTTCCCAAAATTCTCTGAGTCAAGAGTAATAAATCTCAGTGCAGCAGGATGACAGAGCTGGAAGAGTCTTGAGAGGCTCAGTCAGTCTGTCCCATCAAAGGCAGGCTGAGCAGTTCCTTGTCATTTCTGTCCTTAAAGCTGCAGTGATAAGCCACTTGCTTTAGCTGTACCGATGTAGCTTACTAGTGTGTGGTGTTGTATCGAGGTTTTTAAGAGTATGAGTGGTGGGACAAGAGGTTCTCAGACGCAAAGCCGTGTGGATGAAGTACACTGATAATCCAAGCGTTGGCATCAGCGATGACTAAGGCTGCTTCAGTTGTCAGTCCAGACCCAGATACTCATCTGCATCAGTGCACAGTGTTCAAAACACTGAGAGACAAGCGCTCCGAGGTGAGGAGCTGTCTGGCACCATGGCAACTCTACCTGCTCTGAAGAAAAATGTCTGCTTAAAATAGACGCAGGCTGTGTATAGATAGAGTTGCTGCCACTACAGCAGCCGAGCTGACATTACAGTGGGGATTTGACAAAAAACTTCTTGCTGAGACTTAGGCAAATATTTGGAGAACGTAAGCCTGTAAGTGTCCTTTGGGTGCTGCAGAGCTGTACTCCTGAGAGGACTTCCTTTTCCATTGCCTGATAACCTGGTCTTAGTTCTCTTGGGCCCATTCTTACAGAAGCAGATGTTACTGCTGTAACACAGACGTGAAGTTACTGCTGTCAACACGAGCATAGAACAAAGCGATAAACTGAACGTTTGTTCTTTCTTGACAGGTACATTGTTCTGACAACCTCAGCTGGCATCATGGACCATGAGGAGGCTAGGCGAAAACACACAGGAGGCAAAATCCTGGGATTCTTTTTCTAAAACTTGTAAAAAAAGAGGATACTAATAAATTGTTCAAATGGACTCTGGTGTTTCCAGTTGGTATTTTAATGACTTCTGACACTACCTGTGATAGTGCTTGTAACAGACAGCTCTTCAGCAGTGCTTAAGTTCCATCTTTACTGCAGATGATGTTTGGGTTCCACACCATCCCTGGTCACAACTTTTATTTCTGTTAATAATGTAACATACTTTCAATAATTACCTCTTGAATGACAGTTACAGGTCACTGAACAGAATAGCCTCAGCAGGAGAACTCTACCTACTTGGTTGTTGTGTGGTGGGATCACCTCTTGGGTGTTGGATACCTGTCTCCATAGTTATGTGTGACTGTTTAGCTAAACAATAGAAGGTGCCTTGCCAGAATATATTTCCTGTTTATGGTTTAAAAAGTTATGAGATGTGGGATTGTGGAATAATTAAGATCATTGAAGTTTCATTTCAAGTCACAAACTTGTTCCACATCTTACAGGGTAAGGAGTACTGAGGGAGAGAGGTGAATATTTTTTTTTCCATCCCATTTCTACCTTGAAAGTCCTTTGAAACACCAGAGTTTTGTGTAGGGTGGTCGTGCAGCTGCTTTTCGTGTTGCCAATGAAGCAGTAACTGTTTGGGATTTCTTTAAGTTACTTTTTGGAGCGAGGAAATAAGGATATCTGAACCTACAGGTACTGAATGTTTAGTGTTGAATGAGTTGCTGGTCTTTGTTTCAGGCATCAGATGCATGACAGCATGATGTACTTGATGATACAGAAGAACGAACAGATTTCTTTCAAAGCAGTACACAGAGTGGGTGACTGCAGCTGAAGAGCTGCTGTGAGGTGGTGGAGAGCGGGAAGCAAGCTTCTGGGTGACTGCATTGTCCTTGAACAGCAGTTGGAAGTACCTTGCCTTATTTCACTTGGTTTGGTCTTTCCTAAGAAGGAGCCTGTTTAAATGTGGCAGCCTCTTTCAGCAGGCTTTAAAGCAGCTGTTGTATTTGTGGTTCTCCTGATACAAGCAGCTGGAAACGGTTTTCCGTCTTGGTGATACATCCTGGTGCTTGATAGGTACAGTTGCTTGACTTAAAGTGTTGTGCCCTGAAGGTGATACTTCATCTCAAAGCTTTTCAGAGAGCCTTGGGATGGAAATGACTCTTCAGGCACAAAGTCTTTAAACTCCATGGTTTATAACTATGTTTCATTTCAGCCTGTTGCTTTTTTATGGAGAAAAGGAGAGCTGGTACTGCTCAGCAAATGGGGCTTAACTCTTTGTAGACAGGCAGTGCAGTCTCACAGAATGTGGTGGCTGTTCCCAGAGGAACAAGAAGCTGGCAACAGCTGTGGAAGCGCTTACAGTAGGTGGTTGGAGGTGTGCACTGGCATCCTGCAACAGAGACTTGCAGCCTGAGAAGAGCCAGGCAATAAAAATGGCTTGTTTACCTGTTTTGTCTCAATCACATGCAGGTTAAAGTCAAAAGTATGGATCGCAGTGGCATCAAAACATTCAAAGGTGATCAGTATGGTTCTCTGATTTGAAAAATTTGCTTAGCTGAAGGTAAAGATCTGTACACTAAATTGCAAGGAGTAGTTACTAAGTCAAAAGCAGGCTGTCTTGACCCCCTTTTTTATTGGCAAATCAAGCTACTTTGTTACAGGGGTTTTTTTTCTGTCCTTAGTGGGGGTAATTCTGC
This sequence comes from Limosa lapponica baueri, assembly GCA_002844005.1. Taxonomy (NCBI): domain Eukaryota; kingdom Metazoa; phylum Chordata; class Aves; order Charadriiformes; family Scolopacidae; genus Limosa; species Limosa lapponica. The sequence goes on along the minus strand of KZ505799.1, from coordinate 757,669 downwards.
AGCACTAAGCACTGATGCGCACACGAGCTTTTGTATTTCTTGCTTAGGGTAACCCTGAAGATCACACCAAGATTCTACTGTTCCTCTATAAAATCCTGATTTTTTCAGTCCAGAATAGAACACAGGTTTCTGATTCATGATAGAAGAAGGTCAGTGACGCTTCCTTTAGATGAAATTACTATGGCTTCAACTTCCCTGCTAGTTTGAGATGTTTTAAACAATTTTATAGAGGACACATGGGTAAACTGGTTCAGAAGAACTGTGTGTGTGTCCTTTACTACCACAGAGACGTCTGAAGTAAGGGAATTTCTGTTATTCTCAGTTGATGGACTGTTAATTTATTTTGCAAGCCAGCCTGACAACTTTTTCAGAATTACTAAATGGAAATTAGAGCTTCAATGTAAGAAGAATGACTTGGAGGGAGCACGCAGCAGCAGACACGCCTTTTCCCTGGTATATCTAACAAATGTAGCTACACGCTGGGCTACCACGCGTGGAAGCTGATGTAGCTGACCCGAGGTCAGGCGATCTCTGAGTTCGCACCTTGCTGAGCTCAGAGAGCTTTACTCCTGTGCAGTTGCTGCTGCCTGAGATCCCAGGAACTTCTGAGGTGGGATTCGGGAGCTGCCAGGCGGGATTATGACATGCCCTGCCATGCAACTGCTTTAAATGGGTTTGCAGAAATTCTTAGGCATTTAAAATCTGAAAGTGGTATTTTTTTTTCTAAGCCTTGGTGATGTTTTCTGATACGCCTTGGGAAAGCAGGGTTTGTAGGTAAAAGTTAACTATTGTGGGGTAATAAAAGGATTAACAGGGAGAGGCAAGAGGGGAAAAAAGGCCAAGAACAAGTTGCAACTGGCAACCAAGGCAGTGTTATTTTAGAGAAGGTGTTTGGTACCTGTGGAGCAGAGGGGGACATTAATGATGCCCTGTGGGACAGAGGCAGGTGACCTTGCCCAGCTGCTGTGCCGTGGAGAGGCCAGTGTGGATATGTCTGGTGATGGTATGGATAGTGTCTGGTGATGCCTCTAGTCCTTCCTCACCTGCTCAGCCGATCACAAGAAAGTTAGCATCAGTACTCCTACTCAGAGGTGGTAAAATGGGGTGAGAACTTAAAATTTGAGCTGTGAAAATTACTTACTAGGTCTGAAGCAGTTGGGAGAGGGTTGGTGGCCCATCAAGGGGTACAGCCTGGTCTCACTTCTGCTGTCAGATACGTGATTGGTATTTCCAGATGCTGATTGCAATTGCTCCTTATGCCATTGTTTGAGAACAGGATAAAACACGTTCAAACCGCCTGCCATGCATCGAGAGAAATACCTATTTAATGTAGCAGTGGGAAGGTGTCAACAGATGGCAGCAGCCGACTTTGAATCGCTGGAGGCTGAGGA
>KZ505799.1:721057-755590 GCA_002844005.1 Limosa lapponica baueri | reverse complement strand
CCATTTCTTTTTGAAGGATCTGGGGCTGCCAAAGCTACTACTTTGGGGCTTTTAATTAAAATTACATGCTCTCAAATGACAAGATTTTTTGTGTTTTGTCTCATGCTATTTAGCTAATTTAGATTTAAGACGACTATCTATTGTTCAGTGTCTTATTGCCAATTAATGCAAATACCAGGCTCTGAGTAAATATCTGGATGGATCAATCACAGTTTAGTCCACAGGACTATTCTAGTAGAGCCAAGGAGTTTCAGAAGCTGGTGGCCTCTGTTCTCCCTCATGCCTCTGATGCTTTCTCTGCTCAAGTGCTGCCATTTTACTCATGCAGTTCTATTTTAAAAGAGAATTATCTTTTTTTCCTCTTAACTCTCCGGCTGTTCACCATCTCTTTGCTCTGGTACGTTCTCTTTTGACTACCAGCTCGTGACCTGGTTTTGTTTGCAAATATTTTTACAAAGAGAGAAGTGCTGACATGGCAAGTGACAAGAATAACTGAGTAAACGTTATTGCTTGATATGCAAAGGTGCATCTTCTGCTGGGGAAAAAATATTAATTCCATTGACCTTCTCCTGCTCTTCTCAGACAGAGTGAATGAGGATATCTGAAGGCATAACACTTTCCACTTGTTTTTAAGTTGATCCAGTTTGGTTTGTTATGAGAGACACATAAGAATAATCTCATAGAAACACTAGAAACAGAGGAGAACATGTAGAAAGAAATATTGTAGTTCTGGTCTAGGTAATGAGAGTTTTGACCTTTGCTAGGACCACTCAATGTAATCAGGTAGTCCTGGTATCCACCATTACCTTGTGGTTACCTATGGTTTCGAAATAGTACTTGTTTCACAAAGACAATTGTTCCACCTTCTAAAATCAGAGTTGGGAAGTGAGTCCAGAAGAGACACTTGGTTCTCTTACCTGACCTTGGTATAACAAAGGCCCCAGACCTCATTCCAATTGAATTTCATCCCATTTAGTTCTTTCCAGGTGCAAGGGAGCAAACAAGAACAGGAGGGTATGCTAGCGGTGAAGCTGCCTTTACAAGCGGAGCAAAGCTGGGACGACTACTCCCAGCAAGCAAGTTAAAACCCCTTTTGCAAAATCTCTGACGAGCCAGTGACAAGCAGTCTAACAGGGTGATCAAATTCATGTCTGCTTTCTTCCATAGACTGAATGTAGCTGACTGCTACAGCTGCGTTACGTGTCCTACAGCCCTGTTCCCTCTCCTTCATACGCTGGTTGAGACACTCAGCTGTTTAAGCAAAACCTCTGGGGCTGTGTATTTTGTTCCCGGGTTGGCATCAGGGCAGTAGTTGTCGAGCAGCTGTAGTTGATCAAATTTTAGTGCCATGCAACAGCATAATGCGGCAGGACACTTGAGATCAGCCAGCTGAAACCACCCAGCAACCACCACTTACACTTTTTATAGTGACATAAAACATTGTTAAAGTGGATGCCGAACGGTCTATAAAAGCAGATGGGTGAGGTGCGTATTTTGATGAAATGAGTAGCTTGTTCTACCTGTTCTGGGCTGTAATTTTCCTGATCCTCAGGACACCGCATCTCATCAGTCTTGTGTCTAAGTTGAGAATAGCGATGCTGTTGGTGCAATTGTGCTGGTGGCATGGACGTGTGCCTTTGCTGTGGGATTAAAAAAGCAGGATTCAAGTACAAGCTTAGCTTAGTTACACTTTATTGAGTGTTTTATCTGCTAGTGCTACACTTAATCATTGCGTATGCGTTCCTGTAGTATTGTCTGCTGTTGGAGAGGGTGCCCTAGCAGGCTATGTGACCCACCCCAAACTTTCTGTCTGCCAAGGAGCTGCTTCTCTTCACAGTTTGGGGGTAGTGTTGGGTGGGAGCAAGGCATAGAAATGGAGAGCATTCCTGCTACTCTAAAATTTGTTGCTATGCCCTCTTGGGTCTTCATTATTTATAACCAGGAGTTGATTTGTTTCATATTTCATTCATTTTATTTATTGTTCCCACTCTGTAAACACATCGTGTTACCCGTTCTACAGAAAACTGTTTTCCCACAAACTTGCAATCCCCTGCCTGTGATCTCTAGGTGTCTCTCTTGCTCCAGTATAAGCAAGTATGAAAAAGGCAGGAGGAGCAGAACACTTGGGATGTGATCTTGGATAGAAACATGTGTGTGCAACACTCCTGCATCTTCACCTCCCCAGCTGGATTAGAGTGGGATTTGCCCCTTCCATTGTGGGGAAGAAACCACTCTTGTTGTCTTCCACTGATGCAAATAAATTGTGCTTTCAGATGGACCAGGCTGTAAGCAGGAAGGAGCAAGGATTATATCTGGGAGCAGGAGGAGAAAAGCAAGTGACGAGCAAGCTTAAAAGAAAAGCTGCTGCTGAAACCCACCTCTGGGGTACTTTCCCAGTCTCATTAGCTCTACGGAAGGAGCCTAATTGGTGTTTGGTCCACTGTTTTGTGCACTTTTAAAAAGCAAAGTCCATGAACATCAATGAGAACTTCAGGTTTTTAGGATTTTTACAGATCAGACCATAAGAATGAAAAAAGTCAGGGGGAAAATGAAAGGATTTTTTTTTCCTTTTCTCCTTACACCTCTGCAATTCACATGGATGCTTGTCTCCTCACTTGCAATAACATGCCCAGCTGTATTCTTGCATAACAGGATCCTTGACATATAATCCACAAGTCTGCGTGGGCTGGTAATTAGCGCTGGCCCTCATTCAGTCCTTGGGATTCATTCCTTAGGGCAGCAACATTAGCCCCTCAGTTAAGTAAGCAACTGTGCTCCTCAGATTTGAAACCATTTTTATCTCTCGTGCAGGCAGTGGGTCCCGGAACCGACTGCACACATGGCTTGTGTTTGTGTGAAGACTGCGTTTGCTCTGGTGCCAATGGGCAGGAAGACCTGTCCTTCTTGGGCAGAAGTCAAAGCCTTGCTTGTTTTCCATGACCGGTGGAGGATTTCTGACTCGGTTCTATTTTCAGTTTAACGTGAAAAATAATTATAGTTCAGCCCAGGTAGCGGGAGTTTCTGAGTTTGGTGCGATGCCTTGCTTACCCTGTTTGTGAAGCATTGTCAGGAGAAAGATGAAATGTGCATGGTGGGACCACTAAATTCATCTGCTACCTGCCGGGCAGACTTTTGCTCTGGAAAGAAAGCACAAATCAGGAGACTATTTTTAGCTCTGAAATACTTTTCTTGAATGACATTCAGCCCTCACCAGTCTTTGATGAGCAGAGAAATAATCCCTCAAGTGAAACCGAGGGTGCCTGGATCCAGGCTTGGCTGCTGGCAGCTCCCGGTGTGGCCAGGGGAGCGCTGGGGCAGCTCCGGCGCAGCAGCTGCCCCCAGACATCACCCAACGGCAGGCACCGGGCGAGAGCAAAATGCACACGGGGTGGCAGGGAGCTGGAGTACAGGAATGTATTGGAGCTTGAATTAAAATTACTCTGAACTCATTTTCCTGATAGAGACCCAGTCCTACGGTGTGGCACGTGGGGCTGAGAGCCACAAGCCTGTTGCACGTCAGGAGTTAGCCCTGTTCCCGTGCCCAGGTGGGAGAACCCAACTTGCAAATCGGCAAAATATGAACCCATTGCTGGCAGGTGGCAGCTCCAGAGATAGAAAGATACAGTTGATAGCAGATAACACTCCCTGATAGCTGAAATAAAAAGAATTAAGCTGTACAAAAGTGTGCTTTAATTGCTAACTCTCTCCTGTCTGCTTAAATCACTAGAAATAAAGGTCTTCTCTTTAGTGATGAGCAGTTCCAGGCAGAACAGACGTGATGAGGGAAACATGTTTGGAATAAATACTGATGTGAATGACACTTATTAGCTACAGTGTGGCATATTTATTTCTCTGTAGTTAGCATAATAGCACAGCTTGAAATGAGAAGGGTTCTTTACTCGTGTCTGTGTGTGCGTGCGTAAAAATAACAATGGATTGTTACGGGTAGAATGCAGATGATTTTCCTGTCTCTGCAATTAGCGCCGATATTTGGATGGCATCATTTGTTGTGGGAGATGAGTGAGCGGCCTAAGCATGGCTGTGCTTTGAGAAAACCTTCCCTTCCTTGTGTCAAACAGGAGACAAGTGAGACAACAGCACAAGAGGCCGGCTCTTCTCTCCTGTCTCCGTGCTGGAGCGCTGCCTGCCCACAGCAGCTCTGCTCTGCTTTCGGACGCTGCAGAGCTTCTATGAGGGCGAGATGCTCCTACAAGGGCAAGGCGCCCCTCGCCAGCCGCACTGGGACTCCTGGCAGCCTGGCTGCAGCCAACAGTCTTAACTTGAGCTGTGGCTGGAGCAGGAGGGGAGTGGAAACATCCTCGTTATCTCACAGGAATTTAATCGAAGACGTGTGGGTGGCCCAGTGAAAGCTTTATTGTCTTCTGAGGAGTTGGGTGCTCCAAGTGGAGATTGGTGATGGAGATAAGGTTGGTTGCTTGAATGTGCAGGTTGCCTGCCTTTCTGCTGGTGTGATCCTGCTCATCTTATTCTTATCATGCTTTTCTGTGCTTGTGTGTTGTCGGATGCTTTCTGGTGCCCCCATCCCTGGCACTCTTGGCTGGGAGTGGTGTTGGAGGCTGTGTAGGAAGGTGCTTGTTGCTCACTTGCCTACAGCCCGCTGGGTCCTGCTGGCTTCGTCGGGGTCTAGCAGCCCCACTGCTGCCCTGCCCCTTCTCATCTCATGGTGGTCGGGGTTTCTCGCCCTTAGAGAGTGAGAGCCTGCAGTAATTTTAAAAGCATTGTCCAGTTCAATGAGGGCTTCCCACTATAGTTGCCGGTTCTTCCCCAAGTTTCTGGAGCAAGGGAAGGAAAGCTTTGCTAAGGGTCCGTGCATTGGGCAGATGTTGGCTGCCAGCCAGTGCGGGGTGAAGGGCTCCCCTGCAACAGCTTCTGGACAAATCACTTTGCACTTGAGTGATTCAGCGGGCAACACCTTTCAGATGCTACTTTGCCACAGTAGTAAGATTTCTCATCTCTTCTGCATATGTTTTAATGTAAGAACCATGTGGAAATGGACACTCTTGGACCTTTACTATCCTATTTAAGATTTGAGTGAAACTGGCTGGTGGATTGCAGAGCTGCTTGGGGAAGACAACGGGGTGGACAGACAAAGGGAGTGTCTGAGCTTTGTTTCCCTAAGAGAAATCATAAAGCATTTCAAATAAGAAGAGCCAAGAGCTTCTGAGGTCAGTTGTGAACACAGAGTACTGTCTCAGGAGCTGTCCTGGAAGCCTTTTTGTTGAGGGGAATAATTATGCTGTTGCAGAAGTGTTTACTGACCAGGTATTTGCCTGCCTTATTTGTACTGTACTCTTCCACTGCTGAAATGTAAGATGTAAAACCTTAAGACATATGCCTGGGAGTAACAAACTTTCCATTCTTTCTAAGTTTTCTTGATTGAGTGCTTTGTTCAGAAATACCATAAAAGTGCCAGGCCAAAGCTTGAAATATCTCATTACCAGGTGTCAGGCTGCTTATAACTTTCACTTGGGGATTGGTTTTTTTTTTTTCCCTGTTGGTCTTCTAATGAAAATGCCAAAGGGGGAAAAACTATTACAAAAAATAAAAAATGCTGCTTTGATTGAAAATAAAAATGCTGAGCCAGCAGTGGCTTTCAGTAGTGCTTGCTCTATTGTATGGTTCTGATTATATATTATTTCCCAAGCCTATGGGATGTTGTATGGTGTGAGGGCACAGACCTGCTGTTTTTCAGCATGCTGGGAGGTATTGCAGAGCTGAGATGAGCAGGTAGTTTATGTCAATAGAGTGACCCAACAATTAGGCAGGGAGGAAAAAACACAGATGCTGAGGTTACAGCACTGCCTTGGCTAAAGTCAGAGAAGTTTCCACCATAGTGCACAGGAAGCATGGCCAGCTGAGGGAACAAGGACCTTGATGGACATTCTATGGCTGCTGGTGGTCTGTGGCAATGTGGGGACACTGTTTTAATGCTCTTCCCTTCCCTTACAGGGTTGTCTGCTCCTCTAGTTTTGGGCACTAGCACAATAAGTGATGTGAGAGAGCTTATGATGTTGACAAGCCCTGTGCACAGGTCCACAGCAACCAGTGAGGCTGCTGTGGACCTGTGAAACATGGTTGAATAAGGAGCTGAGAACTGGTGGTCCGAAGAGTGAGACCTTAGTCATGGTTGGAGATTTATGTGGCATCTTCAGAAGCCTCCTGACACAGAGAAGATGATACTCTGGAAAGATAGTCTTGGCCTTCCTCAGCCTGTACAAACTTTGGGTGGCATCAGGATCTGTCTTCAGTCCTGGCCTTCAGTAGTGCTTCCCTGCTGCCTGGGGACCTCCCAGTGCCAGCAGCAGAAGTGATGGTTTGAAGATCTCCATGTCATGCTTGTGGAACATGCTGTCAAGGATGGAGGTGTCACAGCTTGTGCAGCAGCACCCAAATGTGCTGGCTGCTGGGAAGCCTGCCATCCTGTTGCTGCCTCTCAGTGAACTGTGCCCTGGCACAGGAGGGTCTCTGCTGTCTGGGGCATGCAGACAGAGGTGCTCAGATCCACCGTGGTAATACTGAGGGGGATCACAGTGCCCCAGAGCTGCCTGCATTAGTGGGAGGTTTTTGTGATCCTCTCCTAGGTTCAACTGATTGCTTCTTTGGGCCTCCCAGAAGCTGCAGTCCCTCCTTACAGCAATGCTGGCACTTAACCGCAGCAGGGAAAGGGAAACTTGGAGACGTGGCAACCAATTTGCAAATAATAAAACACTTAAAGCTATACGAAAAGCATCTTGCATGGAAAATCAGACAGGGCAGGAAAAACAGCACTTACCATCAACATAATGCAGCTGAAATCTCTTTCTTAGAGATAATCATCTCTGACTCCAGCAGTTAAAATAAAGGACAAAAGCTGGAAGAAGCCAGAAAGCATGATCGTGGGAGTGAATCTTGGTGAAATGAAAATTAAAAACACAATGAAAGGCATAGAATTGCCTTAAGTAAAAACAGAGCCGTCTGCCTAGAACAACAACTGAGATTATATGGGAAGCACATGGGGATGTGGGGAATGGGGCTGAGCGTGGGGCTGCAGAGGGGCTGGTGCTGTGCCAGCACTCAGCCATGAAGGAAGGGGGGGAAAGAGCGCCTGCCTGGACTTGAGAAAGATCCAGATTTCACGTGTTCCCTGCAGTCTAGAAGACATCCAGGTCCTTGCTTTTAACACCTGATCTGAAAGATAAAGTAATTTATGGTCTGTCTGGAAGATAATGGCTGATCCTGGCCAGTGCCCACTCCTGCCTGGTGAAGCTTATCCCCAAACTGCTGACCTTTAATGGACAGTATGTACTGAGCCGGCCTTCCTCAGTGAATCTCGCTGAAGCTCACATTTAAAGGTCTGTGCAAGTCAGTCCTCATTCAAAGCTCGAACAATGGAAAGGAAGATTTCCACTGGCACAGATCCAAACCCCACCAGGCTGCGATGGCCCAGAGAGACAGCACTGCCGCCTGAACTGAATTGGGAGCAGCCCATGGAGTTCATTATTGTCCCTGCTATCAGGGAGCATGGTCCCATGCAAATCAGAGCCACAGAATTGGGCTCTAAATGTTGTTTCCCACTTCAGGTTTTAAACAGTCATTTGGACACCCTCATTTAAAAATAGGTATCAGTTTTTAAGTGTTACAAGAGGTGCACAGCCTTTTATCAAAGGATGCTGATGCATGGTGTGAATACCTATGCCTTGTGACTATTTTCAGGCTGACCTTGATGGATTTGTTACGGTAAGTGTCATAAAAATCAAACTGCTTGATAAACTATCTGCTATTTCCCACAATGCCAAGAAGCACCTGGGGCCCTTTTGCTCCCTGTAGACTGACACATGGCAGCTTCTGCGACTCTCCTGCTCTGCTGGTGGCTGCTGTCTTCCAGAACTGGCATGGTATTTTTAGATGCAAAGGAGAAGTGTCTCCTAACTATATGCTAATCACATTTTCAAAGCTTCAGCTGATACTAAAATGATTCAACCATTGCCTGAATTCACATACTTTTGTTTCCCTTCAGAGCTTTTTGTATGCTGTGTGTAGCTTTTCATATCACTGTGCCTATTTTCTACCAAAATCACAGTTTGGAAGCTGCCGTGCAACAAAGGATGTTTTTATTCTTTTTGAAGATCTTTGGAGTTATCCTTGGCCCCAGCTATCTGAAATACAGACTCATGCCCATATATTCTCTCTGCAGGCAAAGAACAGAGGCAGGAATAGACTTTATAGCTGTGGTTCTCAAATTTTATTAGTCAAAGGGCTGCCTGACCTTCAGGAAAAATAAATAACTCTGGGAACCATCATATCTGATGCTGCCACCCTGGTGTTCATTTATGGCCAAATAACTTCTTTATAAGATATATTTTTTATTAGTTTTGTTTGCCCTTTTGTTTACTTGCTCGCCTGGATGGGAATGTGCTCAGTAAATGTCTTTGTCTCTCTTTGTGGGTCACTGTCTGGTGTCTCACACGGCACCCTGAATGTGGGTCTGCAGCCCTCATGGCCTCTGCCCCATCAGTCTTACGTGGTGTCTGCTAAGCTGAGGAAAACAGTCACTTTTCTGCAGGTGGTGTGGGGAAATTAGTCCTTTTCTTAGTAAAAAGATGCCGCATACCCAGCCCAGCCCATCGTCTGATAGTGAAGACGGCTTCTCAAATCCAGGCCATTACAGAATAAACTCACAATCTACTTAAATGAACAAGGAACACAACAAGCGATTGCCGTAGCTTTTCCTGGTTTACGGGGTGCTTGGAGCAGGGTCCTTGCTGGTGGGTTCATTGGGGCTGAAGGGGAGGAGATGGGAAGACCCAGCTGGGCTTTCCTGGTGTTTCTACACCTGGAGTGCTGCTCGCAGAGCCGACAAGGGCTGTCAGCCAGGGCAGGCCAGGGTCATCTCTCTGCAGAGGTAAGTGAGGTTTTGGGGATCTCCATGTAAGAATTGGTGCTTCCAAAGCCAGAGCTTTCAGTGGCAAAGCAATGCCCGGGTTTACTGTTCCCAAAGGCAAGGGCTGCTACCCTCCCTGGCCATCTCGGTCTGGTGCAGAGGAACCAGGCTGGGGGGCTCTGGTATTTTGGCATCTCTCCCCTTGCCAAGCTGCTCTCCTGGTGCCCTGTCCTGGCCCGTGGTCTCAAAGATGGGCCAGGCTGCTGTGTGCTTCTGCCTGTCCCTTGCTCCCCTCTCAAAAGCCCTTGGCTGTGGTTTTCTACGATGCGATGCCTGCGGGAAGGGAATGGCCTGCGGGAAGGGAATGGCCTCCTGTGGGTCCCCCCCCAGAGGCAGCACTGTAGGGGAACACTGCTGGGGATCCCTCTTTTCACCAGAGCCCAGCTGGGCAGGCTGCCGGTGGCCATGGCCCTGCTTCCCTGCAGGCCGGGACCACCCAACATGGCCGCTGGCCTTGCCCCAGCTGCACCAGGCCTGAATCATCCCCTGCTGAGGGACCAGGGAAAGCTGACATGGAGGCTGGCTAACAGGGTTTTCAACTGTCCCAAGGTCCTGTTGCTCTGCAGATATTGAGCCTCGTCTTTCTTTTCAGCTGCCCTCTCTGGACCAGTGGCCTCTCAGCCCCTTGTGTGTCCCTTCTGCCCAGCCACGAGGGCTGGTCCAGCCTGAAACCGCCATCCTCGAGTGGGAACAGCCATGCCAGCATCCCTGGAGGGCAGTGAACAGCTCTGTGCTCCGGCAAGGTCCCTGCATTAAGGTGAGGCACAGATGAGGTTTTGAAAGAAACTAGTCTTGTGTAATTCAAGCACCAGAGGGAGCAACTTGCGCTGGTGGAGGATTTGTTCTGTGCCCCCGCTCTTCCCTGTGCTGCTTTTCTACCCCTCCTCCTCCTTCTCTTTAATCCCCATCTTTCTTGGATTCAACTTTTTATCCTGATCTTCAAGGGCCAATGCAAAATGCTTCCACAGCTCAGGAAACTGCAGGGATTTGCATTAAACATATTTAAATATTTAACATATTTAAGGCTGAATTAAAGCAAAGGGAGACAAAATTGGGAGCAGACTGAAGAATAAGTGTGTGTGCGCGCATGTATGAAGGAATAAAGCCGATGCTTGCAGATACACAGGGAAAATAAAACATGAGAAAAGACAGAATCCGGTCCCTCTTTGTTGTTGTATAAAGCACACTGTGACTAATGGCGATAATTTTTCCCCCCATCAGTACCATAATAGAAGAATAAAATTAATTGTCATCTGCCACCCACTGTTTGTAAAGCAGCTTCTCTTAAATAGTTCTTATATATTGAGTTCAGCTGTCAAAAGGAGCTGCTTTTTTCATGGTCTGCAAAATGCATTTCAGTATGAACACAGCTCGATGCAAAGGTCACCCCATCAAAAATGTTTTCCCTCAGTAGTGAGTATAATGGCAAAAAAAGGCATTTTGCAGACTATTCTCACCATTTTACTTGATATTTCTTAAATGGTAGGCAGCTGGAGATTAAAGTCCCTTTGATAGGCAGAATTTGAGGGAGAATGTTTTGTAGTGTATTTTGGGTTTCCCCCTCTCTTCCATGCTGCGGTATGGGCTCTTAAATAGCTACTTATGACAGGTAGTATAAGCCATAAAAAGAGTGGGAGACAGAAGAAAATTACCCATTGTTTTTCAGATTGGCTACTGTTCCTTAGGATATTAGTTTGTGTTCCTGTGTGTGCTGGTATTTTAATGGTAGTTTGGTTCCTGGATGCTTAAATTACTCTCCCTGTCAGTGTTTCCATTTACTTGACACATCCCAAATATGAAAAGACTTCGGGAGGCAGCCTACAGAGCAAGGGAGACCACGAGGACAGTGAATATCACTACAGACAATAGGCAGAGGTCACAAGGCATTGAGAGGGACGGTTCCTGCTAACCTATCCACAGGAGAGTCAGGGTAAGGTGGTTTGAAGTTATAATTTCAGGTGTACTCACACCTACTCTATGTGTGTGCTCCTAGACCTGCTTGTAATCTAAGGTGGTGGTGGTTGCGGGGAAAAAAGGTCTGACTGTCTTCTGCCAGGCATCTGAAATCTGGTGTTACATCTTCAGGGATATAGCTTGCATGTTTCACCCATGTTTTTACAACTTCACTATGTTTTGGAGTTACGGAGGGGAAGTTTGGAGAAAGCTTTATTCACCTGAAGAGGAAATGATTTACACTGTTGAGCTGCCTGGATTAACTCATGGTGACTCTTCCTCAAAAAACTGTGTGCAGACAATGAAAACAGTGGCTCTGCATCAGCTTCTACCAAATACATGTCAAATTATCTTCCAGCAATGGCAAAGGGAAGCTCAGGATAGTTGAGAATATAACCCCAGCTGTTCTCTCTCCCGTAGAAGAAGGAACCTGTCTTTCAGAGACATTTCTTACAATTTCATCTGTAATTCGATTGCGTGCATTGATTTAGGCTTCACTCTGCTTATGTGCACAGAGATCTTAAAGAAAAAAAAATAAAACCAAAAGCAAGCCAAGTGGTGCTAAGCCTCGAGATTTAAGTCCTCAGGAGACATTCATGTTGTAACGATGGCTGGTGATGAAATTGCCCTGGAAGATTCATTGGTGGTGGTAGGTCACCCTCAACAGGCAAGAGGTTGTACTGCCTTGAGGGTAGATGAGTGTTGTCAATCTGCAGGGAGAACCAGGGCTTGCCTCAATGAAAGTGATGTAGTCTCACCGTAGTGTCCTTGTATCGTGGCATGGGAAGACCCTATCCTTGAGTTTGTGAGAAAACAATCAGGGCATAACAATAGTTTGGAGATCTTAAACATCAGTCTTCAGCTGGGGCCCTGGATGCAAATTGAACCTCGAGTGTCTAAATCATTAAGTCTGGTCTGTTTCTGTTTGATCTGTTAGTGAATAGCAGTAATGGATGGAAATTTCTGTTGGACCAGCTTCTGAGACAGCAAGGGGTGGCTGGGATAATGTAGACCACACCTTACCTGCAGGGAGCTACTATCCAGTAAGCCTCGAACAACTTCTCTGGTGGTAGGAGTGTTGCTCTTTCTCAATCACCCATCAGAACAGAAAACTTCTAAGTCTCTCTAGGCCTTATTCTTCTCTTAAATGTTAGATTTCCCTTTTGTAAAGGGCAACTGTACCACATGGAAAAGATTTTAGTTCCAAGTGTGCTCTGAATGCAGCAGAACCTGTTTTGTTCTGTTGTGCTAGCAAAAACGTGTTGACAGGGACGGGCGTCAAAGCCCCGGGCTGAATTAACTGGTCTGGAATTAGGCAGAGGATGTTTTGCAAGGGTGCTCCAGCCAGGGAAAACCACACACTCTGGTCTCTTCTTGCTTCTATGCTGCTGTGCAGTCCAGAGAGATCCTTTGTTTTAAGTTGTGTTGTTCATGGTTGAGTAATGGGGGTGAAGGAGTCCTTCCTTTGTCTCTGGGCCCCTCTGTGGGTGACAGTGCCATGAGGTGTCAGTGGCCAACAAATAATGTCTGGCCAGAAGCACAAGGTCCAGGCAGTGAATTTGCCCAGCTCTTTGCTCTCCACTGTAAGGGTGGGAGTGCAACGCAGCCCCTAAATGCCAGCCAAAGCACTGCTCTAGCTTACAATTGTCCTTTGACTTTCAAGTAGACCTGAATTCCCGTTTCTCCATTCCCATGTTGTTTGAGCATCTCAGCAAAGTCAGGGTGAGAGATGACTGAATTTGTGATGAACTGTGCATTGCTTTACTGTGTGCACGCTTCCAGAGACTTACTGCCTTTGGAGGGCTCACTCCTATTCAGGTTGCACATTCCCTGCAGGATTATCTTGGGTGTTTTGTGTAATGGTGGTTCTGTCTCTTTTCCTCCATATTAAATTTTTTGGCTGACATTTTGCTCTTCTATGCTTGGGCTATCTGGGATGGACAGTGTGAATTGCAGTGTGAATAAAAGCTAAATCACTTGAGTGACCACTGCTTTCTCACAGTTTCTTTGTAGTAAACCAAGGGATATATCTGCTAATCTTGGTGCTGCATGTCTACAGGAATTTGCAACACCACAAAAAGTCCTGGTAGGTCTTTGCGGTGTGCCTGAATTGCCTTGCTAATCCTGGGAAATCTGCTTTCCTGGCCTGGAGGAGCTGGCCCATGCCCAAACCTACCTGCAGTAAAGGAAAGGCCATTTACATTGTGGTAGGCTCTGTAGGCTTGGCCAGCTTAAGAATCAAACCATAGGCAGATAGACATGTCTTTGTCATCAGCTGATGGCTTTTTGCTGTCTTTGGTATAAACAGTGTAAAGCAAGAACCACTAATGCATGGTAGACATGTGAAATGTCTGATAAATGGGAATAAATGTTCATGGGTGGCTCTAAGGAGAATGGCTAGGAAAGACAGGATGGGTTTTGCATTCTGCGATCAAGTTACTGAATAATCTGAGGCCAGGCTAGGAGGATGGAAAGAAGACAGGAATCACCTCTGTTCGTTTTTCTGCTGATTAAATGAAGCACGACAACACAAAACTTAAAGCACTGTGAGACTTTAGGTAGAACATTGTACATGGGTGAAATGTGCTGCCTACTCATGATGGAAACTTTCCAGCATGGGACTCCATTGCTGTCATGTCATTGGGACTGGTAGATAACATGTGCCATAGATTCCTGCAGGCAAAATGTTAAAAACTTTCATTCTGGGTTCTTCTATGTAAAAAGGATTTTGCTTCACCCAGTAGAGGTGATGTGAGGATATGTTTGTTGATATTCTTGGGGTCCTCATCTGTTTTTGGGAGAGCACTGTGAAAGGCTCGAATGGGAAATTCTTTCTGTCAAAGCATACCCATAATTAAACTGGTCTGTTTATTCATGAGTTCAGGCAGGCTTATTATTGTTTTTTTTAACCTTGATCTAACAAATTGTGCAATGTGGTCTGCCACACATCTGCTGCTCAGGAGGGTGGACACCTGGTGTCAGTAGAAGGAGAGTAGTGGAGTGGAAACAGTGGCCTCACTGGGAATTTTCTTTGAAGATAAAACCCTTGCATGGCTATTTGTGAAAACATTTCTTCTGAAGCAGCAGCATAGGTAGGTTTTTCTTCAAGCAGGAGACATTATAAAAGCAAATAACTGCAAGTTGGCCAAGTGCTTAATGAGGATCTGTGAGTTGCGGCAGGTGAACTCATCTGGCAGCAACACTGGCTGCATTGTTATGTCACACGCTGGTGGTTGCTCTTGAGAGACACATTTGTACAATGTACCTGGTGCACATGTTGATCCTCCTCAGTGTAAGATGCAGGCTGTTTCCATCACGTTGTCTTGTGGGTCAGATAGGAAAATCACACACGTAGTCATGTGCAAGGACCACAGCTGGTTCTGCTTTCCTGAAGCTGGGGGGAGAAAGGAGAATGTGCCCCTGTGGACAGAGTTTGGTAGGAAGGGGAAGCAACCTGATGGAGAGCGGTGGATGCCTGAGCACTGGATCTGCCAGCGTGGACACTTTAGTCTTTGCAATACATAAATCACAGAAAATGTGTGTGCTTGTCTCATTGTGTCAAAGCCAGAAAGCCCTGACCCAGCTGGAGGAAAATAATAATTTGAACAGAGATCTCATCAAGAAAGATGTTCCAGCTCGTTAGAAAATAACCTACTGTATGCTTGAAAGGCGCCTGCAATGCATAAAAAGAAATGGCTCGTTCTTGCACTGGAAAAATCTAAAGTAGAATAGGCAGATATGACCTCATCTCTTCATGCTGGAAAATTACTGCCACTTACCTTGGAGTTCTTGCCGTCTTAAAGTGGTTACTGGGGAGTCAGTGACTTGGGAGCAAGTATAAATGTGGCTCAGTTGCTTATCAAGTTGGAGCAAAGTCTCTTGGTTGGAAGTAAGTATAATGAATGGAAAAGCAAAAGAACAGGCAATATTGTCAGGCTTTTTAACTGGCCTCTTCCAGGTGTCTAGAAGACTGGGGAGGGAAGAAGTCCAAGTGAACTGTGTTACCTGACCCTTGCATTGAAGGCAACTATGGTCTTGCTATTCACAGTACAGACTTCTGGACTGGTGTCCCACCAGTTCATTTGGGAAGCATGGTCCCAGTAATAGACACTGCCACAGTGTTTAGGAAAATGAGCCAGTTCCACAACACACTCCTTGGGGATGATCTAAGTGGGAGAGCGATAGATGGCACAGATGGCTGTGTCAGTCTGTTCTCTCCCCGTGCCAGTTCAGAGTACTGGGCTTTTCCTGTGATTGCAGAGCTGGGGAGACCCTGTCAGGCAGACTTGGAGGTGAGGTCTGCTCACAGGCTGCGTGCTTCTGGGAGGGAAGATCACCTCTCTGTGGTGGGCTGCATGTTAGAGGTCTTTTGACTAGAATATGGGTTTTGGGCGGTGAGCTTTTATGAGCAAAAGATAGCTAAGCCCAGCACCTCTGGTACTGCAACCATTTCCAGAGAATTCACCTAAAGAGAGAAGCTCCTAAGAGAAGGAGAGAGTGCTGGTAGTGGCTGGAGGGATCTGCAATCTGTGTGACTAATTGTTGTGTGTTTCACTCATGAGTGGTTGAATATACTTTTTTCTTCAGCAAATTCCATAGTTCTGAAAAAATACACAGGGTCTGTTTCTGAATATAAGAGCTTAGGAGCTCTGGGCCTGGTGAGGTCTGGAGGTCCCCAGGTTCCCGTAGGCCCTGCCAGGGGAGTGAGAGCCAAGCCCTGGCTTGGGAAGGAACTCCTTGGCTGCCGGCTCTTGTGTCACAGCAGGACATATGTAAGCCAAAGGCCCTTAGCCTTGAGGCAGGCCATGTGGGACGGGACCACTGCAATATGTCTGTTTGGCACGCTTGGATGTGCAGGGACAGTCGAAGCAGATTACAGTGTATCACCCAGCAGTGAGTACTTCCCAGTGGGGAAGTCTCCCACTTCCCCAGGGAAGTTATTCCAATGTTTTAATTATTCTCAGTGCTAGGAAACAAGCTTTTATTTCAAAGTTGAACTTCTTTGACTTCACTTTCTGCTCATTGGATCCTATTTTGATGAGGCTTACTCCTGGCTAGCTCTTCCAAGTGCAAGTACCTGTGAGTATCAATTGAGTTGTCCCTTTTTTTTATTCAGACACATTAAATTACATACCCCTGTGTTTGCAGGAATTGTTCTCCATGCCTTGGTTTTCTTTCAGCTCTCATTTAAACTCATTTCTGTGTCTTCCCATTCTCTGAAAGTTTACTTTTTGGTCTGGATATAGTTCTATGGACTTCTGAGGCCTACATATGGAGTTAAGGTCACCCTCATGCTGCCTGGCTCTTCAGTCATGCAAGAATGGCATCAGCACTGCAGAGAACATTACTTTCTTCTCTGAATCCTTATTTTCTGTCTTGAAAACACACCTTTTTGGTTCCCAAATCTACAGCCTTGCATTGTATTCTGCAGCAGTAACCCAATAAAGCCCTCTGCAGACAGTGCAGCAGATCTGGTTGTGAACTAGGGCTATGTGAGATTTGTGGGTATTGCACAGCCTGCCAGGTTGCTGTTTTCTACCAGGTCTGTTGTCTGTGTGTTACTAGCACTCGTGGAAATGGGAAAGTTCTTCCTATCACCTCCATTTCATGACAATTTGCTTTGCAACTTAATTGATGTTTGTCAACATTAGAAAATTTGTTCAAGCTTGGCTAGGTTTCAGCAGAGTGGGGAAACAGAGGCTGCTCTCAATCCTTCTGTTCGGGTTTTGCTGCCTATCACAGGAAAGGTGAGGAAAGGAATGTGGAGGAGAAGGCATTAGGGTACTACTGAGACAGGTTGTTTTAGGTGTATGAACTTTTATAGGCAGTTGCAAGTGGAGCTACTGAATGTGATTCAAAGCAACCATCTGCTGTGGGCAGGCTGTGCTGCTGTCCAGAAGAGCCATCTCTGTTTATAATGAATATTTTCCTTCGCTATGAACTCTGTCTTATTTGGCCACCTACCACAATAACTGGTTAACCCCTTGAAAACTCTCAGAAAGTGGGTAATGTGGCAGGGAGTCGATGTTTAATTAAAGGTTAAAATAATATGTCTGCCCCCCCATGTGCAGTGTAACACACATGAGCAAAATCTGGGAGGACCAGGGAAGTCCAGTTATCACCTGTGAGACCCAGTTTGCACATCAGAATAATAAATATCTGACAGTAATGAAACAGTGCTGGAATGAATAGCAGGTCTTGTTCTTCCCACCTGTTCTACGTCTCTACCGTCTGCAGTGTCTGAGTCTCACTAAAACTGCTGGGATTTCAGTGCAGTGCTTGGGCATATGCTTAGTTTCTAATTTCTCAGATTTAGGAGGGACTGAAATGTGTGTTAAGTACTTTGGTGAATGGAAATCTTTTCTCAGGAAAAAAAAAAAAAAGGTACAGAAATCCGAACCAGAAGGCAGGGTATGTTTTCTTTTTTATTAAAGAGTTTATGTTTTTCTGCTTAAAGGCAAATGTTTTTCCTTGACACCTTCCATGAAGAAAAATACGGTGATTGCTCCTCATGGCTATGCTGGTTTCCTCATTTGAGTCTGCTGCTATAAAGACAGTCAGATTAAAAAAAAATAATAAAAAATATAGCAGACGGTTGGGCGGAGTTGGGATGTTAAATGTTGGAGAGAGCATGGAAACCCTGTGTCAGCCCAGAGCTTGTAAAGGGAAAACTATCACTTGGCAAAGACAGCTTAATAGGCTTGTAAAATCTGGCACCATCAAAACCACGATTTGGGTTTTATCAAAGCATGGCAGGGGAGCCTTGAGAAATGACAGCTGTATTATCTGTCTTCAGATCATTCTGAGAGCAACATCAGGAGCAGGCTGGAAACAGTTCAGAAAATAATTTCATATTGAGGGTTTGCTGGGGGCAGAAATGTATAGGGAAAATTGAAATGAAAGAATTAATAACAGTATCAGTAACCTTCCTACAGCAGCTATCAGGCATGACATGAAAATGACTTGAAAGTTGTCATCTACTATGTATTTTATTCCCATCAGGAAGGTTTGAGGGATGAGAGGAGAATCCAAACAAGGCAATTAGAAGACTGGAGTGTGTTGGGGAAAGGAGGAACGGTTGGTGTGTAGAACCTTTCAATGCAGTTTTCCCTGGCAGACAAGGGCTGGGCCAAATTCTGATATAGTGGTGCAAATATTGGAGCGAGCAGATTTGTGGAATGACACCAGTGATTGCAGTGTCAGCTGGTGTGCACAAGGGCTGTCTATGCAAGATGCTGATTGTTGCAGCAAAAGACACAATGCAGCTCTTCCTAGAAGTGTATATCCTAGAGGCAGAAGAGTAGGGTTTCTCACTCACCACCAAAACCTTGCGAGTCTTTGAATGTGATTCAAATTCACTGAAATCATCGCCAAGATTTCCAGTACTTTTTCTGGGCTGTGGACCAATCCTGCTTAGTCCAGTCCAGTTAATGTGGGTGTAGGGGATGGTAAAATGTCCTACTTTTTTTCTATCAGTGTATGTTGACTCTGAGCCATTTGTACTCCTTCCTTTTTCTCCAAGATGACTTGACTCACAGCCAGGAGTTCACTGTACTTGTCTCAGGCTTTAGGATTCTGGGCCCAAACTGGAACTATCCGTAACTACTGGAAAAGAGTGCCCAGCACGTAGGTTAAACCACTTAAAACTGATGGCAAGGCTGAGGCAGCCAAGCTCTATTTCTGAAAGTGACTTAGTCACTTAAGAAATGAAACCACACTGAAAATGTTCCCCTTCCTGAGGTCCAAATGCTTTTCAGACATTACCTAAGCCATCAGGCTGCGATGGGACAGACTACTGTGATCCCATTTGCCAGTTTCAGGTCATTAATGTGCAGAGTAGAAGGGACTCGATTTTCAGACTTTCCCAGAGACAACAAGTTTCTATTGCAGTTTATGTTCAAACTTAGCCTGCAAATCATTCAGAATTGACATTTTTTGGGACCTATATTTAGCTCTATTTTTGCCACATAGCTGGCCAAACTTGTAGTGTTTCCAAGGTAAAAGCGAAGAAGTGAAGCTTGCAATCTCCATTTTTTAGCAATTGTATGGCTGAGAGCTTGAGAGCACTGATCAGAGAAGCTAGTGAAGAAGAGAAACCACTTGCTTGAATTCACAGTGAATGCTGAGGCACAAGCTTAGTTGCACAAGGCTGAGAATACAGCAGTGTTTGTATACAGAGGAGAAAAATGGTATGAGATGAGCAAGCTAGTCATCTTAGGAAGCTGGCCATTGCTTTCTCTTTTGCTCTCAGAGCAGTCCTCTGAAATTAATCAGTTACTCCTATGTAATAGTTAGATATAAAGAGGTTTGTGCTTTCGGATGGAGCACAGGCACTGAGCTGAAGAGCAAGTACTGTCCCTGCTGCAGGAGATGGGCTGAGGTCTGCCGAGCAGCTGGAAGTCACTGGGGAAACAGGGAAGCAGTTTGACAACCGGAATGAGGTTGACCACCTCGGTGCCCGTGCTGCAATAGTGACAGGACCGAATGCTGTTCAGTCCCAAGCCTTGGTCCACACTGGGAAGCCTCCGATGTGCTGCTGCTTGGAGCTGTGATGTGCACAGACTGTGGTCCCTGAAGTCAAAGAATACTTGTGCTGCTAGGGTTGGTTGTAGGGTGGGAACATGCTGTTCTAAAGCATAACAGGGCTTTCTCCGTGTTCATTCCTGTTCCTGTAAGCTTGGCACAGAAGCAGAAAGTGCCTTTTCAAGGGAAAGAAATCAGCATATTCACTGGTCATAGTGTTCAGTGGGTTGATTTGCCAAAATAACCTATGTGCACCCAAAGTAAGAAAAGACCTCCATGGCACCGAGTCTGTGATTCTAGGTCCTTTCTCCCTTTGAACATTTGCTTTTCTTCTGCAATATATAGTTCGCTGGGAGTTATTCAAAGGTAGCTTCAAAAGATCAAAGTCATATCCAGTCTTTATGTCATTCATGCCTCTGCCATTCAGTTTATGCAGATATTAATGAGGTGTGTTTTATATAGCCTGACATTCATGTCTTCTGTTTACTCTAACGAGATTGTTCTGCTGTCCCTCTTGTTCTAATAAGCAACAGAGTCTCCAAGATCATGTTCTACAAAGATATTTTTCCACTTTAGTATTAACAGGAGCAAAACTAGGAATGATAATTTTAACAGGCATAAAACATCAGGATCTTGTGTCTGATGCCTTCAAAGCAGTGCATTCTCCTCTGCTTCGCCTACTCTGTATTATCACAGGTTTCAGGCTAACACACATTTCTTACCCTTTTATCTCTCTAATTGTTTTCACAAGTTCATTAGTGATTTTGCAAAAGCTGTAGTGAAACTAAATGACATACTCATAAACCTTTAAAGGAGAATATACCAGGCCGGTGATGGGAAAAATCTCATTAGTCTTTTCAAATCACTCCCAGCAGGTTTTTCTGCAGATTCAAACTTGTTAGGCACATAAATATGCTTCTCTAATTCAATCGGCTGTGCTGATTGTGTGACAACTAAAGTTTGCTCCACTTTTACGTAGCCACTAAAATCACCTTTCTAAAGCAGATGTTCTGAGAGCCAGAATCGGGCTGAATTCTGAGTTGAGTTTTTGGTGGTTTTTTTTCCAATCTGGAATTTCTTGTGCTACTGATGTCACCTATGCTTTGTTTCCAAAAAAAATCCTGTGGTAGCTCTTTGGAAAATCACTGGGTTTTTCTCTGAGCTGTGAATATTGAGGTGGTGATGATATAGCATCTGCAATGTATCTTCAGGCTTAAGATGGTGTGGGAGTTTTGCTGGGACATGGACTAAATTCTGTAGGATTAATCACAAAGTGATAAGCGAGCTCCTTTGTGGTCTCTACAGACAATATGTTCTGACACGTGCGTGGGGCAGAGAGAAGAGCTGGTACAAATGAAAGCAGCTGCAGCACCTGTAGGAAAACGTGCAGCACATCCCATGAGAGATGGTCCAAACCTCTGCAAGCTGTGCCAGCATCATGCCTAGCCCCAGCAAGAAGGTCAAAGAAATCAGTCTTTCTCAGTGGTGGTGGTCAACAGCACTTTGGGTGTGATGCAGTGGTGGGAGGGAGAGCCTGATACAACGGTGTTTCAGCACAGCAGGATGTGGGGGCAAGTGAGGAGGGCTGGCTTTGGTGCCGCAGCAGCCACAGCAAAAGGAGGAGGGCTGGAGGCCGAGCGGGGCAGGCATCCAGGTGTGGAGGAGGCAAGGGGAACTGAGACCGGAAGGTTCACTGCTTCTGTGAAGTGCAGGGGACATCCTGAACTGCCAGAGCAGCACATTTCTACCCTCATTCATCTCAAAGCTGTTTTTTCTACGCTGAGATAAAGAATGAAAATGATTTTCCAGGTTTTGAGAGTGCTTTCCTTTGAGCTCATCTATATGAGGATATTTCTACCACACAAACCTTAATTGAAGTATTTGATTTCACTTTTGTATGTGGGGTTAATTTATGTGACAATTAAAATACATTTTATTTATACAATAGGAACTTAGAACTGGAGTAGGTGATTAAAACAACTGAACAGCCTCTTCTGAAATTTTAAATTTGCTAAAAGTTTAGAGATCCTTTGACATGATAGTCTAGTTGAGCATTTTTGAAAGTAAGTTAAATATAAGGATGCATTTTAGATAAATACTTTACCATGCAAGCTCTAATTTATGCCTGACACTAGACATCCTGAAAGAGTTGTAATTGGACTAGGCAGTGGATACTAATATATATTTTGGGACTTACAGTTGCCAGAATGAAGTGGAACTGTCTGGTAGTGTTACTTCAAAGGGGTGAAAAAACCCTTCTGGCTGTGTTCATTGTGTGTTACGTTGACACCTCTCCATGCAAAGCTACTCAGCACCCAACTGGCATTCTCACATTAGAAAGTGAGTAGTTCTCAGTGACACAGAGAAAAACAAACCCCTTTCCCCAAGGAAGCAAAATAAGCACATCCAAACTCAAAGCTAGAAACCAAACTGCAACGAGTCGGCTTTACCTCACTGCCAGTGACCGACAACTCGCTCTGCGGAGTGCTCAGCATATAGCAGAGACCTGAGTGAGCACCACTGCTATGTACTTGTTTTGTACAGGCCTCTCTTGGAAAGGGGATTCAGCTGCAACTCTATTTTTAAGGCCTCACTTTGTTTAGACTTTGCTGAAGTTGTAAATGGCTATTTTTGGTTGTTATAACTGACAGCTGTCATAACCTGCACTTTCACACCGTGCTCTGTGGATCACAGTAAAGTGCAACCGTCAGCCCTGGCTAGCCCAGAAAACAAGATGCACATCTGCTGACATTTAACCTCGACTCTACTGCAAAGAGCAAAGCCTTTCCTGGGGTTAATTGCTCAGCTGAAATGTCTTGGGCTGGATGCTGCACGTGTAGGACTCTCCTGACCATGGCAAGCGCTTGCTGAGCACAGCCAGAGGCCACAGAGAGCCCGCACACCTAACCCCAGTCTCTGCATCTTCTGCGGGGCGGTGGGAGCAGAAAGCTGGGAAGGCTGTGCTCTGAACAGAGCTGGGCATCCTCCTCCTCCCCAGGGTCCACCTCTGCTGTTTCACCATCCTGCTGCCCTGAGAGGGACAGATAGCCGTGGCTGCGCACAGGCTTGCACATCCCCATGTCAGTTCTACTAGCTGGGTGGTCTCCCATTGCTTTACGGTTTCTCTGGGATCAGAGACTGAGAGCTTAACATTTTGCATAAAGAGGGGGTCACGGGGAAGTGCTGGTTTCTGCAAGTGTCCCAAACTGGATTTTGTTGGGGACCATCTGAAACTGCAGAAACAAGATTCTAAGTTACCATTTTAAAATAGGTTTGGTAAATCTGCTTGATAAAGCATTCAGGATAAACTCCTGAAAGTTTGTTGATGCTGTTTGTTTATGAAAATGTTGGCATCCTGACCTGACTTCTTGGGATTAACAGGGGAAGGACAAATCTATTTTTTTCTTTTTCTTCTTCCCCACCCAGGACAAAAAAAAAGTGTTTTCCATACACATCTTTTGAGCCCTCATTATCTGAAAGTCACAAACTTCCAGTGTTGCATCACTTTGGCTGTTTTAGTAACTTTTTTAGTGCCTACCTTTGATTTATTGTTCTCAGTTTCTAAAACAGAGCAAATTTCTCCTTTCTACAATGTAGTTGTGCTGCTGCATTACTGTGTGCAAAGCATCCTGAAATCTTTGCATAGGAGGTACAGTTCAGTGGAAAGTCCTTCTGTTACACATGAGAAAATAATTTGCAATTAATTAAGTTATTGGATGAATTCCTCTTTTGTTCTGTCTGAAAAATGGCCTGTGAGCAGATTGCTAAATTCTCAAACAATTCATTACAACAAATTGTTTGTGAGTTTATTCCCTGAATCATTCCTGATCTGACCAGAACAAACAGTTCATAATGACTGACTGGAATTAATGATTTCTTGTTTTCTTGAGTGGCTAATATATGGAGAGAGGTTCCCCATTCAATGTGAACAGCAGGTAGCCCAAGAAATGATTCAAAACTGGCTTTTGATCTGCGCTTTAATATTGAGACATTGGGCTGTGACCTGAGCTTTCATTGTCTTGAGGGACTGAGCCCAAAGAATAGAGAGTGGGTGGGTTGAACCTTGCTTTTAGGTGGATATTTGCAAAGGGGAGGTGTCTGTGTACAAGAAGAGGCTGTGTGAAGGGATTTTAGGGGGGTGGAATCAGCCAGTGCAAATAGATAATTTTAAAACTCCCAGTTATGCAAAGTGGGAGGGAAAAAAAAAATATGGACAGTTCTTTGGTGGAGGAGGGAGAGGGGAGCAAATGAAACGTGCTGTGTGGCTGGGATCTGAGGTATAAGGCATGCCAAAGGCGAGGAGCTGGACACGAGGACGGGAAGCCAGGACTGACTGGCCACGTCGCTTGCGTCTGGCTGTGTGGCGGAGCGCTTGATTGCCAAATCATCACCCAGCCTGTCCAGCTAGTAAATATTATAGGAGCTGAAAAAGTGAATGAGAGCATAACAGAAAATGTCACTGACTGTGCCAGCAGCTGAAAAGGGCTGGACTCAGCGGTGTGACACTGACAGCCCTTTCTGTCACTGCTGCAGCTGCAACTCCTCCATGCTCCTTGCAGGCAGCTGACAGATAGCTCGGACTGCATTCCCCTGCTCTTGGTATTTGGAAACAGGATGCAGAAAAAGAGAAGCGAATTTTTCCTTTGTTGCGTTCTGCTGCTTTCTGCCTGTGGTGGTTTAGTTGCCTGACTTAGTACAGAAGCTGGCTGAAGCATTTTCTCCACTGTACTCTAAATCTCTTTTTTACACCACTCTTCCTCTCCTTACAAGGAGTTGCATGTGGCCCTGCTAAGTCTGCCTGTGCTGGCTCACAACTGGCTGTTAACACAGAGGTGAGCACCAGCTAATGAAGATGGAAGTGCTGGTGTTCAGACTATTGCTGATTTGCTAGTCTCTGGTCTCAGTATCTTTGCCCCCCTGTTAAAACCATCTCGGTAGCATATGCCGCAATGTTCACTTTGTCAAAATGTTGGCTGTCCTTTTAGATTAGAGCAGCTCCCAGACGAACTGCAATGGCATCAACAATTAGTTCATTCTGCCTCTGTTAATTAAAATAAGCTAAGAGTGTAGCATGTTACCGTGGCTTTTAAACGCATACGAGTATACTTGTGTCTATCAGCCTGTTCCCATGGCTGATCTTTCTTGACTGATTCGTGTCGTGTCTGTGTAATGGTTGCTAAATCTGGAGTGAAACAGGAACAACAATTAGTGAAACCCAGAAGATTTCTTGCTTCTCAGCTGTCTTTGGCTCGGTGGCAGCTTATATTTCTACTATCTCTCTTGTGAAGCATTAAAATTAAAGACGTGTCCCTTGCTGCTTGGGTGGTGGAGTGAAAACTGTTGAAGCAGGAGTCAGTAGATGGCACTGTTAGACCCTGCTGGGGAGCTTACGGGGCAGGTGAACAGCGCAGGTACAGCTCTGAAAGGTGGTGTGGTGTTTGGATTCGGCTTCTCTCCTGGGTGCAATTGTTGTAAGTGGCAGGTGGACCTTTTGTCCCCTTAATCTCTCCTGCCAGGGTCTGGTGATCAGTCTGGGGGAAGTGCTTTGGCAGGGGTTCCTGCTGGAAGAGTCCAACCTCTGAAGGCGTTTTGCCACTTCTACTCAGGGACCAGATCAGATAAGGCAGTTGGTGTTAGCTCCACAGACATCTTCCTCCATGCAAGATAACCAGTGAAAGTGCTTACCTGGGCTTTGCAAGGATAGAGGCGACATTTCAATTTCGATTTCTAAGGGCAGGGAGAGCCGTGGCTGCTGGGAGAGCTGACACAGAGGCAGCATGATGTGGAGCTCAGCACCGTGCTTTTCTGTGCGAGCCTGGCTTGTTCTGTGTGGCAGCAACTCTCTAATACTTCAAAATTGCAATATGGCCTTACAAAGAATAGCCAGCTCTGCACTGCTGATGAGATAGCCTCATTTCCTAAGGGATGATTCCTAGAAAACTAACTAGCATTGCTGTAAAATGAGGATGTGTGGTTTAATAGTTATCATGGGAGCAGCTCCAGGAATCCCTCTGCTGCAGTCACCATCCTGCACAGGCTTCTTTTCTCTGAGCAATGCCTTTCTTCCAGTTTCTGGAGCAGATACCAGGCTTGACATCATGTTCATCTGTCCGTGCACCATAATATTGTCAGTGACATTCAGTACTTTGGGGATTTTTGACTGCTGACTTTCAATGACATTTGGAGCAATCTCCATGGCCGATGTGAGACACTCCTTAGTGCTATAGAATATAAAAGAGACTGTTGCATTTCATATGTTGGAGTACATGAGACACAGCAGCAGTTTGTGTGATTTATTGGGAAGACAACAATGCACCATGGTATGTTCTGTAAATATAAGCACAAACAAATCATGCTACATCCCTCTGTAAATTTCCTTTACTGCTAAAGTGTCTAAATTAATAAGTGCAGCAATAATGAATTGATTCAAACAATAGGTTCTATCACAAGCTACTTGGTCATTAAGACGGGAGCACACTTGGCTCTCCTGACAAGGATATAGGACTTCAGATGATGGTGACATGGGACAAACAATATGTCACTTAGGGTGTGGCCTGATACCCTTGAGTCTGCAGGAGGTGGTTAGTCCTGGGGAGACTAGAGAAAGGGTCTGCCTCAATTTCTATGCTATAGATCACCCTCTCTGAACTACTTCTGCATCTTACAGGAAATACTAACCTGCATCTATCACTGACTACCACCCCCTGACCTCACTTTTTTAATGTGTATCAGGCAGAAGACAGGTGATTCCTACATTGTAGTGCCTGAATCCCTCTCATATTGGATTCTTACTTATTTTTGCTCTCTTTATATCTGGAGGGTGGGAACAGGGAGAATTGCTCTGAGTTTCTTTGGACAGATTCCCAAAAAGGAAGAAACAAGTAAGTAAATATATACATTTTTTAAAACAATATTAATTTTTACTTGTGATGAGGCTGACAAAAGAGAGAAGCTGGCTGACAGGAGGCAGTGTGGCGTGTCTGTTATCACATCTCGTACAAAATTTGATGTAGCCAGCTGGCAAATACCAGCGACTCTCCTGAGTTCGTAGCTCACCCTGTTTGTGTTGACATTTCTGGCAAGGAAAGGTAAAGAGTTATCCCAGCTGCAATAACCTGTTAGGTCTCACTCTG
Source organism: Limosa lapponica baueri (assembly GCA_002844005.1). Taxonomy (NCBI): domain Eukaryota; kingdom Metazoa; phylum Chordata; class Aves; order Charadriiformes; family Scolopacidae; genus Limosa; species Limosa lapponica. The sequence goes on along the minus strand of KZ505799.1, from coordinate 729,040 downwards.
CGTTTCTCGTAATTTGCCTGAAATTAAAGTCTCACTCAGCAGGAGCAATTCACACGCCAGCACTTCCCATCTTTACTACTGGCTGGGGGACCTGCAGTAGGAGGATGCTGTGGGAGACAGCACCTGTAGTGATCCAGTCCCAGCTCCCTAACTGCACACCAGTAGCCTCACAGCTTACACCTTCCTTTCCTCCCTTTAAAAACCTGACTTTGTTTTATCCTGGCTCCCCTAACAAATGCAGCACAGAGCTGGTGTGAGGTGCTGCAGCCCCCGAAAGAGCAGCAGGCTGAGCCCTGCCATGTTGCTGGAGGGCTGGGGAGCATCAAGGAGCTCCTGGAGAAAAGCCTTCAAATTAGTATCTTGACCATGTGTCCTTGTACAGGGGACTTGCTGTTTTAGCTGGGAGGGCTCTTGTGGCTAAGTCAGCTTTCTCACGGTTCACAGCATGCCATGCTTATGCTGTTTGCAATTTGGAGTCAGCTGGGATTGTGTTTTATTAATTGATATTAGCTGCTGGATAACATAGGGAAGCTTTACCTGAATTCCTGCCCAAGCATGTGAGATGTTGCTGATGGGCAAAGGATGTGTAAAACCACCTTTAATTCTAAAGAAGCAGCCAATGCTAGCAGTGAGTTTCCTTTGAAAAGCCCATTTCAGCTTCAGGTGCCTTTGCACAGAGCCCTTTATCATCAATATTGAAGGCTTTGGGCCTGATTCTTTTCTCCTGCCAGACTTACCCTGAGGTGACACTGGAATGTCTTTCCTCTTGATTCTTACATATGAGAGTGAGACAAAAATCTGATTTCCAACATAAATCTAGAATATATATTAAAAAAACCCCACAAACCAACAAAAAACAAACACCCCCAAAACGGAGCCAAAGCTGATGGGCCTTTTGCAATACAGTGGAAATATAAGGCACATGTGATACAAATTTGGTTGGAGTTGTTTGGAAAGGGTATAATGGCATGGCATTTTGTCTTAGCACATGAAGCCTTATTAAAAATATAGAGTGGATGTGGGATATTGGACTGGTATTTTAAAAAATGATAAAAGAATCAGTGCTGAAATCTGGAGAACATTTTCTTTCATTTGAAATAGATGCCAGAAAAAAAATCTGCTATTATAGTAGTCTAAATTTTGCTGAACATATTTCTAATTCAATGCTTTGTCCTTTGAATGGCTGCTGTAGTTTAGGTGGAATATGTCAAGTAGTTCTGTCATTATCTGATGTTCTTTAATAGACTTAACTGGAATTTTATTTATGGATCAAATCTAGGGGCCAAACAGCAGTAAAAAATCCCTTTTCTTTCTAATAAGATGATGTACATACCCTCAGGAAAGCTGTGGTGGCATGTTCCGCCAGCTCATATTTTCCTCTTGCTAGGGATCTCTGTGATGTATGTATACATCAGAGAAATAAATACAAGCGAAGGTTTTCTTATGGCATTTTCCTCTTTTTTAATTATAATACAATTTGGTGAACAAAGGTGTAACACTTTGGAAGGAAGACAGTAGAGTGCTGCAGATGACTGCTAAGAGGACATGATATATTGTGTGCTCAGAAGAATCCTTTCTCCACTCCTAAGCCCAGTCTTTCTCAGTTGAGAAACTATATTTATGTATACATATAAGCCTCGTGTCAACCAAAAAAACAGGCCAGCCAGGGACCAGAAGGGAAGGCAAAGAGCAAGGGCATGGCAGAGCATTGGCAATCACTGGCAGGATCCCAGTTGTCTCTTACTGTCACACTGCTACTTGGTTGAGTTCATCACTCATTAGGTGAACTAGATTCTGTATCCCAGCAAGTTCGTCTTGTCTACTTTCATATCCTAATCATTATCCTCCTTGTTACTCCAAAGAGAATACTGAAAGCCCTAGCAGGGATTTTTGATGTCTTCAAGTTCCTTTTTGAAATACTTCTCAATCTCTGCCCAGGTTCTGAAACCCCCTTGCACCTCTTATTGAGAGGTGGCAGCAGCATATTTGACCTTTAATTCTCCTCTTCCGTTTCCTCCACCCAAGAAAGGAACGGGTTCCTGTTCTTCCTACAGTGTTGAACATGTTGTAGACGTTGTTGGACAGTAAACTTGCTCTTACACATGGCTCTAGTAAGGCCATGATAGTACTAATTAAAAGACAACATGAAGAAAATGCTTAAAAAGTGGTGATAAAACTATGACTGAGCCAGAGATGATTTTTGAACCACTGCAGCAAAAACACCAAGGCCCTGGGGAGGAAAGTTCTTTCCCAACTCTTTGGCCATTTTAGCCTTCTGTACAAGCAGATGCTTGGGGATGGCAATTCTTTCTGAAAACTTATTGATAGGACCAGCTAAATAAATGCATATAGTTTAAAAGTCACTTTCTTTGTGCCTTTCTCCATCTCCCCTACCAAAATAGTTCTTGTTGATTTTCCTTCTATTAACCAAGATTTTCAGGAGATTGGATTCAACACAGTAGTTAATTGTCAAATTTATTAAATGTTAAGGCATCAGTTATCTGAAAAGGTGTTTCTCCAGACAACTATTAAGGTCTGGAGAGGGTATTTTCTCATTGCATAGGAGGTAAACTTCAATTTGAATCAATATTTAGTGTTCAGTGGCAGAGTCCCAGGAGGTACGTGAGTTATTGATAAGTGGGTTTAGATGTCTTTGTTTAAAGTATTCTGTTGTTTATATCTCTAAGTCCCCCCCAAGCAGTAAATTGTCAGTCTTGGTTTAAGTGTTAGTAGTTCTGCTGTCAAATCTAGTGAATCAGGTTGTATGGCTCCTAAAATATATATGAAAGCCTTCACACCTTCATGTGGTGCTGCTTGGAGCCTTTGTCACAACCAACATTTTCTGGTTTGGCATTGGCATTATAGTTGTAAAAGAGAAGAAACATCTCTTAATGCTGATTGCATGTGAAGCTGTGGCGCTGAAGTGATGGACTTGCAACCCAAATTTCTGGAGGCAGAAAAAGTCTATATTGAGAAAAAATCTCATTCACTCAAAAATTCTCATTGCACTTGTAAACAGTTTTGGGACATGCCAGAACACAGCAGTGAGGGCAAATAATAAGAATATGCATCTCCAGCTCTTTTCAGGGGTGAACCGATGTTTAGGACAGACAGTGAGTGGGTATGACCCAAAGCCTGCTGGAACGAAGGAATGTTTTTGATGCTGCTGGTTGGCTGTGGCCTGGGACTGTGATGAGTTAGGGAGAAGGGGGCAGATTCTGCGTTTGACTAATGCTCTCTCAGGTGGTGGAGCTCAGCTGGCAGGGAGCATGGTCTGAAGACTTAATCTGGGAGCACTTTTCCATTCTTGGCTCTTGACCCAACAGCTTATGGCTAACCAGCTCTGGTGAGGAAGTCCACAGGGGACATCACAGTGATCTCTGAAGCAACCCCTTCCTTCAGATATTCCAAGTGGGAGACACCAGTAGGACTTTTGTTCTCTGTGGGTGGACCTGAGTGGCCCTACTTCCTTGAGCGAGGCTCTGTGTAAGTTGTATTGCAGCTGATTTTCCTTAGAGTGGATGAATTCTGTGTGATGGTGCTTTGGATTGTACATTGCCTTGGGTTGACATGTTCCCTGTCCCCAGATGCTCTCTTAAAAACCTAATTTCTGCCAGTGCCTGCTAGCACTCCCCTGTCCGCAGACAAGCTGGTGTTATTACTTGCTGTTACCACCCTGATTACTCTCCAGGGGAATGACCATCACATCAAGGTTTCTGCTGAGCACAGGACATTTCCTGTTCCTGCTGCTTCAGCCCCAAAATCTTACTTTAAAAAAGGGCAGATCTTTTCTTCTGTCATCACCGCAGCTGTGCTGCCAACTCCACTTGTGAAGGCACTCTGAATAATTGATTTCTGCCTTGTGCAGAACCAATGGCCAAGGAAAATGTCATTGACACTAGTAGATAATTTGTCTTAAAATCCTTAGTGAGGCAGTGACCTAGTGTGACTAAGGGACCAGAAGATGAGTACCACCAATTCTGTGGTCCTTATGATTTTGTCAGCACTTCAAAGCTACTGGGGGGCAGGTGTGCACTGACTAAATCTGTGCACACGCACTCCTGTGCTGGACTACACCAGTGCAAGAGTTGGTGAGGGACAGATCCACGTGTAAGGAAGTCACTGAGGGACCGTGCAGTGCATTGAGCTTAACCACTGCAGGACAAATGCCTTGTGAAGCCTTCTGTCTCTCTGGCTTGATAAGCAAACAAAAATACTTTCTCATCCTTAAGAGCCGACAATTTGCCTTCACAGAGAGGAGAGAAAATTAAAAAATCAAAGGAAACCCAAAAAGACTTGACTCTCTTGCCAGCATCTTATGTTTCCTTAGGCTTTGCTCCAGTGCTTGCATTGTCTGTACTGTTAGTAACACTGTGTTTTCCCCTGGAAGTTAGCTACTTTTATATTCTTGCCGCTTTTGAAAAATGTGACCTTTGGCTTTTGAGCTTTCATGATTACTATTAATCTGTTCAATAAGGAAAAATAATAGAAAGGGAAAATAGTAATCTGGTCTGTTTGAATTCAGTCTTTGACCCCAGTATTTTCTCTTTCAGAAATGCATCTCCCCCCACCCCTGGGAATGCTAACCCCTGCCTGCAGGATGGCTGCTGGAAGCACATGGCTCCTCCTGTGTGCCTCCATTGCAGCCTTGTGTAGAGGAAAACAGGCTTCCTCTTGTTTCTAATTAGGCCTTGGTGTCCTGCCCTTCCCACTGCCTTTTTGACCTGCTATTTGTATTCAGTAGCCACAGTCATCCTCCAGCTCAACCTCCTGTGCCCAAGAGGCCTCTCAGTGTCATGCGTTCCCTGGAGCTGTGCCTGGGGTGTAGTTTTATTATTCAAAACCTCAGACTCAGTCAATGCAAGATGATAGTCCTGTGATCAAAGCTGGCCTTAAAATACCTTGTACTTTTCTTCTATGCCTTGCAATTTCAGAGCAAACATACTTCTGAACTTCAGATAGTTGAGTGATGGAAAGTTGGTTTTTCAACCCTTTTCAAATTGTTTCACTCTGTCACTGTCCTTCTCCTCAGTGGGATCCAGACGAGTCTTTGTCCACTGACTGTCCCCCTTCACAAATGCTTTGTATTATAATACAGTAAAAAGTGAACAAATATTGAAGATAAAGCTGGAGGCCAGAAGAAAATTCCTTTCCTCTTGTCTTAGCCACAAAAGCATCTTTCCAGCACCTAATGCTTGAATAAGTCTCTTCTAATGCCTGAAAGCTCTGCTCACCTCCGCCTTGCTGGCTGACTGAACTCACGCTGCCTGTGTCTCCTTCCAGGATGACAGCCAGGAAATTATTACAGTGCAATTTAAAGACCATAAAATACAGGACGAGCAGATGGCAGGTCACGTCTCCTTCCCATGAATAGCCTATGTCACCGTGGCACTGCTTCAGCGCATGCTGAGCCGCACTCAAAAGTCCAAACAAGAACCATCACCAATGGAGATATGTCTGTCAAGGCAACATCCCAGCAGTACAGACCTTACGACTATGACAAAGAATTTGGGCATTGGCAAGAAGCTTTAGTGACAATGAGCTTCAAACACCTGCTGCTAAGATAATCACAATAATCTGTCTGCCAGCTTTTTCCTAATGTGCATTTTCTAATTCATTGTGGGAGGCAAAATCCTTTGACTGGTGGAATGAAGACGTGGCACTGTGACTATAATTTACATTGTTAAACAACTGGAAGGAGCAGCTATCAAAAGCTGGAAATCCTATCCAACACAGAGTAGCTGCCTTCACAGATTATTTTTTTTAAAAAAGATGAGAAATTAGTGTTTTCACAGAAAGGAACTCCTGATGCAAGGGATCCTCAGTGCCTCGGTTCTGTGAAAGGGATTAAAAAAGCAAATGTCCCAGCTGCAGGATTTGCTATGATTTTCTTCCCCTTCTGATTTTTTTGAGTCTACCCTTGCAGTAGGGGATCTTACCCTCTGCCTCTCACTGCTCTGTGGACTACCATGCTTTGAGGGGACAAGATGCTGGAATAGCCATTAAGGTCATTCCTGTTGTCCCAAAGAGGTTGTTTTTGAGAAAATTAATTTCTCTTCCATCTAATTGGGAAACCGAAACAAAGCTCTGTCATGTATTGGGCCTTGGTGCAGCAGTCAGGATGATCCCCCTTATCCTTTCAGCATTAATTACAAAACACCTCTGCTCCTATGAGCAGCACTTTGTCCAAGAAGTCTTTATGTTACCTATTAATCAGCAACACACTCAGGTATATTTGATGCATAGGGACACAGCGTGGTGTAAAGATTGTCATTGTTCCTTTACTTGTAGTGGTACTAGAGCAAAAGAGGGATCTGGGATCTGGGATTCAGCAATTTCTTGGTAGAATGGAGTTAGTAGTTTGATAGGAAAGTATCGTCTCAAAAAAGTGAGGAAAACACTACATCTAAATCAGCCATTGAGCTCTAACAGCGGGGCCAGCAGGTAAGTAATGTGTACTGAGAGAAGCACAGCTATTCAGACATCATTCCTTATACAGTTTATTTTCAATTAATGAAGGCAATTGTTTCTTTTCCTTTCACACCCAAAGCCTCCTTTCCCCCTGCCCTGGGAGGTGAACAAGGGTCCAGGGAGCAAGGAGCAAACATTCAGCAGCTTGTCAACCTGTCAGCCTGCTGCCCAGCAAAGAGCAGCAGCTCAGGACCATGGTCCTGCCAGTGGCGCCTGGCTTGCATGAGACTTTCTCACGCACATTTGCATAGCGCATGAAAAACACCTTTTCTTTGTTCCCCTTGGGGTGAAATCTGCTGTAATGTCACCCTGTTCCTATGTGAATATGTCCGTGCCCTGCATAGGCTGTATTTGGCACCCTTGTTGGCAAACCCCTCTGCGAGGCAGACGGTGGTGGAGCTGGGACTTGCAACTCCCTGCTCACCTCTGGAAACAGCCCTTTCAAGGACATTTTCAAGGCATGTTTGCAGAGGCTTGCACTGCTGCTTGCTGTTCATGCTGGGGAATAAATTGGATTTGACTGTCTGCAGCTGCTTTTGGCACCTTTCACTAGTATGGAAATTCCCATTGTGATCTGTGAAAAAATAACCACCAAAAATTCTTCATTTTCTAGGAAATATGCCTGGGCAAAATGTAAAATGTCACCTTTCATATAGGCCAGCTGAACTTAGCCAATTGTGCCATTTATTCAACAGGGAGCATTATAGTTTGCACTCACTTTGCATTTCTAAGAATTGAATTTGCTAAATGGAGCATTTCCCACCAACGAAGCTGGAGTTGTGCTATGCTTTTTTTTTTTGCAGCTGGAAGCCATTTTTACTTGTATCATAGAGCTTCTCAGCCCTGTTGAATCTGGCTTAGTGTTTCTCAGGGGACGGAGGAAGGATTGCTAATAGCTTTCCAACCCACTTTAGTCTCTCTTTTCATAATGCAAACTCTCAGCAAAACAGGCTCCAGCAAGGTCTTTGTCCTGGATGACTTTTTGCTAAATAAGTTAGCAATGCTCTAGTTAGCAAAATCTCTTATCCCCTGTGGGTGTGTTCAAACTTACCGGTACACTACATCAGGGCTGGGACAAAGATAACGTGAGAAGTGCTAAGAGAGAAATTGTGTCACGTTTAAACCTTAATGCGGCCAATACCCAACATGCATACTCAGACATTCCAGGGAGATAAAGAAGTATTTTGACCTGAATCAGAAAAATCTGTCATTTACTCACAGAGAATCTGAGACTGGTCCATTTTTTCTGTCTCTCACAGATGAACAGACAGAATAAGGTGTCCCGCTTCACAGAGTGAGTTCACTTTGCCTTTCAAGAAAGAACATTTGTTTCTTCTACGTGAAATTTATTAATAAGCATGTTTTCCAGAGAAATCTTACTTCCTAAAAATATGTATCCTACATTTTGTTAGATTTTTTTTTCTTTAAGACTTCTGTGGAAGTTGTATGCTGTAGGGTCATGCAAAAGGGAGCAGGTGCATGTAAAAACTTATTGCAAATTCTTTCAGACTT